>JAWZYT010001347.1:12500-130177 GCA_034508575.1 Petrolisthes manimaculis | reverse complement strand
CTCCATCCTTCCTTCTTACTTCATCCAATTTTTTCCTTCCACTTTCTCCCTCTTACCTTCACTTCAATATTCATCACTCATTTTATTTATATATATTATTTCTACACACACACACACACACACACACACCTTTCTCAACTTACACATACACACATTTTCTCAACTTACTTACTCATACACACACACACATACACACAAACGCATTCTCACTTACACACAACACACACACATATATACACACTCTTACTTACCAACATATACACACACACACACACACATTGTCACTCATTTCCTTACGTCTCCCGGTAACACACACACACACACACTAACAGGATCAGGAAAGCGTGTGGGTTTTGCCTCAAGGTTGTATTGCAATGGAATGTGTGTGTGTGTGTGTGTGTGTATGAGTATGGGGGCATGAGTCAGTGTGTCTGTGTATATGGGGGCATGAGTCAGTGTGTGTGTTTGTGTGTGTGAGTAGGGTGGGTAAGGGAGAGTGTGTGTGTGAGTAGGGGTGGTAAGGGAGAGTGTGTGTGTGTGTGTGTGTGTAGGGTGGGTAAGGGAGTGTGTGTGTGTGTGTGTGTGTGTGTAGGGTGGGGTAAGGGAGTGTGTGTGTGTAGGGTGGGTAAGGGAGTGTGTGTGTTTGTGTGTAGGGTGGGTAAGGGAGAGTGTGTGTGTGTGTGTAGGGTGGGTAAGGGAGAGTGTGTGTGTGTGTGTAGGTGGGTAAGTGAGTGTGTGTGTGTGTGTGTGTGTGTGTAGGGTGGTAAGGGAGTGTGTGTGTGTAGGGTGGGTAAGGGAGTGTGTGTGTTTGTGTGTAGGGTGGGTAAGGGAGAGTGTGTGTGTGTGTGTAGGGTGGGTAAGGGAGTGTGTGTGTGTGTGTGTGTGTGTGTAGGGTGGGTAAGGGGAGTGTGTGTGTGTAGGGTGGGTAAGGGAGTGTGTGTGTTTGTGTGTAGGGTGGGTAAGGGAGTGTGTGTGTGTAGGGTGGGTAAGGGAGTGTGTGTGTGTGTGTAGGGGTGGGTAAGGGAGTGTGGTGTGTGTAGGGAGGGTAAGGGAGAGTGTGTGTGTGTGTGTAGGGTGGGTAAGGGAGTGTGTGTGTGTGTGTGTGTGTGTGTGTGTGTGTGTGTGTGTGTGTGTGTGTGAGTAGGGTGGGTAAGGGAGAGTGTGTGTGTGTGTGTGTGTGTGTGTGTGTGTAGGTGAGCTTTTAACAATGTGATGGTATGATGTGAGAGAGAGAAGGTGAGAGGTGACCTAAATACTGACAATTAAAGAGAGAGAGGAGAGAGAGAGAGAGAGAGAGATGAGAGAGAGAGAGAGAGAGAGAGAGAGAGAGAGAGAGAGAGACTTTCAAGGTTACAGTTGCAAAATTTGGAAAAGGTGTACAAAGAAATAATGTGAAGAAATTGTATTAATATATGTATGGTTGTTTGTGTGTGTGTGTATGTGTAGAATAAAGTGAGAGAGAGAGAGAGAGAGAGAGAGAGAGAGAGAGAGTTACAAGGAGTTACAAGGACAAGTAGCACCATCAAAAGGTCTTACGACCCATACCAAGGAGGTACCGTAGGTGTAGTAGTAGTTGCTAACTAAATAGTGAGAGAAAAGTATAGTAAAGAGAAGGCTCTCCCCACCCACCTCTCCCACCCGCATTGCGGGTATGGAAATGGAAATGTACCTAACCCGGGGGAAAAAAGCCGGACTAGGAATTTTTTGTACAGGAAAGGAGGAAACGATCACTTTAACTCTACCAGGCTTGGCAGAACTTTGTCTAACTGTTTCTTGAACTGTTCTATCGATGAACTATCAACTACCTCTGCTGAGAGAGAGAGAGAGAGAGAGAGAATTATGTTAGTGAAATCTGGATGAAGGGAAAAGAGAAGGGAAGAGTGAAGGGAGGAATATTAAGGAGGGAAGGCAGTTTGTCTAGTTACAGATAACACTTCATCTTACCACACCCTCTCTCTCTCTCTCTCTCTCTCTCTCTCTCTCTCTCTTATACATTCACCTTCTCTTTCCCTTCCTTCTCACACCTTCTGTCTTTCTTTCTCTCTCTCTCTCTCTCTCTCTCTCTCTCTCTCTCTCTCTCTCTTTTATACATTCACCTTCTTTCCCCTTCCTTCTCACACATTCTGTCTTTCTCTTTCTCTCTCTTTTTTACACTGTCTCCTTCTCTCCTCCCTTCACCCTCTCTCTCTCTCTCTCTCTCTCATCTCTCTCTCTCTCTCTATAAAGGTAGTAGTAACATATACACTTTTGGTACATCCGCTACACACACACACACATACAGGGACAATGGCCTTCGTTTGATTCCTGCTTTTATTTTTATTTTTATCTTACTTTATTTTTATTTTTATTTTTATTTTTATCTTACTTTTTTTTTTTTTTTTTTTTTTTTTTTTTTTTTTTTTTTTTTTAACATGAGTGACGAAGCTGAACTAAAATGTCAAGAATCCATCAAACGTGGAAATACTGAGTTGGTGTTGGTAAATCTGGAGCAACTGAATCCTCCAAATTATTCCAAGCAACAACAACAGGGAGGAAGACACCATTTATTATTATTATTGTTGTTGTTGTTATTGTTCTTCTGGTGTTGTTGTTGTTTCCTGACATACTTTGGAGGAATCAAAACACTCCAATGTACCCAAAATGTCAAGATCTATTTTATCATGAAGTTATAAAAAAATCCTGTTTGGTTCCTTATATTATTTTACCCATATTATTTTACCCATACTTTACCCACCTTAATTATTTTACCTATACCTTACCCACTATTAATTTACCACCTACCTTACCCATTTTACCCACTCACTCTTCCTGTTCCCTACCCACTATTAATTTACCCATACCTTACCCATTTTACCCACTCACTCTTCCTGTTCCCTACCCACTATTAATTTACCCATGCCTTACCCATTTTACCCACTCACTCTTCCCTTGATTTACCCATACCTTACCTAATCTTCCTGTTCCCTATCCACCCTACCCAAACCCTACCCACCCTTAATATATTTATACCCTATACCACCCTTCCTGTTACCTACCCACCCTACCCACCCTTTCTGATCTCTACCCACCTTACCCACTTTGGCTACCCTTCCTGTTCACTATCCATTTCCTACCCACTTTTCTGTTCCCTTCTTCCTCCCTTGGTTGGTTAGGTATACATTAGGTTTAATTAGGTTAGGTTAGGTTAGGTTAGGTCAGGTTAAGTTAGGTTATGTTTGATTAGAATGGGTTAGGTTAGGCTATAATAGGTTAGGATGGGATATAATAGGTTAGGATAGGTCAGGATAGGTTATAACAGATTAGGTTAGATTAGGATGGCTTAGGTTAGGTTATAATAGGTTAGGATGGGTTTTAATAGGTTAGATTAGGTCAAATCAGGTTAGGTTAGGTTAGATTAGGTCAGGTTAAGTTAGGTTAGGTTAGATTAGGTCAGGTTAAGTTAGGTTAAGTTAGATTAGGTCAGGTTAGGTTAGGTTAGGTTAGATTAGGTTAGGTTAGATTAGGTCAGGTTAGGTTAGGTTAAGTTAGATTAGGTCAGGTTAGGTTAGGTTTAAGTTAGGTTAGGTAACACAAAACAAAACAGGAAGACTTTTACTATATAGAAAAAGTAATATAGACACTTTTGGTACATTGGAGTGCCTTGATTCCTCCAAAGTATATCAGGAAACAACAGGATCAGAGGAACAATGATAATGTTGTTGTTGTTGTTGCTTGGAATAGTTTGGAGGAATCCTTTGCTCCAGATTTATCACCAACACTGTATAACTCCACCCCTTACTTAACCTTTTAAACACACACACACACACACACACAACACGGTATATTCTAGAACACACACACACACACAGACAAACACACATGGCATATGCTTGCACACACACACACACACACCACACACACACACAGACACGTAATAAACTTTCGAACACACACACACACACACACAAACCTAGTAAACTCACTCTCACACCACACACACACACACACACACACACACACACATACACACACACACACACACACACACACACACACACACACACACATAAATACCAACTAGTGTTATTTGGTTTATATTAATATATATCCTGTTGTCCTTGCTTGTATTTAGGTTTCGGCAATAATATATTTTTTTCCTTAACAATTAATTAAGTTCTCTTTTATTATTTTCTGAGAGAGAGAGAGAGAGGAGAGAGAGAGAGAGAGAGAGAGAGATGGTGTAAGAGAGAAGTGAGGGAGGAAGGAGAGATGGAAAGGAAAGAGAAGGAGAATGTATAAGAGAGAGAGAGAGAGAGAGAGAGAGAGAGAGAGAGAGAGAGAGAGAGAGAGGAGAGAGAGAGAGAGAGAGAGGAGAGAGAGAGAGAGAGAGAGAGAGAGAGAGAGAGAGAGAGAGAGAGAGAACGGAGTAATGTTATCCTGGCACACACACACACACCAGCCGACAATAGCTGACCTAACCTAACCTAACCTAAAAAAAGGTTGTAAATAAAACACGAATACCTTTTTCCAGTGTGTGTGTGTGTGTGTGCATGTATGTGTGTGTGTGTGTATGTATGTATGTATGTATGTATGTGTGTATGTGTGTATGTATGTGTGTGTGTGTGTGTGTGTGTGTGTGTGTGTGTGTGTGTGTGTGTGTGTGTGTGTGTGTGTGTGTGTGTGTGTTGTGTGTGTGTGTGTGTGTGTGTGTGTGTGTGTGTGTGTGTGTGTGTGTGTGTGTATGTATGTATGTATGTATGTGTGTATGTATGTGTGTGTGTGTGTGTGTGAAGGTCAGACTAGTAACCTTATTAACCTTATACCTTAACCTTATATCAGGAAGTCATCGTATAAGGGTAAAGTCTTCGTGCATACGATGGTGTGGTACTGATACGATGACCACATACACATGCACACCACACACTATTCAAAACAATTACACACACACACACACACACACACACACACATATATACACATACAACTGGTCATCTCTACAACACACACACACACACACACACACACACACACACACACACACACACACACACACACACACACACACACACACACACACACACACACACACACACACACACACACATTCCCTTCTCTTGCCTTGGGTATGGTGTCATCATTCTTGGCAATATTAAGAAGTGAATGAAAGGAAAGGAAAGATTATCTGACTGATATGTGTGTGTGTGTGTGTGTGTGTGTGTGTGTGTGTGTGTGTGTGTGTGGTGTGTAATTAGTGTGGTTTGGAATAATTTGGGGGGTTAATGGGTGTTTGTGTTTGTCTGTGTGTGTGTAATTAGTGGTGTGTAATGGTTGCAATAAGTGTGTGTGTGTGTGTGTGTGTGTGTGTGTGTGTGTGTGACAATTACCTGAGACAATAGGCTGAGTGAGACCTTCCTTGTGTGTGTGTGTGTGTGAGAGAGAGAGAGAAAGAGAGAGAGAGACTTCCGTGAATTTATTATCATCTCTACACTGTCTCTATCTTGGTGGTATGCAAGAATCTTCCTGGTGTGACGATGGATATTTTTGTATAGTGTATACGATGGTGTAATAATAATAATAATAATAATAATAAAATAATAATAAAATAATAATAATAATAATAATAATAATAATAATAATAATAATAATAATAATAATAACAACAATAATAATAACAACAATAATAATAATATTAATAACAACAATAATAATAATATTAATAACAAACAATAATAATAATATTAATAACAACAATAATAATGATATTAATAAAAACAATAATAATGATGATGATGATGATAATAATAATAATAATAATAATAAAATAATAATAAAAAAAAAAAAAATATATATATATATATAATAATAATAATAATAATAATAATAATAATAATAATAATAATTATAATAATAAAATAAAAATTAAAAATAATAAAAATAAAAATAATAATAGCTATAATAATAATAGATCCATTACTACTACTAATAATAATAATAATAATATATTGACAATATAATTACGAGCAAGAATAACATTACTAAACCGTTATAATGTAATATGATAGTGATAAAACCTAATGCAAAAAGAATATGTATTATGATAATGTAAAAATGAAATAGAAAGGTCAAAATATATGTTAAGGTCAGTTAATTGGTTGGTTGGTACAGTTGTGGACAATAATAATAATAATATAAAAAAAAAAAAAAAAAAAAAAAAAATCTACTTAAACTACAAGCAGCTCTTCACACACATACACATGTAGTTTCTAATTTACTACATACACCTACTAACTTACTATTAAAAAAATAACACACACACACACACACACACACAATGTTGTAGTTATTTTGTTGAATTTATGGGTGTTTGTGTTAGAGTGGTGGTGGTGGTGGTGGTGGTAGTAATAGTAGTAGTAGTGGTGGTAATGGTAGTGATGGTGGTAGGAGTGGTAGAAGTAGTGGTGGTGATGGAGAATAAGGTGTGGTTGGTGGAGAGACTGAACTACACCACCACCACCACCACTACTACTACTACTACTACTACTACATAATTATAAATCATCACCACCATGCACTGTCACCACCACCATCATAACACTATACTTATTTACTACATCACTACACTCCCATCACCACACCCACTACACCACAACACTACCACACCCTCTTCAACACTATCATCATACAACCACTACCACCACACACACACACCACACCCTCCTCTCCAAAACACACACCCACACACACCCTGCTCTCCATTACACACACACACACCACACCTTATTCACCACCACCACCACCACCACACCTTATTCACCAAAAACACACACACACACACACACACACCCTCTTCTCCAAAACACACACACATCCCCACATCACCACACCTTATTCACCACCACCACACCCTCTTCTCCAAAACACACACACACACACACACACATCACCACACCCACCAACCTTCAAATGGACAAGTTTTTCATCATTTCCTTTTGACAAACTCTGAATATTTTTTACCACATTTTTTCTACGTCACATCGTCTCGGGTGAACAAGCAACAAAACTTACAAACACCTGCTATACAAATGTTTTTATTTTTTTATTTAAGGGGGTGTGGGAGTAGGGGACAGGCTTGGGGTGGGACTGGGGGTGTGTGGGAGTAGGGGACAGGCTTGGGGTGGGACTGGGGGTGTGTGGGAGTAGGGGACAGGCTTGGGGTGGGACTGGGGGTGTGTGGGAATAGGGGGACAGGCTTGGGGTGGGACTGGGAGTGTGTGGGAGTAGGGGGACAGACTTGGGGTGGGACTGGGGGTGTGTGGGAATAGGGGGACAGGCTTGGGGTGGGACTGGGGGTGTGTGGGAATAGGGGGACAGGCTTGGGGTGGGTAGAAAGCCTGTCCCCCTATTCCCGCACCCCCTTATTATTGTCAACCTGTTCCTGTTCCTGTTCCCTGGCATACTTTGGAGGAATCAAGGCACTCCAATGTACCAAAAGTAACCCTCTTAACTCTTTTTATTTTTATTTTTATTTTTTATCTGTTTCTTGTGAAAGGTACGTGAACTTTGAGAAACACAAGGGCATATAGTCAAGGTTACATATAGAGTAGATATGTAAGGTTTGGTTACGAAAGTGCACACACACACACACACACACACACACACACAATGTATATATAAGTTACACACACACACACACACACAATGTATATATAAGTTACACACACACACACACACACAATGTATATATAAGTTACACAAACACACACACAATATATAAGTTACACACACACGCACGCACACATACACACACACACACAAAATACTGGAAGCAATTTTTTGTCATATGAAAAACTGGTGTGTGTGTGTGTGTGTACCTTACAGTATAGTTACGTGTGTGTGTGTGTGTGTAACCTATATAATAATGTGTGTGCGCCTGTAGTTTGTAGATGTGTGTGTGTGTGTGTGTGTGTGTGTGTGTGTGTGTGTGTGTGTGTGTGTGTGTGTGTGTGTGTGTGTGTAACTTGTAGCTGTGTGTGTGTAACCATTCTAGAAAATAATTTAGCCACATAATCAAGTCAAGTCAAGAATTGTAATGTTTCTGATTCCTCCTATATAACTAAGACAAAAAAACAAAACACAACTAAGGGATCAGTTGTTTCGTATGATAATTTGGAGGAATCGGAGGCCTTCCAATTCACCAAAAAAACAAGAGTAGTATCTCCCCTTGGTTAATTTGGCTGATGATGCTCTTGGAGGGGATAAGAAAAGAGAGGATGCTTGTGTATAATAGTAAGGATGCTTGTGTAGTATAGGAAGGTCAGGGGAAGGAAGACGAGGAGGGGGAAGGGGGGGGGAGGGGAAGGAAGACGAGGGGGGAGGGGGAGGAAGAAGACGAGGGGGGGAGGGGAATGAAGAACTGGAAGCACACTGCACAGTTGGCAACAAGAATTCGTACACACACACACACACACACACATACAGACTGTTGTTTTTGAGGGTTTACAACATAAATTATATAGATAATATAAGACTACACATAACTGCAATACAACATTATTATTATTATTATCATTGTCATTGTTATTGTTATTATTATTATTATTATTATCATTGTCATTGTCGTTATTATTATTATTATTATTATTATTATTATCATTACGTTTGTTGTTTTGTAATCAGCGAGTCACTTGGTACACACACACACACACACACACACACACACACACACACATAGCAGTACTTCCAGCATATAATAACCTCCCTTTCCATAATTATACACTGTGTAAGAATTCTTGTGACCAACTGTACATAGCAAGGACGAACTGAGAAGATATACATATGAATCATGAGTATAATGATGATGAGGAGGAGGAAGGAGAGTGAATTGTGATGAGGAAGAGGGAGGGAGGAAGGGAGGGAGGGAGATATGAGATAGAGAGGGTGGAGGGAATAGAAGGAAATGAGGAAGGGGAGGGAGAGTGATGAGGTGACGAAAGTGAAGGGAGGGTTTTGAGAAAGGTAGAAATGAGGGGTGGGGGAATGGAGGGAAGAGGTAGGGAAAGGAAGATAATTATAAAGGAGAGTGGAATGGAAGGAGGGAGAAATAAGGAAGGAAGGAGGAGATAGAAGGACATGCGGGAAGAAGGAGAGAGAAGGGAGGAAGGAGGGAGAGAGGACATGCGGGAGGGAGGAGGGAGGAGAGAGAAGGGAGGGAGGAGAGAGAGAGAAGGACATGCGGGAGAGAGGGAGTGACAAATGTGGGATCGAGGAAGGAAGGGATCGAACATAACGTAACCTATAACCTAACATAAGAAGGTGTGTGTGTATGTGTGTGTGTGACAGTGACATATAGGGAGGCGGTAGTTGTGTGTGTGTGTGTGTAGCAGAGACATACAAAAAGGAGGAGGTTTTGTGTGTGTGTGTGTGTGTGTGTGTGTGTGTGTCCCTGACTCCTCGTGGAAACTGTATCGGGACTTTTCCCTTTACTACCGTGACCTTGAGAGCGTCGCCAGAGACATTCTATTGTCTAGGAATCAGTAGGTCTATGATTCCTCCAAACTATATCACAAAACACATCCCCCATTAGTACTATTGAGGGACCCTGTTTTCTGGTATGAATTAGGAGGAATCAGTGGGCTTCTAAGTTACCAAAAAATATTATCGTCATCAAGGAGGCCTATTAAATGACAACTTCCGCCAACACACACACACATTTTTGGTAAATATTTCAGTATGTTTGTGTGTGTGTGTGTGTGTGTGTGTGTGTGTGTGTGTGTGTGTGTGTGTGTGTGTGTGTGTGTGTGTGTGTGTTTGTGTGTGTATATACCGGTAATGTCTCGAGATGTGTGTGTGTGAGAGAGAGAGTGTGTGTGTGTGTGTGTATACCGGTAATGTCTCGAGATGTGTGTGTGTGTGTGTGTGTGTGTGTGTGTGTGTGTGTGTGTGTGTGTCGGCAAGGTCACTACTAAATGTCAGCATCTGTCGTGGACTTAATTAAGGACGTGAATAATACCGTATACTTTAGAAGCACACACACACACACACACACACACACACACACACACACACACACACACACACACACACACACACACCATGAGTCATCCAAAATAGTCAAGGAAACGAGTTCAGGTTAATTAAACTATAATAATGGTGACAAGTTGTTTCTTGGAATTATTTGGAGGAATCAGTTGCTCCAGACTTACCACGTGAATGAGAGTGTGTTTATGTATGTGTGTGTGTGTGTATGTACGTGTGTGTGTGTGTGTATGTACGTGTGTGTGAATGTGTGTGTGTACGTATGTGTGAATGTGTGTACGTGTGTGTGAATGTGTGTACGTGTGTGTGAATGTGTGTGTATGTGTGTGTGAATGTGTGTGTATGTGTGTGTGTGTGTGAATGTGAATGTGTGTGTGTGTGTTTGTTTCGTGGCAATATTTGAAGGACTCATTTTATCTCCAATTTTCTGACCACATCACATCACAACACACACAGGGTCACTTTAGGATTTTTTTTTTGCTTTACCTGGTCGACATAGGGAGGCCCACTTGTCCTTGGAGAGTAACCGGGATAACCAGGGGGGGCGGGGGGGGCAGGGGGGCAGGGGGGGGGGGCGGCGACTAGATGGGGATTTAGGGGGAAGTTTTGTATTCCAAGCAACACTCCAATGTATGTAACGAAAAATAATTATTACCTCCTTAATTAAACGACGACCAAATAGCATTACATCCAAAACACTAAAATAATAATAAAATAATAATGATATAATAATAAAATAATAATGATATAATAATAAAATAATAATGATATAATAATAAATAATAAAATAATAATGATATAATAATAAATAATAAAATAATAATGATATAATAATAAATAATAAAATAATAATGATATAATAATAATTAATAATGATATAATAATAAATAATAAAATAATAATGATATAATAATAAATAATAAAACAATAATGATATAATAATAAATAATAAAATAATAATGATATAATAATAAAATAATAATGATATAATAATAAATAATAAAATAATAATGATATAATAATAAATAATAAAATAATAACTCACTAATAAATAAACAATACAATAATAACTCACTAATAAATAAACTGTGACCATGAATGTAATTATAGACGGGCGCCTCAGATAGAACTCGATTTTATTTTTGGATTTCGTGCATGTTCAAAATTTCGTGAAACCCCGGCGACATAGATAAAGACCTCTTAAGGGGGGGGGAGTATACTTTTGTCACATTGGAGTGCCTTTATTCCTCCAAAGTATGCTAGGAAACAGGACCAGAGGGGCAAAAATAATGGTGTTCTGTTGCTGGGAATAGTTTGGAGGACTCGGTTGCTCCAGATTTACCAACACAAAACTTCCTCCTTAACCCTATTCCATCCGACATCAGTCTCTTCTCTCTTTCTCACACATGTACAGTCGGTAGCATAAATTCACGTCCATCTCGTGTACTTAAGGCCCCAGTGATGTAGTCAGAAAATTGGAGGTAAATGAGCCCTTCAAATACTGCCACGAAACACACACACCTACCGTATATGGAAAGAGCGTGTTTCGTGGCATAGTCAGGAGGAATCAGAAGCCTCCAATTCCCATACATGATCACTGGGTCCTTAATACTCCTAATATGACCCAAGAGTTGCATTCTGTACCAGTTTTTATTCCAACAACAGATCTTACATACGTTGGTGAAAATGAAGCGAACTTTTATGCTGCCGACTGTACATACACACAGTCTCTCTCTCTTTCACACACATTTCTTCTCTCTCTCTCTCTCTCTCTCTCACACATCCTCAACTCTCACACACTTCTCAAATGTGTGTGTGTGTGTGTGTGTTTTAACAACTAATACACAAAGTTTATCAAGTTTTTTGTTATATTTATCTGACCTTCGATCTATTTTTAGTGACGAATATCTTTTTATTTTTAGAGTCGATTTTATTTTTATTTTTAGACGAATTACAACAAGTAAATAATGAAGGCGTTTTAAAGTGTAATATTTCAATAAGTATAGTAGATGTGTAGGGGGTGGGGTGGGTGGTGGGGAGGTGTTGGTAATGGGTGTGGTGGTGGGTGGTAAATCTGGAGCAAATAATTCCTCCATATATTATTCCAGGCAGTAATTAGATACCACTATGTTTATTCATTATAGACCTGTTTCCTGATACAATTTGGAGGAATCAAGACACTCCAAATGTACTAAAACTATACGTATACACCCCTTTAACTTTCACATTATATTTATTTTATTTTAATTATTTATTTATTTATGTTTTTCAGGTGTCGTCAACAAATCACAGGAGGATGTGGACACGGGTGTGGGTGTGGGTGTTGGTGATGGTGGTGATGGGTAATGCTGCCCCACAAGTCAGCCTACCAGCACAACACACACCTACCACACACACTGAACACACCACAAGAACAAGACTGGGGTCCCGGCAACGTTTCCTAGTACAACCCTCAAGCCATGAGAGTGTAGAGGCTTCAGGTTTCCCTCCACCTCTGCCTCAGGGGGCCAAGTCAGGTCAGGTGTTACTACAGCCTGCTAGCACTGAAAGTCTGGAAAACAATCCACAACAACAAGGACATGGAGGTGGAATAGAGGTGGACAGCTTAGAAAGCAGTGCGTACTCTTTAGCCGTGGCCCTTGGTAACAGTGTACCCAGTGCTGCCAGAACCCCCGAGGGTGGTCACATCTCTCGTTCCTCACAATTCCTTGTGTTTGGTGATGATGATAACTCACTCGACATCTTAGACTCCATAGAAGACGATGATGATGATGATGATGATTACCGCTTCATGACTCTGGGTCGGCGTTATCATCCTGATGGTTTTGCTCCACTGGCACCCAAGGATCTCTTCATTCCACCCGTGTCACCACTTCCTGCTAGTCCCCGTGCTACTCAAAAATCCTTCACCAATCCTTTCTTGTATAATTTGGCCGATTCCGCCGAAGATGATGAGAGTGGAGAGGATCTATCTGATGTACACTATGAATACAACATTCCACACTCAGCTGTAGCCTTCGTACAAGGAGATACAAGCAGTGAGGAACGTATCCAGCTAGATGAAACATTACTGAATCATAGGTACAATTTTGTAGACGGTCAGGGCAGTAGAGTGTGGGGCTATGAGCAGGAAGATCAATACCAGCATCAGGTGGTTAAACAGGATGGTACCATGGCAGGCACCTTTGGCTGGACTGCACCTAATGGTCACCAGGTCAGCATTGAGTATATAGCTGACGAAGGTGGGTACAGGGTACTCTCCAGCCATGGTACCCACATCAAGAATACCAAGGATGTACAACAACTCAATCAGGAACATGCTCGGGCTCACCAGGAGAGAGTTAGTGGAACTCATACTACCACAGGATCCCTTGGTCCAGAGTACAGCATTCATAGCACTTATGGTGGTGGTGGTGTCCCTCTACCAACACCTACAAGCCCTACCACAGGCCCTGTTGGAGGTAGTAGTGGTGGGGTACCCCTACCTACATTTGGCTCAGGAGCTTCTGGTGTTGAAGGCACTTATAGTGGTGGTGTTCCTCTTCCATCACCTACAGGTCCTGTTGGGGGTAGTAGTGGTGGGGTGCCACTACCTACATTTGGCTCAGGAGTGGGAGATGTTGGTGGTGGAGGCAGTTTTGGTGGTGGTGTTCCTCTTCCATCACCTACAGGTCCTGCCACAGGCCCTGGCTTCTTTGCTGATGATGATGAAACACTGGGCATTGGTGGTGGGGTGCCACTACCTACATTTGGCTCAGAAGTTGGAGATGGTGGTGGTGGAGGCAGTTTTGGTGGTGGTGTTCCTCTTCCATCACCTACAGGTCCTGTTGGGGGTAGTAGTGGTGGGGTGCCACTACCTACATTTGGCTCAGGAGTGGGAGATGTTGGTGGTGCTGAAGGCAGTTTTGGTGGTGGTGTCCCTCTTCCATCACCTACATATCCCGGAGCACCTGCAGCACCTTCAGGTACTGATTTTAGTACTGGAATTGGTGGTGTTGGTGGTGGTGGTGTGCCACTTCCTTCACCGACCCATGGCTCTCCTGCAGGTGCTTCAGGATTTTCTGAAGATGGTGACGTCAGCTTATTTGTTGGTGGTGGTGGTGTGCCTCTGCCAAGCTTTGAAGGAACAACTGGTGGTGGTGGTGGTGGTGGTGGTGTGCCTCTGCCAAGCTTTGAAGGAACAACTGGTGGTGGTGGTGGTGGTGTGCCTCTGCCAAGCTTTGAAGGAACAACTGGTAACACTGGAACGTTTGTAGGAACAGGAGGTGGTGTGGCACTTCCTTCACCGGGACACGGGGGAGGTGGTGTGGCACTTCCTTCACCGGGACACGGGGGAGGTGGTGTGGCACTTCCTTCACCAGGATTCGAGGGTGGTGTGGCACTTCCTTCACCAGGATTCGAGGGTGGTGTGGCACTTCCTTCACCAGGATTCGGGGGAGGTGGTGTGGCACTTCCTTCACCAGGATTCGGGGGAGGTGGTGTGGCACTTCCTTCACCAGGATTCGAGGGAGGTGTGGCACTTCCTTCACCAGGGCTAGGGGCATCCTCGCCGCCAATGGGAACACCAGATGGTTTTTTTGATGAAGGTGTAACTGTTGGCCTTCCTGTGGGTCCAGAACCAATCTCACCTGGAAGACTTGGACCAGGATTTGGTGTAGGGGGTGGTGTACCCCTTCCTGGATCACAACAGGATTTTAGTGGAGGTGGTGGGGACTTTGGTGGGGGTGTAGGGGGTGGTGGGGGCTTTGGTGGGGGTGTAGGGGGTGGTGTACCCCTTCCTGGCTCACAACAGGATTTTAGTGGAGGTGGTGGGGACTTTGGTGGTGGTGGAGGTGGTGTGCCTCTTCCTGGCTCAGAAACCTCTCCTGGACAGTTTGGTGGGGATTTTAGTGGGGGTGTAGGTGGGGGTGTAGCCCTTCCTGGTTCAGAACAGTTTGGTGGGGGCGATGGGGGCTTTAGTGGGGGTGTAGGGGGTGGTGTACCCCTTCCTGGTTCAGACACACCTTCAGGGCAGTTTGGTGGGGGTGTAGGGGGTGGTGGGGGCTTTAGTGGGGGTGTAGGGGGAGGTGTACCCCTTCCTGATTCAGGGCAGTTTGGTGGGGGCGATGGGGGCTTTAGTGGGGGCGATGGGGGCTTTAGTGGGGATGTAGGGGGAGGTGTAGGTGGTGGTGTAGCCCTTCCTGGTTCAGGGCAGTTTGGTGGGGACTTTAGTGGGGGTGTAGGTGGTGGTGTAGGTGGGGGTGTAGCCCTTCCTGGTTCAGGGCAGTTTGGTGGGGGCGATGGGGGCTTTAGTGGGGGTGTAGGGGGAGGTGTAGCCCTTCCTGGTTCAGACACACCTTCAGGACAGTTTGGTGGGGGCTTTAGTGGGGATGTAGGGAGTAGTGGGGGCTTTAGTGGTGGTGTAGGTGGTGGTGTGCCCCTTCCTGGTTCAGACACACCTTCAGGACAGTTTGGTGGGGGTGTAGGGGGTGGTGGGGGCGATGGGGGCTTTAGTGGGAGTGTAGGGGGTGGTATAGGGGGTGGTGTGTCTCTTCCAGCACCAGAAACCTCTCCTGGACAATTTGGTGGGGATTTTAGTGGAGGTGTTCCTCTAACTGGTTCAGATCAGTTTGGTGGTAGTGGAGGGGGTGGTGGGGGTTTTAGTGGGGGTGTAGGGGGTGGTGTGCCCCTTCCTGGTTCAGACACACCTTCAGGGCAGTTTGGTGGGGGTGTAGGGGATGTTGGGGGTTTTAGTGGGGGTGTAGGTGGTGGTGTACCCCTTCCTGGTTCAGACACACCTTCAGGGCAGTTTGGTGGGGACTTTAGTGGGGGTGTAGGGGGTGGTGTAGCCCTTCCTGGTTCAGAACAGTTTGGGGGTGGTGTAGGGGGTGGTGGGGACTTTAGTGTGGGTGTAGGGAGTGGTGTAGGTGGTGGTGTAGCCCTTCCTGGGTCAGAACAGTTTGGTGGGGACTTTAGTGGGGGCTTTAGTGGGGGTGTAGGGGGTGGTGTACCCCTTCCTGGGTCAGAACAGTTTGGTGGGGGTGTAGGGGGTGGTGTAGCCTTTCCTGGTTCAGATACACCTTCAGGACGATTTGAAGGTGTAGGGAGTGGTGGTGTGCCTCTTCCTGGCTCAGAACAGTTTGGTGGTGCAGGGGGTAGTGGTGGTTTTAGTGGAGGTGTAGGGAGTGGTGTACCCCTTCCTGGTTCAGAACAGTTTGGTGGGGGTGCAGGGGGTGGTGGGGGTTTTAGTGGGGGTGCAGGGAGAGGTGATGACTTTGATATGGGTGTTGGTGTAGGTGTGCCCCTTCCCAGTCCTACTTCAGGTTTTAATGAAGACACTACAATTTCCCTGAGATGCCAATTAGCTGGAAAGACACACCCTTCCCTCCTGCCACCAGAGTGCCAGCAGATCATATCTAGTTCTGCTGGTGGTGTCTCCTTGTCTGATACCCGGGCTGGTCCACCAAGTGATGCAACATTGAGTAGCCCAGCAGCTGGTACTGCATTTCCATCTTCAGACTCTGTAGGTGTACCACTTCCAGATTTTGGTGGTGATCTTGCCTTCCACGGCCCTGATTTAAGTTCAGGCTTTGGTGGGGTTGGTGGTAGCCCAGGAAATGCTCAAATTAGTTCCAGTCAAGGTGGAGTACCTCTATCAAGCATCGGTATGAGTGGTAGTGCAGGTGTTGGATTAGACGGACCAGGGTTTGCAGATCAAGGTTTTGTTTTCAACCAAGAGAGTAGCGGTGTTGAGTTACCAGGAGCAGGCAGATCAAGACATGAATTTGACTTTACTACTGGATCTCATGGTGGAGGAGGGATTCCACTGACAGCAACATCATCATCATCAAGTCACAGTGGAAGCTTCAACTTTGAAACAGATACGTCATTTAATCCAAGTTTTGGTGAAGGGTCGGTGGGTGTACCACTAGCCACTGGTACCGTAGAGGTGCCACTTCAGGGACCACCATACCCTATGGGGGACAACACTGGCATTCCACTCAACAATAACTTCAATACAGGAGCAAATCGTGTCAATCCCAACGATGCTGGTTTTCCGTTTTTTGAGTCGGGCCCATCTGAGTCTGTATCCCAGTCTACAGGTGGGCCAGTCACCCATTTCCCCCTTACCCCACAGTCACTAACACCAGCTCACAGACCCACTAACCAAATGATGAACAAAGATGCCAAGAAGTTTGATATGGGGATTCCATTGACTGGCCAATATCAAAAGGCTAATAAGGATATTCAAAATGTTGCAAAAGTCTACCATGATATATATGGCATCAAAATGAACCTAGCAAAAAACAGTAGGTCAGGACAGGCAATGGGGGCCCCTGTTGGTGTCAGTCTTCTCTAAACCTTATTGACTTAAGGAGAGTAGTACCGTACAGTGTTGGTGGTAAATCTGGAGCAACTCATATTTCCTACAAACTATTCCAAGCAACAACAGACCAACATTATTTTTATTAATATGGTCCTGTTTCTTGGCATACTTTGGAGGAATCAAGGCACTCCAATGTACCAAAACTGTATTACCTCCTTAATTCCTTCCTTCATACCAGTGATACATAGCTAGGGCTGTATACAATCCACAAGATGTCTTGGTACCAATACAATAACTCCACACACACACATTATACCACACCATTGTCAAGGCCACGAATATTATTGTACAGTCAGCCCTCCATATTAAAGAATTACATTTATTACTATCTTTTTAACACAGGCTCAGTAAATCCCATTGGCTCTGTTCACACGAGACGTTTCTGAACCCACAATATAAAACATGTATTACCACAGTGAATGTCAGTCTATGAAATGGTTCACACGTAAACACACGAGTACCAAGTTTCCCTCATAACACATTAGTGATATACCGGTACATATAAAAGCCAAACCATGTACACACAGCTGTTATATAGCAATGTACACACAGAGTAATCACCGCTACGTTTTGAAGACAGTGTGCTGCCTCCTAGGCTGATGTTACCCAATGAGAAGACACACTTTCTGTTACCATGACAACTCCTTCCACGTCACGTGGAGTGATGACATCACACGTTACACACATGGTAACACCTCGTGTGTACAGAACAGTGTTAAACGTGTGTTTCAATACGTACACCTTCATAAACGCCTCGTGTGAACACGGTCTTAGTGCGTTATTATGGTAATGAATAACAGAAACCTGTGAAAATAATTGATGGTCTACAATGAGGGAGTGTGTGTAAAATGTAATGGTGGATACCAGTATTTATTCATTGTATATCTAGGGTTTATTGTATATGATGGATAGTGATTAGTGACACACCATACAGTTATCACCTTCACCATTATCAGCCATTTAGCCAGGCTGTGATTATATAAATATGTGATTATATATATATATGTTAACAGTTCCTATTGCATCTCTCTCCCTCGCTCTCTTCCTTCCTCTCACTCCTCCTTCCTCTCACTCTTCTCCATTAAAGGGAGAGTATACTTTTAATAAATTGGAGTGTCTTGATTCCTCCAAAGTATGCCAGGAAAAAACTAGGACCAATATTATTAAACAAAAATAATAGTGGCCTGTTGTTGCCTGGAATAGTTTGGAGGAATCATTTGCTCCAGATTTACCACCAACACTGTACTACCTTCTTTATTTGTTCTTATTTAAGGCAGTGCTGGTAAATCTGGAGCAACTGATTCCTCCAAACTATTCCAAGCAACAACAGCTAGGCCACTATTAGTTTGGTTAATCTAGCTGGTCCGGTTGTTTCCTGGCATACTTTGGAGGAATCAAGACGCTCCAATGTACAGTTAGTGAAGGGAGTTTGTTTACCACCATTATACGATGAAGATGATGAAGTATGAATGATGGTGAAATATATAATGATGAAGATGATGAAGGATGAAAGATGGTGAAATATATAATGATGAAGATGATTGGTACACGAGTTAATAGGAAATGTTAATAATAATGAAAGACAATAATTAAATAAGAGAGCATTATGGTTAACTAAATTAAGGTGTGTGTGTGTGTGTTTGGTGGTAATGAAACTCCCTTCACCAAAAAATATACGTTTATCACACTGTATATATATGCACATTAAATTAAGGCGAGATTCCCTTGTTGGTGAATTGGTAGGTCTCCGATTCCTCCAAACTATGCCACGAAACAGACAGACATATCTCTTTTAATACCATTGAAGGGGTTAAGTCTTGTTTTTGGTGTAGTTAGGAGGAATCAGTAGCCTCCAATATTCTAAACAACAAATCTCCCCTTAATTATGACCTTCTATTATTATATATCTATTTAGTATAATATAATATAACACGAAACACCCACACATAACTGCTTATTATTATCCTCACAAATTTATATATAAAAATAATCATACACACGCATAGGGGTGACACACACACACACACACAAACGAAATGAAAACATCAACTACAAGCAGCTACTCACTACTGTATTCAAAACAATAACAAGACACTGTAATGTATCAAAAGTATAATGATTATCCCCTCAATATAAAGCCACAACATGTTACTACCTTCACTGAGTTGAGTTGAGTTGACTTGAGTGGTATGTGTTGAACAGTGTGATTACTGATTACTTAAATGTTGAACAGTGACTTGGATCTCATCACTCTCAACATGGCAGATGGCACCAGTGTTGCCAGGTCTGCTGGACCAAATCTCACCAACTTCAACATCAGAATTTCCCTTTTTACTTCAATAATTCCCTGTTTACTCTTGAAGATAATCGTACACTTACAATCTTCTTGATATTTCGTCAGGTAGACATTTCCCTGTTTACTCTTAAATAATCATCTAATTTCCCTGCGAGACTTCAAAATGTCCTAAAACAGGAAATTTTCCTACACCTGGCAACACTGTTCCGTGGTACCAAGGCTTCTATAATAATACTGGTATAAGGATAGGACACTCCACTACCGTGGGACACTCCATGTTATTTTGGTGACTTGGCTATAGCTAACTGGGACGGTGACGCCCATGGTGACGCCTCTAGCGGCCAAGAGGAATCAACACTTCCTTTATCCCGATTATCTTTTTTTCACTATAATAGTAACACACGGGACATTCAATATTTATTTGGCTATATAATGACTAATTACATTCATTGTAGTCAAATTACATAATACTGTAAGTTACGATAATACCTACGACCAAGCCCCAATATATTACTAAATAAAACATACTGTACAGTATCTATCATTTAAATACATGTACAGTAACTCTAATGTGCGATGATTCTTACCTGTTTATGACCTCTAAAATTATTTTTTTTCAACAATATTTTGATGCAAAAGTACCAAAAAAAGACATTCATATGGTTTATTCTTAAAACTAAATTAATGAGCTATAAGTATTGTACAACATTGTTAACACCACCACCACTATGTGAGAACATTCTGGTTTCCTTTATATATATATTCTTATTTACTGTGAGAACAAGACAGTTATCTTTACATGTGATTGAGATTGAGAAAACAAATCTCTCTTGGTGTACTGTATGTATTAAAGGCAAATTTCATAATAAATTATCTATTTCCTAATATCTATGACAGAGACCTGTCTACCATTGATACACAATACTGTATCTAAAATAAGTAATTATTACCTGTTTATGAAATCTACAATATTGTTTCTCAATAGTATTCTGATATATAATTGAAGAAAAGGACAGCCATACAGATTTTATAAACCATACTTAAATCTACAAAATAATGAATTACAAGTATGTACTATACAGAACTGTCCCTGACAATAACGTCGCTATTGTCAGGGACTGTACATATTGTTATTATATCAAAGCATTATAACCTTACTATGAGGGGCTGTTACATGTGTTTTAGAATCAATTATTTCCTGCATTCTTTCTTGGCTTGAGAGGTTCTAATAATCAGGAGTTACTTTCATTATATCTTGTTGTCTGGGGGTAAGGAAAATATACTTACTGTATATGCAATACTCCATCCTAACATGATACTGGACCAACTCTGGCATCGTTCGACACACATGCCGACACGACACCGACCTGTAATGGCTCTGTTTGCTGGATTAAACACATACACAGGAATAATTACCATCTTTTAATTTACTACAAGCAAAAATAAAACACAGTTGAATACAAGATGGCATTTTTTTTATTTTCACTTATGTTCAGTTGGGCACAAGATTCACTGAACATGTCTAGCGAGATGCGGCAACCATATTGGGTTTGTTTACTCCAGAGTTGTAAATTAATAACAGCTTTAATTTTCTCTGCATAGAAGCATTTCACCATGTTTCCAAATGACCAATCAGCATTCATAATACATTTGGAGCCCTTCATTCATGAAAATTTACTACAGTACTCAGGAGGAAACAAACTCGAAATGGTTACCGCATCTCATTAGACGTGTTCAGGGAATCTTGTGGCAAACTGTACATACATATAAGTCGACTTATACCAGTATTCTAAAGGCTAAGTATTATTATTATTACTATTAGTTTTTTACATCACATTAATTAATTATTTTGGCACAGTTCCTTTATTACAGAACATAAATTCCTGCCATTTTGTTCATAATATAACAAAATTATCACTACTTGAGGACCCTGTGATCATTGGAGGCTTTAGATTCCTCCAGACCGCACCACGAAACGAGCTCCTTCCGTATGGAAGGTGTGTGTGTGTTTCGTAGCAATATTTGAAGGACTCGTTTACTTCCAATTTTCTGACTACAGTACATCACACACAGTGTCCCTTAAGAGGAGATTTTCTTGCTGGTAAATTGGAGGCCACCGATTCCTCCATACTAATAGGGGATCTGTTTTGTGGCATAGTTTGGAGAAATCAGAGAGCTTAATTCCTATTCACCAATAAGAGCTAGAATCTCCCCTTATGAGTATAATTATCAATTATCTGATGTATTTTACTTTAAATTGGGTTATATAAATTATGAGCATTGCAGGGCAGAAATATGTAACTAATAAGGATCAAACCAACTAGCTGTGGCAGTGAATGGTTTGGGAAGTGGTTGGTTAGTGGTGAGGGCATCATCTATCCATCCTTTGTCACTCTGTACAACTCTGTGTGCTAAAGGTTAACTACTGTATGTACGCTGAGCAACATACATTCATTATTTGTATTTTGTTGTCAAGAAAATGTTCAATTCTTTCTACAGCGATTCTCTGCACACAATGCATTATTATGTTGGATACAGTATATAATGCACACACAATGTTGTCAATATAATAACTTACTTAAGGTGAGAATACACTTTTAGTACACTGAACTGCTTTGTTTCCTTCAAAGTACACCAGGAAACAGGACCAGATGAACTAAAATAATGGTGGCCTGTTGCTTGGAAATGTTTGGGGGAATCAGTTGCTCCAGATTTACCAACACTGTATCTCCCCATTAAAGTCAAGGAAGGAATACTACATAACAACAAACACACATAAAACACAAAATTATATTAACAAGATTCATAAGATATTTAATTCGTAAGCAGTACAATAGCAGTCAACTTTTTCTCTTAAGGAACCCTGTGTGTGATGTAATTAGAAAATTGGAGGTTAGTGAGTCCTTCAAACACTGCCACGAAACACACACACCTATACTCAAGGAACTTGTTTAGTGGCATGGTTAGGAGAAATCAAAAGCCTCCAAGTCTCATACACGATCACAGGGTCCCTTAAAGATCCCTGTGATGTAGTGAGAAAATTGGAGATAAATGAGTCCTTCAAACATGCCACAAAACACACACACCTATACTGAAGGAGCTTGTATTGTAGCATGGTAAGGAGGAATCAGAAGCCGCCAAGTCTCATATACAATCACAGGTCCTTAACAAGGGCTGGAAAACCTGAGACAGCATTAAGGACCCTGTGATTGTGTATGAAAAGTGGAGGCTTCTGATTCCTCCTGACCGTGCCACGAAACAAGCTCCTTCTATACAGGTGTTTGTGTTTCGTGGCAATATTTGAAGGATTGTTTATCTCCAGTTTTCTAACTACATCACACACAGGGTCCTATGTATGTTTGGTTTAAATACAAATATTATCCCTTAGACTCTTTACTCTTTTGTTAATTAATAATACAGTACTTACTACTGCAAACTATTAGTAACTACATACATGCCTTTCATTTTACATGTACCCTTGGATACCATAGTCTCTAGCCCACGTGTGTTGAAGCCCGAGATCTGAAGCAGGCGGTTTCTGGACGACAGCCCACCCAAACCATCATGAGGCTACACACATACACACACACACACACACATCTCAAACCAATGGAAGCTTTGGGTACCTGCTTCAGATCTCAGGGGGAGGGGGGATTTTTCACAGGTGGGCTAGAGACAATGATATCCGAGTGTACAGTAACATAAAATTTACAAAACTCAGCTTATACAGTCAATACAATAATGTAAAAGCCTTTATGATTGGAATATAATCAAAGGAAGTTTTAATACTTTGTTGGTAAATTGAAAGGCTATTGAATCCTCCTTAACTATGCCAGAAAACAGACCCTTTCAATTATACTAATAGGGATCTGTTTTATAGCATAGTTTGAAGGAATCAGAGACCTTCCAATTCACCAACAAAAGAACCTCCCTCTAAAATGACAGAAAACTTTCAAGAACAATATTTCAGTTCCTGACAATCGGTAAAAAATAAAATCCAAAATCATAGTCAAGTAAAAAAACAATATTTTTGAATAGCTCTGGTAATACTGTATTCATACAAAATTACCCCACCCCCGTCAAATTAATCTACAAAAAACTAAGTACTGTAGGGCCTCGCATTTGACGTTTCACAATTTGTCGGTTTCAGGTTTGGCAAGGTTTTCAAAGTCTACTAAGATTGCCAAATGTGAGGCCCCACTGTATTATCTACTCCTTGTCTACTTCTTTCTTTTGCTACTATCACTGTCAGTGGTGGCTGCTGAAATCAAATTAATATACTGTATAAAAACTAAATATTACCTACTCAATGTCGTCTACTTTCTCTTGCTACTATCGGTGTCAGTAGCTGGAATCTTGAGGTGAGGTCCGATGGAGGGCAACTGGCCGGCTAAAGTGCATGAACGACAACAGAACCGAGCATAATACCTGTTAGTACAATATTGTGCCTGTACAATGAGGCTACACTTGGCAAAGAAGGGATTGTCCGTACACAGAGGATGAACGTAGACGCCTGCAACAAAAACAACAACAATATTAATATGATTTCCTAGATGCATAATGAAGAAATGGATTCAATATTTGAACACTGATGTTGCATTTCAATTTTTTTTCACAAATTTTACAATACAGTTTTGTAAGTTTAAGAGGAGATTTTCTTGTTAAATATTTGGAGGGCTACTGATTCCTCCAATCCATGGGAGAAAACAGTTCCCCTATTAGTAACATTAAGTTAGTCTGTTTCCTGGCATAGTTCGGAGGAATCAGTAGCCTTCCAGTTTACCAACAAGAGAATCTCCAGACAAAAAAGTTCCTGATTTATGATAGAGAATGTGTGGTACAGACCTCTGACTGTAATAGTAATGGTGCTGTCATCAGTACCAAATTGATTCTTGACCTGGCATTTGTAGAGTCCAGAGTCATCAACTTGAGCATCACTAATTACCAATGTCTGGTCATCTGTTGAGATAAAATAAGAAAGTCATTCATGAAATAACTATAATATAGATTGGTATACTTTGTGCTTGTTTACATACTAATTTTAATTTATGCAAAAATGATTGATCAAAGGACCTCACCTTCAATCTTGAACTTTTCAGACTCGTGTATTTCCTGATCTTCCTTATACCATGTGGTGATAGGAGTAGGGAAGCCTCGTACCTCACATGGCAGATAAATACTTGAAGACGGCATAAACTCAGTGCTGTTGAGTTGTATTCTGGCACTGACAGGGACTGTTTAGGAGATAAAATGAAAAGAATAAGAGATGACAGAAAAAATGTCAAAAAATGAACTTGGTTTCAATAAGTGGTATGAAATAAGACTCTTTAAGGACCCTGTGATTGTGTATGAAAATTGGAGGTTTCTGATTCCTCCTACCATGCCACGAAATAAAATCCTTCAATATACTGTAGGTGGTACACATGTTTCGTGGCAATATTTGAAGGACTCATTTATCTCCAATTTTCTGACTTCATCACACACAGGGTCCCTCAAATGAGTGATCATACCTGACCTTTGAAATTTGTACAGTAAATTGTCTAAGCAAATGAATATACCATATGTAGCTTTATACATGACTATTTATTAGCATGATGTTAAACATATTTTGAAATTCACTTACCTTTATCATTCTAATGGTTGCAATAAAAAGGAAAAATATTTTAGAACCATATACCGTATTTGAAAAGTTCACGTAATTCATTTAGGGACCCTATGATATAGTCAGAAAATTGGAGGTAAATGAGTCCTTCAAATATTGCCATGAAACAACACTTATATAGAAGGAGCTTTTTTTGTGCCATCAGAAGGAATCAGAAGCCTCCAATTCTCCTACATGATCACAGGGTCCTTAAGAACCTTGTGATCATGTATGAGACTTGGTGGCTTGTGATTCCTCCTAACTATACCATGAAACAAGCTTCTTCAATACAGATGGTGTTTTGCAGCAATGTTTGAAGGAAACACTCACCTCCAAATTTCTGACAACATCACAGTCTCTTAATTCATATGGATTGACAACTTATGCATTCATGGAAACTTTCCATAAGGACTCTGTGATTGTGTATGAAAATTGGAGGCTTCTGATTCCTCCTGACCATGCAATGAAACAAGCTCCTTCCATATAGGTGGATGTTTCATAGCAATATTTGAAGGACTCATTTATCTCCAATTTTCTGACTACAGTACATCACAGGGTCCCTTAAGGGCTGACCAACATAGAAAAGTATAAACTTCTACACTTCATTTGGTAAGGTTTTACTGGAGAATTTTCCTCTCCATACCAAATAGGCTATTAATTTCTTACCTCTAGAAGAATCCTCAGAGTGTGTTTGTATAACAGTGTAATGTGTTGTGTTAAGTTGGTATTCTTTGGCACAAGTAGTACAGGTGATATTTCCAGGGATGTGTCTGTTGTGTAACTGAGGTTCACCAGATACCCCAATTGTAGAAGACAGAAAAAAATGCAGCCATGGTCTGGGAAGAACATAAGAGACCAGGCTATTTCTCGTGAGTCTTTCAACACTATCGCAGAAGTTGTATGTAGTAATACTATTACTACTACTACAAGAGTAGTTCACGATGCACAGGAATTTCATAAACAATTAATAATGCTTGCCTGACCCAATGTGAGTATAGCAGAGATGTTGTAAGCAGAGCTGAAATTGTGATAGTAAAGGACAGCATGCAATACCTCACCTATGTATGCCCTGCTGGTAGTAGTAGTAGGTGCTAGAGTGGTGACAGAAGAGCTTATTGTTGACCCAAGGAAGTAAGGGGGTCTGTATGGACGCTGATCAGGACGGATAGCTGGGAAGGCAGTAGTGGAGGTAGGGGGAGGAGTGGTTGGAGGTGCTTTGGGAGGACTGACAAGATATTTAAGGAATTGTTGATCTCTGACCAATGTGTTGACAAGTGGACCATAGGCTCTGAGGATGATTGTATCTGATATGGCTCGACCCTTCCCATTGTAAACATGACAGGTATATGGGCCTAAGTTCCTTATCTTCACCACGCGGATAGTTAACGAGCCATCACGGTGCTGTTCATACTGGTCCAAGGAAAATGGTACCATGTCATTTCCACGCCACCACGTCACTTGTGGCCGAGGCCAGCCAACAGCACGGCAATATAAAACAGCAGGGCTTCCAAGTGTAGCTACAGGTTCAGGGGGGTTCCATGGCACAACTGCAGCTTCTCTAGGTGTGGGTTCTGGTGTACAAGTCAGGCCACAAGTTAGTAAGCATTCACATACATTGTTAATTACCCATACCTGTACTATATTACTATTAAGGTGTGTTATCGTAGCCTTGGCTGTTCATAGGTTATTAGTAGAAAATGAGAATTTATTTTAACTACAGTATCAGCAAGAACAAACTGTAATAATACTGGAAGAAAATATATTCTTCAAGTACAGTATTGCCTCATGCAGTATTAAGCAATTACAATGTAGGCTTATCATTTAGTAGTACTTCCACAAACCAGTTATCTTCCCAGATGGTACAATAAGCAATCCTAAACACAATTTCTTAAAAAAATTAAATGATCCAGTTATCAAAGAGGAAGTAATAAGCATTGTAAGAAATTCAGTTGTATACAGTACATGTATTTGTGTGTGTTTAGAGTGCTTCAAGTACAACATCAGTGCAAATTCTAATTATTTATCAGCAATAATATACCATATTAGTATTGTTCAATACCCATGCTACCATTAATAATATTATATTGGTAAGGACCCTGTGATCATGTATGAAAATTGGAGGCATCTGGTTCCTCCCGACTATGCCACAAACCACACTCCTTCCATACAGAAGGTGTTGTGTGGCAATTTTTGAAGGACTCATTTACAGACCTCCAATTTTCTGACTACTGTACATCACAAGGTCCCACAATATAAAATATCCAAGAACCATGAAAAAGTCACCAGAAAATGGATCCCATGTCTTAATTTACTGGAAACATTCGTCTTCTCAGTAACAGTAACTATAACCATGCAGCTCTACACATTTGCACAACCAGAAACAAATTACAGTAAGTTTTGCCACTGTACTCACATCACACTTACTTACTCCATCAATCAAACTTCATCAAAAATGTTCTCTGGATGCTGAATGTATATAATTATAATGTTGAAGAACTGAAAAAAAAGTGGCTGGGGCCAAAGGGGTGTCCAAACTCTTAAAGTACTGCCCATATCACTACAGGCAATACCTGACCTCCATGGAGATTTACAGTGGGAAACTTTTATCTCAATCTGTCAGGTTCATCCCTTTCATCTACAATTTTGTGCCCTACCAATACACAAATGCAAAGTCACACACACACACACACATACACATCATTCAGTAAGACATCTTGTTCCATCATTGATCATCTCACCTGTTATTTCAAACACAGCTGTCCTTCTGTCTGGGTTGCCAGCTCCATTGTTTGCCTCACACACATAGTTGCCTGCATCACTTTGTTCAGTGTTAACAATCTGTAGTGAGCCAGTAGGTAGCACTCGGAACCTGCTTGACCCACTCTCTGTGTCAATCTGATCCATGGGAAAATTGATGTAGTGTGACTCAGGTCAATATGTGGCTGACAGTTGGCTAGAAGTCTATGTACAGTCGGCCACAGGAATATTTATACACCACTGTGATATCAAGGGATCATAACAACAACAAAATGTAGTACTGTACTGTACATATATATCCAAACACCAAATATTTTTAATAATGTTTTTGGCTAGTACTTGAATCAGTCAGAACAATCCCTACAGTATGTGCAGAATAAAATAAAGACAACTCCTTTTAATCAATGCTCTGTGTATGAATTCCTGAGACCAACTGTACTTATTAAAAAAGAAAGAAATCCTATTCAAAGGCTAAAAAAGATATAAGATATGGCATTGTTCTCTTTTAAAAGCAGATATCCTGGTATTAATTAGTCAAAAGTGGCCAACTAACTTCAGGATAGAGAAGGTAAATATTTTAATACTTTTTCATTTCTTTTCTTTTTAAGCAAAGCAGGAACAATTCTACTTTCATGAGAAAGAACCTGGACTGACCTGATATTCGCCTCTATACCAAGTGATGGTGGGTTGTGGTTGACCCCTTGCAACACACTTCAGTTCCACCACATCATTTTCCTCACTGCTTACATTATCATTAAATTCGACAATGCGAGCCGGTTGTGTGGGTCCTGAAAAAGTTACATAATTATTAATATTTATTTTGAAAGAAGTATACACAACTCTTTCCCCGTTACCAATGCTCTATATGCTGGTTTTTTGACATAGTCAGGAGGAATCAGAAGCCAACAAGTCTCATACAGAATCACATGGTCCCTTAATTAATTAATGAGGTTGGTGACAGTAAGAGTATAATTATGGTCAGTATACCTGCTCCAAAGCTGCTTGCTGGTGCAATGGAAGAATGTCATCAGTAAACATTGTTTGTCCAATCTCTGTACAGGTACACACACACACACACACATACCTAACCCAATGTGTCCTTATTATCCACCCTCACTACTCCTTCCACCATCTACTTTCCTTTTCTCTCCCTCACTGTAGTGAATACTTATAATAATTTGATGCTATAAATTAGCAACTCAACTAGAAAGCTCTTCCTTGAATGTTTTTTTATATTCATTCTGTCCTGTAATGGGTATGACAGACTTAATAATGAGTCATTACTACCCACCTTGTTCTGGTGTTGTAACAAGTGGTGGGTTGGTGTAACCAGCCTCAGCCTCCTCTCTTTGTGGGGCAAGACAGGAGTAACCACAGCCATCATAACAACACTTGTTGTTATCATAGCACTCAGCATCATTGCTGCACTCATCTTCACAGTCATACGTCTGACCGCTGGTCTTAGGGCATCTCCCAGGCTTGTTTACTGAATTAATAAAAGGAAACCACAAATAAATTTCTTTCACACAATATTTTAAACAGTTTGTAAATCCTTATATTACAAAACTATAATAAAAACAATCTCCAAATGGGCTTCTTACTTGTAATAAATCTTTTAATTATCATGATTTTTAATCAAGCCATGTCATATAAAGAGGTGTAAACTAATCCAACTTCAGCATTCCTGAATCTGTTAAGGGACCCTGTGATGGAGTTAGAAAATTGGAGATAAGCGATTCATTACAATATTGCCACAAAACATCACCCATATTGAAGGAGCTTATTTTGTGACGTGGTTAGGAGGAATCAGAAGCCTCCAATTTTCATACACAATCACAGGGTCCTTAAGTTATAAGGACAAATATTCTCAATTTACTTTTTAATAACCAGTTAAAACTAAACAGGTGCTAGACTCACTCTCCCTGCAGAAGGCTTGGTATTCACTTTGGCCAGGATTAGTTATGGAACGGATGAGTTCAATAGCACACTGAGTGCCATTAGAACAGGTCACTTGGGTGCAGGGGTCATAACAAGAACATTGATCACATCCTGACTCATCTACACGTCGCTGAATACCATATGGACACTGTGGTAACAGAAAACAATATAAAATTAATATACTTAGGAATCAAACTATCTATTTACTTAATTGTTTGTCTTTCTATCAATACCATTTATTTATCATATATATATTTATCAATTCAAATAAATCACTTAATGCAAGTGATCCAGGAATATGAGGAAGTCCTCAAGGAAAGAAGGAGAAACACCCGAGTCCCAAGTGCTTTTGTGTACAGTATTCACATCTTCAGGGGAAATACATGAAACAGCAACAGGATAGCAACTCCCACATGCATTGAGCATAATAAGAATAGCTTTATTGTGACTCTCACTATCATTTCCCTGCATGCTGTAGAGACAGTTCATATCCAACTCGGCCTGGTTACAATTATGTGTATATAGAGATACACAAAGTTGCTTTTGTAGTCATCCACTCAATATAATTTGGTGCAGCAACAATTGAGAGAGAGTCACATAGAACCTTAATTACCTACAATTACTTATAACTTTAGGAAGCAGACACTACCAACCTGGAGGACCTGACAGGCAAGCAATGCATCTCGACACGTGTCCTGGTCAACAACAGGTAGTGTAACCTCTTGAGGTGCATCTGTTGACACCGCTGTGTATAGGGAAGACATAAAAAATTACACCATTTACTTAACACTGTAGGTCAGAGGTAAGCACATAAACATTATAAGCTAAAAATATTCAGACATAAAATGTATTGGTATAGAGGAAAGACAAGTCTATTGCATTATGTATTGTGAAATATTAACGAGCCTTTTTTCTTTGAAAATTGCATTTAACCACAACCGGAAAAGCTACAGTGTAATGTTTTCCTATAACCAGATAGTGAACCTACCCACTGGAGAAAATTGTGAATGTAAAAGTTATAACTTATATTTATTACCATTAACACTTCACCCATTGAATATCCATTATTTTTTACATTTACAAATCTATCTCTGTTAATTCAATGTTTTGTCAAATGAAGGAGAAAAGATGAGTAACATTCATATAAAAAGTTATAAAAAAATAATCTGAGAAAGATAAAGCAGTCACTGTGAGACAAGAGGGCAACAAGACTTACACCCTCTGTACTTGTCAATAGCAGCAGTGCAGAACTCAGTGCAGGTGCTATGCTTCTTGAAGCGGTTACGGTTGCCACCACACCCACTATATAGGAACACTTCACACTTGCCATGCTCCTTGCTGAAGTGCCAACGTTTGTATCTCTCGGCACAGGGTCCGGGATCAACTTTGTTCTCGCATACCACTAGTCAGGCAGGAAGGTGGTGTGGGGGTTAGTTTGTGGCAGGCAGGAGGGGTTGTGAAAATTATAGCAGTTTGATGTTAAAAACCCTGTGATCGTGTATGAAAATTGGAGGCTTCCGATTCCTCCTGACCGTGCCACGAAACAAGCTTTTTCCATATAGGTGGAGTATAGTGGCAATTTTTGAAGGACTCGCTAACCTCTAATTTCTAACTACATCACAGGGTTCCTTAATATGCAGAACAATCAAGTGCAGTCTATTATAGTAACTGTGAATTAAGAGTATATGGTATTATCCTTTTTGCTCTCATTCTGTGTTGTGCTACTCTATTGGCTACAAGAATTCGTACACATGCTGTTGTTTTTGAGGGTTTATAACAAATAGAAAATGTATGACTATGCAACTGCAATACAACATTATTATTCGGTTTGTTGTTATACAATCACAGTGTCATTTGGTAGACTTTTCATTGCACTATTTACAGAATAATGATATCTCTTACCATATAGTCTGTGTAAGAATTCCTGTGGTCAACTGTACATGTGTCTCTTGATCCTATCATGATGCAACACTTACTTGTACTAACTCAACTAAATAATTCTGACAATGGTCTTGATTAAGTACAGTACAGTACAGTATGTTTAAGGGACCCTGTGATGTAGTCAGAAAATTGGAGGTAAATGAGTCCCTCAAATACTGCCATGAAACACATTCTATATGGAAGGAGCTTGTTTCATGGCATCGTCAGGAGGAATCAGAAGGCTCCAATTTTCATACATGATCACAGGGTTCTTAATAATACATTCATCTAAAGATCATCATTAAGGTGGAAAATATGTCCTCCTCACAGGTATTAGTCTCTTCAGTGTTGGTGCCTTCAGGAAGTATGGTGTCATGGTATACACACTCTGCTTCACACTCCCTCTCAGTAGAGAAGCGGTTACCATTGCCTTCACAACCACCATAAGAGAAGGGTTTGCAGGCACGTTCATAATCATAGGGATCATGGTACCACTTGTGTATCTGTTCATTACATGGACCAGGGGAGAACCGCAACTTGCACACATCTGAAGACAGTTAGTTAGTAATCATAATGGTCATGGTACCACATACAGTATGTATCTGTATAGGGGTTATAGATAGATAGACTTCCATCCTATCATAACAAGCCTTTTTGTATAGTAGCTTAACACTGGTCATTACAGTTTCAAAAGCATTAACTGATTAGATTAGTTATTAAACATTGCACAGCATATGTGAGGTTATGTAAGATACATGCATGTGAGTTAACATGTGTATGCTTATAGGCCACATATTATAATGCCACCCTCAGTCAAGCTTCAGCTCCTGTTGTAGTGTTTATCCTTGGACTCACCCTCATCATGGTAACGTCCACACCGACGCTCACACTGCTCCACAGATGAAAAGCGGTTGGCATTACCCTGACACCCACCATAGGAGAAACCAACACACCGCCCTTCATTTTCATCATAATACCATTGAGGGATGGCAGCACGACAAGGTCCTATAGATACTGGTAGTTGGCACACATCTGATACATCTCCTTCTATGCCTGAAACCAACAATAATGATAATATTAATCATAATCAATCTAGATGAATAAATTAATGTACGTACTACAACAAATGTTTGTGGTGTTGCTTACTGACCTAATTCAACATAAATATGATTATTGGTTTTGCTATGATGGATACTGTACATCATAATCATCATCATCAATAACCCAGTTCCCTTTATTCAAAGTTTGGGGAGGCTCTAGTCCCAGTGCTGTACCCCTGACAGGCAAGGGGTCCAGCTCCAAGGCTATTTTAAGCCTTTGGGGGGTCATTGTTAGAGAGCGGGATCCCTAACCCACACTCCCCTCCCCCCCATCTATTGTAGGGTATACAAGGCTAACTGTACCATTGCAAGAATGGTGGGCGATGGGGACACCACTTCCCTGTACTACACACCTCTGAAATTGGTTACCATTACTTTCCAATATGTGGGGCAGATTATAAAAAAAAAGAGAAAAAAAAAGTACTGTACTATGTATGGTATTCAAGTGCACTATTAGCCACAAAAATTAGTGGTTTTCAAGGGTTAACAACATATAGATAATGTAAAACTATGTAACTACAATACAACATAATTATCAGATTTGCTGTTTTGCAATCGAGTCACTTGATAAACCATTCATTGCAATACAGTACTTCCAGAATAATGACCTCTCTTTCTGTATAGCCTGTGTAAGAATTCCTGTGGCCAACTGTACATCACCTGAACTCACTTTCTGGAATTGTATTGTCTATGTCAGGATGGTAAGGAGGTTCTGTAGTGGTGAGGACATCCTGGGTTCTTTTGCATCGTTGTTGACAGTGATGCAATGAATCAAATCTGCAACATGGAGGTAATGAAGTTGGTCATGCGATGTTACTGTACATACTTCAAAATAGTATGGGCCCTCTCTTTTCGGCAAACAATTTGAAAATTCAATGATGTGATCTGAAATACGACCGAGACATGAGTGACCAACAACTTACAATTTTGAAACTGGCTACCCTCTGATTGCCAATACTTTTCTGAGGTATTGTACAGTCACGAGCACTAATAAGTATTCAAATGTACTTGGAATATCAAGAGACCATAAATAAATCCACAATAAGATCTCGATTACAATTACTGTACGTTCATGGTGAATTGGGTGTTCAGTTTCAACCAAAGCTGTATACTTATAGTGTTTGTGACTGTACATCTTAATAATATTATCAGGATATTTATAAACCATAACAATCTTACAACATTATTTCTAACAGAGGGAACACTTGTTATAGGATCCCTGCACTTTCTATAAAGATGGAAATGGTCAACAGTAAATTTTATTAGTGTCTCTCAGGAACAATAACTTTCAGAGTAACAAACTCTTCTGCATTAAAATAATTATGTTTAGCTACAAAATTCACTTCCTTATCACTTATTATTTCCCCAGTCTTTAATCCATCCTTCTTGAATGACTGAACTGCCAACAACATTCTATTAACAGATCCTTTTGAACCTGGGGGGATCTTTTGACCATTTATAAGACTAAAGTGTTCTTATTGCAAATATAGATAATTCTGTCATAATCTTAGTCTCTCATAGAGATCCTTTGAAGAGCTGTGTGTGTTCACTAATGTTTGGAATAACAATGTAAGTCTTTCCACATATATACATAGTTTTATTGCCATATATATATATACTGTATATACCTGTTCTTATTGCCTTGACAACCTCCATAGTCAAACTCATAACATTGGTCACTGGAGGAGTCATAGTAGTATTGTCGGAAACTGCCAGCACACGGACCTACCACACGAGGCAACTGACAGATATCTGTGGGTGGTAGGTACGTCATTACTATACATACAATACATAATGTACAATAACAATTACTAATTAATACTTTAGTAGCTTGAAGTGTATGGATGTCAGTGAATGGTGGTTTGTAGTAAAGCAAAACCTTTACTTGGGATACATTTCATACAGACCAACCCTATCCCCTGTAAACCAATGGAGTCAATCAGGCAACAGTGGAAAGTTAGAAACTTTAGAGAGTCTGCCTAAGTTTTCTATTCCAGCTGTATATACTTACAGCTTTACCCATTATCAGAAGGCAGTAAAACTAACAATCAACAAAATTATCATGTTCGAGGGATACTCACAACTTGAACAACATAATCCAAATGTCTAACAACAGCCTGGCATTCTCCTGACCCAAAGATTAACTGCTATGACTGTGTTTACATGAAGGAGATCTTTCCAGCATACTCCTTGATCCCCAATAGCCTTGACCTAGTTCTTTAAGGGGCCCTGTGGCATCTGATTCCTCCTGACTATGCCATGAAACAAGCTCCTTTAATGCAAGTGTCTAACCTCCAATTTTCTGACTACATCACGGGGGTCTTTAATCACACCTTACCAATCAACTAGTTTAAAGTTTCCTCTTAACTCCACCCTCAACCTACACCAGCTACTGGCATACTGTATTGTTAATAATGTGTTGTTTATGTTCTTACCCAGAGCATCGCCACATTTGTTTTCACATTCTTGGCCCGACTTGAAGCGGTTCTCATTACCACCACATCCACCAAAGAGGAACTGGTGGCACACACCATTAGTGGAGTTATAATACCAGTAGGCTTGGAAGTCTTCACATTTACCTTGGTCTTGTTCCAAGAAACAAGATTCTGCAATAAATGACAAAACACTTGTTAGTGTAATTAAATATTAAATATATTTGTTTCCACATGACACACAAAGGTTCCATACTATGGTCTGTTAACTTCAAAATACTTAGATCTAATGGTTTTACACTCACCCAGTTGAAACTCTTCTTCCTCAATGATGCCTTTGTGGCTGCAGTAATTCTCACATTTGGAGGCTGAGGCAAAGTTGTTACCATTACCTCCACACCCACCATACACAAACGTATTACAACTTCCTTGAACAGCATCATAATACCAACGGGTCTCATAGTTGTCACAGTCACCTGGTGCATTGGGTAGGCTGCACACTTCTTCAGCAGGTGCTAAATACAAGAGAAGGACGAGAAATATTATGAACAACAAAACACTGAATCATCAGGTTACCAACGAATCAGTTTGGGTTAAGGGACCCTGTGATGTACAATAGTCAGAAAACTGGAGGTAAATAAGTCCTTCAAATACTGCCACGAAACACACACACTTATACGGAGAGTCATTTAGTGGAATGGTCAGGAGGAATCAGAAGCTTCTAATTTTCATTCACGATCACAGGGTCCTTATGAATATGTTAAATGTTATTGCTGAGGATGAAATTCCCTAACTTTTAAGGGGATAGTATACTTTTAGATCACCTTGTTTCCTCTAAAGTTTGTAAGTACAGGATCACAAAAGTAATAATGAAAAAAAATAAAAAAATGGTGGCCAGGTGCTACGAATAGTTTGGTCGAATATCCAAGAACTGTAAATAATTATTCTGAAATGTCAAACTTAATTTTTTTTTGGTGTATTGTACTGTACAGTCAAGCACCACAATATCAAGCCCACCATAGGTAAAGATTTGGTTTCTGGACGACATTGCACCCAAACCATCACGAGGCTACATAGATCTCAAACCAATGGAGGCTTTGGGTGGGCTGTCATCCAGAAACTGCCTGCTTCAGATCTCGGGCTTCGACTTAGGTGGGCTAGAGCCTATGGTGTCCGAGGTACATTCCCTATCCTATACTCACTAAATAATCTTATACAACTAGTTAATAATTAAATACAAAATACTTTCTATATAGTAACTAGTTTGCATTTGTTTTACTTCTAGTAACCTCTAGTCTAATAATTATAATATTTAAGTTGTTGATAATCTCTTGGTATTACCTTTGATATCCCCTGGGCAGACTCCCTCACACTCTCCACGTGTTATGAAGCGGTTGACATTACCATCACATCCAGTGTAGTAGAAGGGCATGCAACGTGTTTCAGAGTAGTCATAGTACCAACGTGGCAGAGTCTCATCACAAAGACCGGAGGCCTTGGGTAGCGTACACAAGTCTGGTTGGTCCCCATTATACATGTTAATTGTGTTAGTGATAGTAATGGAAATAGAGATAAGCCAACACGATGGAGATAGAATATGAACCAATGATGAAGAGGAAAAAAAAATGTTTTTCGAGAAAATATTACCAAGATTACATAAACTACTGTTAGTCATAGTCATATTAATAACTATATAGACTATTTAATTGTAGGAGAGAAATACAGGCTCTCATCCCATCCTCCGTGCTCTCCGACATACCGGTAGTGCTGTACAGTATGTTAATGATAGACAAAATTAATTTCCATGCATGACTAAATGAAACTATTTGAAAGAATCTGTCATAGACCCATTAACTACAGTACAGTATTGTACATTACTACAGTATCTACCATGGGATATTAGGCCGTATGCAAGAACATTAGTGGTGTTGACGATGGTGTGTTACTGGTACGATGGTTCTGTTGATTGTCTATGGAACCATTGTACCAGTACCACGCCACTGTATGCACCACAAATGCACAAATGTTTTTGAATACGGTCCATAGAGCAAATAAAAAATTGTACTGTACTACCTGTAATAGGAAAAGCAACGGATAAGTCACTACTTTGGTTAGAAGTTACATTATTAATACCCAAATGAAAATAAATGATTAATACTCAATTAAAAAGGTAAGCAGAGCAAGCATCCACCAAAAGCCAAGTTACCTTTGGACCTGCCCCTCACACACTGCTGCATGCACTCGTTCTCTGTCAGGAAGTTGTTGCCGTTGCCCTTACAGCCACCATAAGTGAAAGGGTGGCAGTTGCCTGTGGTCTGGTCGTAGTGCCACCTAGAGTAGTTACCACGACAGGGCCCAGGAAGCAACTCCAGAAGGCACACATCTGGAGCCCCGGTCACATTTCATGGAATTGGTTAGTTAGCAACAGACATGACCACCAGCTTGTTGTTGTTGTGGGGGTTAAGGTTACATCAAAAAGCAAAGATGCAGCAATACACAAATGAGAAGTGATAACCAAGTTTGAACACAGACCAGTAAAGTGAGGGGCTGTTTTTGTAGTAAACATATCCCTAGTTTCAGGCAACACTCATAGTTTATAGACTTCACTCATTTCCCGGAAGGCCAGCATGGCTTTCTCCAATTGAAAAAGAGAACAATTTTTTTTTTCTATGGTTGGGTACACAATTTCCTAAATACAGTCTCCCGGAAAACTGGGTACTGTACTGTACTTAGCAAAAAGAATATTCTGATATTTATAATATATATCAATAATGATTCCCATGGCAGAAACATATTTTATACTACTGTACTTGCCTTACTCAATGGCATTACTAATACTTTATTTTTTAGCATAAGGGATTACTTCATTACCTTTGATTCTCAAACACATGAAACATTAGCACTGGCATTCCAAGAAAAGAAAGTGTATTTTTTCCTAAATCAAAAGTAACAACCTTGGTTGTTGATGATTTCTCCCGGGGCAGAATGGCCTCCTGCCCCACAGACCCCTGGTACACTCTGGTCTCAGTGTATAAAACAAATTAAAATAAAGGAGGGTCTGGCCCTATATGCCTGGGCTACTGAAACACATCCCAAGGAGATGGGACCTGAGCTTACTGGACCAGGGAGTCTGGGGGCCTCCGACCGCCAGGGAGATTGGGGGAAAGGCTTTGATCCCACAGCCAGTGCTGTGGGCCCAAGTCCACGTTACCACAAGAACTACAAGTGGGGCCGTACCTTCCATGAGACCAGCCCTGAAGGGACCATAAGGGGGAGGGAGTTTACACTGCTGCATGCATAGGGAAATGCACCCCCGTGTGCTGGCGATCCACACAGCAGTGGAAGTAACAACCTTGGTTTAATAATGCAATAGATTAATACCTTAAGGACCCTGTGATTGTGTATGAGAATTGGAGGCTTCTGATTCCTCTTGACTATGCCACGAAACAACCTCCTTCAATATGGTTGGTGTTTCGTGGCAATAATTGAAGGACTCCTTTACCTCCAAATTTTTTACTACATCACAGGGTCACTTAATAAGCTTCAACAAAAATTAATTTAGCATTAGCCAGCAAACATAAAAATCAAATTATATGTGCTTATTACAATTATCATGCAAGTGTCAATAACAGAATGTTAATGGTTAGATCATGAATATAAATTAACTCGCATCACCTGAGGTTAAAAATACAAAAACCAAGTACCATCACCAAAGCCTATCAAAAACATACATGCTGAGACCTAAAACACCTGTAATACTATACCTGATAGACTTCATTACCATACCCAACATGTACAGTCACCAGCACAAATAAATACAGTATAGGCCTACAGTAGCTTTGGTTGAAGCTTTGAACAGTCTACCAAATCACCAACAAAATATATCCAATGGAGATTTTATTGTGCATTTATTTACCGTCTCCAGGTATTCCAAGCACACCTCAATACTTATTAGTACTGTACTGGTGACTGTACTACCAATGACATTGACTACAACAAGGGACTGGACGACCCACGGCACAAACCACACACAAAGTGGACTGAATAGCCTCGCAAGAATCACAGGCCACTGGCAGTCTACAGTCCCAAGGTTAAGAAAAAAAAAAAAAAAAAAAAAAAAAACTAAACAAATAAATAAATAAATACAAAAAATTATTCAGGGAGCCACAAAAGGTCACATCATATAGTCTACCGAACATCACACTTCATTATTTCCCACAATACTAGAACTGTACATGTCTACTATATCCTCCTTAAATTAATGGAAGATTTTCTTTTTGGTTAATTGTAAGGCTACTGATTCCTCCTAACTATGCCAAGAAACAGATGAACTTAATGTTACTATAATAGGGGATCTGTCTCATGGCATAGTTTGGAGGAATCACACACCTTCCAATTCATCAACATGAGAATCTCTACTCAACATGTAGTACACTTTAACCTTACATCACATCCTCTTGTCACTCACTCCTAGGAAGTTTTACTGCATTCTTAGTCCCTGATTATCACAATGGAGTTTAAATAATTACCAGTCTGTAAATAAGAAAATACATTAGGGGACCCTGTGATGTAGTCAGAAAATTGGAGGTAAATAAGTCCTTCAAATTTTGCCACGAAACACCACCTATATGGAAGGAGCTTATTCGTGGCATAGTCAGGAGGAATCAGAAGCCTTCAATTTCCATACATGATCACAGGGTCGTAAAGAAATCCCAAGAAGCACACCTGTAACCTGAGGTATGACGCAAAGCTTCTCACACTCGTCCTTGGATGCAAAGCGGTTGTTGTTACCAAGGCAATCACCGTACACAAAGGACTTGCATGAACCGGTTTCTGAGTCATGGTACCAGGAAGGAACCGAGCCAGAACATGGGCCCTTCACACGTGGCAGATGGCACGCCTCTGGCAAACAAAATTATAAATCAATATTAAACACCTGTCAACATCTTGAGTCTATTTGCCTGTTTATAGTTAATACTTGACACCATATCCCTGCTAACATAAAGGACTTGGAGATGGTTGCCATATGTTTTTATAGTACAAGTGGTCAATCATTACAAAATAATCTTCATGACTACAGCTCATTGTGTTAATCACAGTCATAGCTACAATACAGACTCACAATCTACAGTATTATTATCTTAAAATCCAAAATCTTGAAAACACTTAACAACAAAAGAGCTTAACTCATATACCCTGATTTCAAACTGATGGGGGTTGCTATATAAAAATAAAAACACACACACTACACAAAATAGCATATATGCAAACAAACAGAAACCCAAGACAATAAATTGACTGACCCATGCCCTCAGGTTCAACACAAGCTGCTGTGCATTGTTCCACAGACTCAAACTTGTTGAGGTTACCCCCACAGCCTCCATACCAGAACCTTGCACAGCCTCCATACTCCATGTCAAAGAACCACTTAACGGTGAAGTTGGTGCAGGAACCTCGATCTTTCTCATGACCACACACCTCTGATGAAAACCAATAGAGAGACAGTTACAATCAAGACAATTCACTTTTGCCTTACTTTTTACTAATACTGTATCTACTAGAATAACTATTATAAGGGATACCATGATGAAGTCAGAAACTTGGAGGCTTCTGATTCCTCCTAACCATGCCACGAAACAAGCTCCTTCCTTATAGGTGTGTATAAATCATGGCACTATTTGAAGGACTTTTTTATCTCCAATTTTCTGACTACAGTAAGATCTCGCATCTAACGTGTTTCAATCTAACGAATTCGTATCTAACGACGTTTTGGACATCTACCTATATTCTCATCTAACGAGTATAGTTTCAAATCTAACGAAAAAATCCTAAGTGAACAGCGAAAAATCCCAAACAAACAGCCACTCCCGACTCCCTCCCTATAACAGAGAAATTTCCCTGCACCTGGCAACACTGCTCCCACTTCCTGCCTACACGCCTCAGAGACGCTTGCCGCCTCAGTCCTAGTGTTATCACCCTTATGGTCAGGCGCGTAGTGGTGATGTAATTCTTTGTGGTGGTGGATTACGTCTCTTGTGCTGTTGGATATCGGCCACGTTACCTAGTTGGTCGTCACCCATCAGTTCAAGTTGAATTTTTGCCACTGAATACAGCTAATGACTAATAATAATTCTAAACTTGAGCCCAAAGTTTGGAAAATGAATGTTTTTAAAAAAAGGTTAGGCCTAATAGTGTGTGTAGTGCGTGACGAGTTGACAAGTTCAGTTATCACCAATAATTCATGAGTTTCTACTTCTACAATCACATTTCCTTAGTTTATATTAATTATTCTTTGTAATTTTCTCATACAATCACTTGCACTTTTCACCATATCAAATGTCTGTACCGGGATATGTGTTAAAAGTATGAAAAATGTCCGTATTGAGAAGTTGTTCATTATAAAGGGGTTAGGCTTATGGCGAGTATAGCAAGCCGGCGTGAGTGACAGTGAGGTGGAAATTTCAGTCATCATTAAAAGTCGTTGAATTTTCATTCGTGCATAAACATTCCTTAGTGTGTATTAATTAATTTTGGTAATTTTCTTTGAAAAATCACTTCCACTTAATATTAATTTGCGCATAGGTACGCCTAATAGGTGTGAGAGTGTGGATGGCCCAGCTGTACGTGAATCACGTAGGCATATGTGACGATACACCCGGAAAATCCCGCATAGGCCTCTCGGGCACCAAAATTGATATTTTTATTACTACTTTAAAAAATTCGGACTATATGTATTGAGATTTTCGGAGTATCCGTGGTCGGATTAACAGACTTTTTTACATGTTTCTTGATTATTTTACACATTTCTTGTATATTTTTAATTACTGTATGCCGTATATACAAGCCAATAATGTAAATTAAGAAAGAAAATTGAGTTTCAGTTGTATTTTTGGTACCGATTATAATTTTCCCCATATGTTTATGTATTCGCATCTAACGAATTCGTATCTAACGCACCTTTTTTGGCACCTATTATTCGTTAGATGCGAGATCTTACTGTATGTATTGTATATCACAGGGTTCCGTAAGTAATGATCAGGCAAATATGTAATAATTCTTCCGTCTTAGTGAGCAAAGTTATTTTACAGGTGGTTTGGCAGCCCACCACAAAGGGGTTAAGGGACCCTGTGAAGTAGCCAGATAAGTAGAGGTAACCGAGTCCTTTAAATATTGCCACGAAACACCAACTATATGGATGGAGTTTGTTTCGTGGCTTAGTCAGGAGGAATCAAATGCCACCAATTCTCATACACGATTAAAGGATCCATAATTTACTCTCGGTCATTGAAAGACTGGGTGAAGATATTTAAACCTAACCTCATAATACTGTGCATCATTGTTACACTAAAAACTGTACTTCACATGTCAACTTACAATGGTAGGATAATATGAAAAACTAAAAATATCATTATACAATATAAATTACAGGTATTATTGTAACACTGAAGCAATACATCACCTCCAGGCACTACAGGTGACTCCTCTTCACATCCATCAAAGAATTTACTGGTGGCAGGAGTGACACCGTCGGGACAGCAGCCAAACTTGGAAGCCTCGCAACCACATCCCTCAAAATTGGGCCCAGTTGCTGGAGTCCTATCATCTTCACAACAACCAAACTCTTCATATGCACACCCACACCCTGTTATTAAAGCAAGCGTTATAACATATTACCATTAATAGAATACAATAATGCAAATAATAATAGTACAGTTACCTGACAAAGTTTGTCAAGTTAATAAGATCTGCACACTAAGATCACCAGTGGAAGTAGTTTGTTGATGAATTGGACTGTTCAAGATTCAACCAAAGCTACTGTATACTTATAAGTACTTGTGACTCTACCTGAACTTATAGGACATATGTTTTTAATCCTAGAGTCCAATTTCAAATGGAGGGAATTTGTTACTTGTCATCCCACTACACAATAAACAGATAAGGTGAACACAAAATACAAACCTTCTCTATCAGGTCCCTTTGCTATAGAAACACCATCAAAGCAACAACCATGAGGGTATGTGTTACAAGCACAACCACTGTAGTCTTTTCCTGCAGCAGGAGTGTGACTGTCAGGGCAACATCCAAATTCTGTGTACAGGCAGCCACATCCGGCATTGTTAGCACCTCGAGCCACTGTCTGATTGTCTGGACAGCAGCCATATGCACTGAACTCACATCCACATCCTGAGTGAAACATAGAAAAGAAATAGAGTGTGTTAAGGGGATAGTATATTTTTGGTACATTAAAGCATCTTCATTCCTCCAACATATGCCAAGAAACACAACCAGGTTAACAAAAATAATAGTGGCCTGTAGCTGCATCAGTGGCTTCAATATTATACTATATTCCCACTCAGTTTTCTTTTCTTTCACTTACCTTGCATGTTTGGTCCCTGAGATTCAGTGATGTGATCTGGACAACATCCAAAAGCAGATGCCAGACAGCAGCCCACATTATCAGGTCCATGGGCAGCTGTATAACCATCTGGACAGCAGCCATAATTGGAATATGCACAATCCTCGAGCAAGTCAATGGGAGTGGTAGTGGTGGTGGTGGAGGTAGTGGTTGTCAGTGGCTCCAGGCTTGAGTATGAGGTCGTTGCTGGTGGTAAAATTTAGGAGACAGGAATGTAAATCAGCATATGCACTGTATTTAGTCTTTGTCCCTTTATCAAATGTTAAATGTCCTTGACCTCTCACAATCACTACTGAGTGACTCCATTAGACCTAACCTGACCTATATGCCTCAACATGCTGCCATACTTACTTGTTTCATCCTCAGGTTCAGGACAACCCATAAAGTTATCCCCTTGAGCTGCAGTAAAGCCATCTGGGCAGCATCCATGGGGAGTGTCTTCACAAGAATCACATGGACCACTACCTTCACATTCCAGGTCAACACATCCAGCAAAGTTACTCCCTATTGCAGCAGACACACCATCAGGGCAACAACCAAACCTGATCAATAAACAGGGGGTTAAAATTGTAACGCTGAAAATTGTGACTCCGGATATTTATTATAATTGTTACAAAATCCCACCCGCTAGACATCAGTGTAATACAAGAATTTTTTTTAGGGATTTATATACCTGATTTTTAAATTGAGAAGTTTACTGCAGGAAATTTCTCTCTATCCTTTATCACTATACTGTACCCTCTTGCTCAACTTTCTACAGCTGGTAACAAAAACTACAAGTACAACTAGTGGAAAAATAGGAATGTTACAAAATAAAGTTCAAACAAACTGAATGGAAACATTTTAACTTATAAATCTGTTTGGGTAAAAACCGAAATCATTTTACATAGTGGACTTTGATATATAAAACTCACTCAGTAGAAGAACAATCATAAGGAAGGAGGTCCTCACAACCTTCATCATCTGGTCCAGTGGCTTCAGTAACCCCATCCTTACAACAACCAAAGAGGGAGTTTTCACACACACCCATCCCTGGACAACCTTTACCCTCGGCTCCATCAGCAGGGGTCAATTTATCAGGGCAGCAGCCATGAGGAGTGTCCTCACATGTTTCAATCCTTGGACATCCTATTAGAGAAAGTACAAGAATTGAAGTTGAAGCACTAATAAATATTGAGGTGTGCTTCCAATACCTAGAAACAGTAAAATAATACATAAGATCTCCATTAAAATTAGTTTGTTGGTGAATTGGACTGGTCAAAGCTTCAACCAAAGCTGTATACTTATTAGTGCTTGTGACTGTACACACACACAATAAAATTCTCAAATAGTTTTTCTAACAATGACATAAGCAATAATAAATCTAAACTTCATTATCAATATCAATTGTACTAATGTTGTTACTAGGTCCTGATAACAGCAAAAACTTCACCTTTTTGGAATGGTCCACTGGCCAGAGTAACACCATCCTGACAACAGCCAAAATCTGACTCTTTACAATCCTTTTGTGGTGGTGGAGTCTTGGGTTGACATTTCCTTCTCTTCTTTTTCTTCTTGTCTTCTTTTTTCTTTAAAACTGCAATATAGAAAAAACAGCAATAAAAAAGTTTATCAAGTACAGTGCTCCCTCGTTATCGACGGATTTACCCTACTGTACTCTTGTGACTAAAAATTATTCTAAACTTGTTGACCCAAAAGTATGGAAAATGTATGTTTTGCATGGTTGTTCATTCTAAAGGGATAGGCCTACTGTATATTGTACTATGTATGTATGTATGTTCCTGAGTCACTGAATACTGTACAGTACATCTTAAACAGTTACCATAATATTCTGACAAAAGTGCCCTGATGTGAAATGAACAAGGTATCAGGGATGAGCTTGTAAATCATGAACTTTGAAACCTGAACATGAAATTCACAACAAAGTTTTACAGTGATTTTAGATTCATGACATAATTTTTCTCACTGACCTGCCACAGTAGATGTTTCCTCTTCTGCAGTAGTAGTGAGATCGTCTGAAGTCAAGCCTAGAGTGGATCCCAACCAGCCCATTAGTCCAGTACCATAGCCTCCTGTTGGACTCCAGCCAGACCCTTCTTCTGTTGCCTCATCACTCTGGGTTACATCCTGTGTGTTGTCATATCATATAGATCAGTGAATGCATCATATTTCATATTGGCACATAATTACTGTACAGTATAATATAATACTGTACAGTATTGTACTATATATTTATAACGTATACACTTTATTTTGATATGCAAAATTACTGCTATTTTTCAAACTTGGGGAAGATTGTAGTCATTCTGAAAATATATAAAATCAAGGAACAATTTCTGCATTTATGTGTGCTTTTGGGTTTGTAAGTTTGAAATGGTAAAAATGTAGCATTACAGTGCAATTTTTATTAGAGCACAGCACTGTACTGTTATAATGCTCTAACTTGAAGAATAAAGCAATTTCCAATCCAGCTGGACCACCGTTGTGAAATAGGAGTGACTGACCACACAAGTTGACATTGTAATCAGACCAACGGCTCCAGAGTTATGGTTCACTTCTTGGCATCAAGTGAACTGGCAACTGTACCACAGGTTATTAAAAAGGTATGGTATATGAGGCATTCTAAGACACATCTGATCAAGTGTCAACATGGATAAGTGTGTGTATAGAAGGGGTATGGATTGGTATGAAGTATATTGTAGCTAAGAAGATCATTGATGAGTTGAGTGTCATTGTATAGTTGGCCATAGAAATTCTTACACAGGCTATAGGGAAAGAGAGGTCATTATTCTAGAACGACTGCAATGAATGGTTTACCAAGTGACATGGCGACTGTAAAACAACAAACCTAATAAAAATGTTGTACAGGTATTGCACTTTTGTAGTCTTACATTTTCTGTATGTTGTAAATCCTTGAAACCAACAACATGAGTATGAATTCTTGTGGCCAATCTTACATATGATTTTCTCTCTAAAGGGATATTCTCCTGTTGGTGAATTGTAGGGCTACTAATTCCTCCAACTAAGCCAGGAAGCAGAAATACAGTGGCTGAACCATTCAAATTAATTCAGTGTTAAGCTCAGTCACATCCGTTATACAGTTGCTGAAGAGCTCACCCTAACACAAATGTAACTGGATAACATGCAATCATCCTCAGCCTTTTATATACAATGGTGGCATTTTATGTTCCAAAGAAATACCACCTTAGTACAGGTATTAATATAGCAGAATGCAGGTACAGACAATGGGTTCCTTTGTCACACCAGAAGTACAGTATTGTCATTGTGAGTGAGCTGAGCCAAGCAATATAAAATCCGTCCTGGAATATATTGTCTTATACAAGTTCATGACACACCATTTGTTTACCTCAGAGAGTGACCGTTTTCTGTGTGTCTTTACAACAGAATATTTGGCAATATTATCCCATGGTGACCCATCTTCTTCTTCCTCAGATGTAGAAGAATCTTCACTTGATATTCCCTAAAAGTTTAATACAATTAAGGGATTCTGTGTGTGATGTAGTCAAATTTGGAGATAAACGAGTCCTTTAAATAGTCCCATGAAACACACACACCTATAAGGAAGGAGCTGGTTTCGTGGCATGGTCAGGTGGAATAAAAAACCACCAAATTCATGCACGATCACAGGGTCCTAAAAGTACTTGTAACAATTAAGTTTATCTATGTATGGTTTTCTGACAGCTGCTAGCAATGAGCATAGAGTGATGGATACCGATATGACACTGACAAGATTTAGATATACTGTAAGTAGAATATTGTAAGTAAATGCAGGATGGAGAGTTTAAATAGACAGTGAAGGTGTGTATACATGAGGCTGAGATATGTATGTATGTATGTATGTACAGTAAGTGGGTGAAGAGAGCTTGACTAATCTGTAATGACTTCCAACAGTGCTTTTGTTACTATACACTACAACTGGAAATAAAATACTGTATTATATATTGAATAGGAAGAAAGTACTGATGAAAGGAAAATCAAACAGAGAAACATGAAACTTAGCAGAAGGAAATGAAATTTATATAGGAAAACATTGTACAGTAAGATCTCGCATCTAACGAATAATAGGTGCCAAAAAAGATGCGTTAGATACGAATTCGTTAGATGCGAATACATAAACATATGGGGAAAATTATAATCGGTACCAAAAATACAACTGAAACTCAATTTTCTTTCTTAATTAACATTATTGGCTTGTATTTACGGCATACAGTAATTAAAAATATACAAGAAATGTGTAAAATAATCAAGAAACATGTAAAAAAGTCCGTTAACCCGACCATGGATACTCCGAAACCCCCAATAGTCCGAATTTTTTAAAGTGGTAATAAAAATGTCAATTTTGGTGGCCGAGAGGCCTATGCGGGATTTTCCGGGTGTATCGTCACATATGCCTACATGATTCACATACAGCTGGACCATCCACACTCACCCAGCTATTAGGCGTACCTATGCGCAAATTAATATTAAGTGGAAGTGATTTTTCTAAGAAAATTACCAAAATTAATTAATACAAACTAAGGAATGTTTGTGCACGAATGAAAATTCAATGAGTTTTAGTGATGACTGAAATTTCCTCCCCACTGTCACTCACGCTGGCTCGATACACTCGTCATAAGCCTAACCCCTTTATAGTGAACTACTTTTCAATACGGCCATTTTTCATACTTTTAACACATATCCCGGTACAGACATTTGATATGGTGAAAAGTGCAAGTGATTGTATGAGAAAATTACAAAGAATAATTAATATAAACTAAGGAAATGTGATTGTATGAGTAGACACTCATGAATTATTGGTGTAAACTGAACTTGTCAACTCGTCACGCACTACACACGCTATTAGGCCTAACCTTTTAGAATGAACAACCTTTATAACATTCATTTTCCATACTTTGGGCTCAAGTTTAGAATTATTATTAGTCATTAGCTGTATTCGGTGGCAAAAATTCAACTTGAACTGATGGGTGACGACCAACTAGGTAACGTGGCCGATATCCAACAGCACAAGAGACGTAATCCACCACCACAAAGAATAATATCACCACTACGCACCTGACCATAAGGGTGATAACACTAGGACTGAGGCGGCAAGCGTCTCTGAGGCGTGTAGGCGGGAAGTGGGAGCAGTGTTGCCAGGTGCAGGGAAATTTCTCTGTTTTAGGGAGGGAGGGAGGGAGTCAGGAGTGGCTGTTTATTCGGGATTTTTCGCTGTTCACTTAGGATTTTTTCGTTAGATTTGAAACTATACTCGTTAGATGAGAATATAGGTAGATGTCCAAAACGTCGTTAGATACGAATTCGTTAGATTGAAACACGTTAGATGCGAGATCTTACTGTATATAATGATAAGAGGAAAGCTTTAGTATGTACAGTCAGCAATAAAAGTAATGGAACCATGCTTACATTGAAATTAAGTACTGTATAATTATCCATAGGTGGGTTCCAATACTTTTTTTGTCGACTGTATACATGGATACTATAGTTTCTAGCCCATCTGAGTCAAAGCCAGAGATCTAGAGCAAACGGTTTCTGAACGACAGCCCACCCAATGCCTCCACTGGTTCAAAATGTTTCAGTGTGGCCTCATAATGGTTTGGGTGGGCTGTCGTCCAGAAACCACCTGGTTCAGATCTCAGGCTGCAATTCAGGAGGGCAACAGACAATGGTATACAAGTGTACACATAACAAAGAAACAGCTCACAAGAAACTATGGTATGAGACACAGACAAGGGGAAAGCTAAGAGTGTGACAAAGCTTACCGATGTTGCAGTCCATAACTCTTCTTCTTGTAGTGCTGTTGTCATCATATCACCATCAGTACTACCAATGGGGTTGTCCACTGAGACGGTGAGGCTGTCTAAAGTAGTCCTTACATTATCTGAGGTGAAATCTGATGTACTGAAAGAACTATCATGAGTGGTTGTACCATCATTCAAATCCTCCAAGGTGGTTTGGCCAAATGATGTGCTCAAAGACCCATCAGGAGTGGAAGTGCCGTCATTCAAAAAATCTTGGGTAGAAGAAGCATCCTTAGTGTGACCGTCCAGTGATGTAGAGAAAAGACTATCAGGAGTGTTACTGCCTGTGAATCCTGTTACTTTGGATGTGGAAGTGATGTCACCTGGTGCCTCAGTCATTGTGTCATCTGAATCCTCCTATATAGAATATTATAATGCTTAGGAACAACTTTTAAAATCAATGTACAGTATATTTATTAATACTTCATTAATGGTTAAGCAAACACAACAACATTAAGGAAGTAATATCTTTTGGTACATTAGAGCATCTTGAATCCTTCAAAGTATATCAGGAAACTGGACCAGATTAACACCAATAATGGTGATATGTTGCTTGGAATAATTTGGAGGATACAGTTGCTCCAGAATTACCAACACTGTACTAACCCCTTAAAAACTAATACATATTTGCATGTAATTGGTTACGTAAAAATAAAATTGAAACACAACACAAACATTCCACAGACTTGTAACTCTGGTAATCAACAGTAAATTAAAAGTTATTTACTCATCAATATACACACCCATTTTGGTCAACAATTTAACTACTGTACATTCGGATACCATAGTCACTAGCCCAGCAGTCAAATCCCGAGATCTAAAGCAGGCGGTTTTTTTATGACAGCTCCCCCAAACCATCACGAGGCTGCACACATCTCAAACCAATGGAGGCTTTGGGTGGGCTGTCGTCCAGAAACCACCTGCTTCAGATCTCGGGCTTTGACTCAATTACCCGAGTGTACATATAATTTGAGTGTACAGTACAGAGATATTTTGTATATGTGTATAGCTCAGGACAATACTCACTTCATAGTCACACTCATCATCTTCACTAACAATATCCAGGTCCTCTCCCATCACCTCATCTGTTGATATATTTGCCATACAGTATTATTATTATATTCATCATACCAATATCATTTAGGCTCAAAACTGCATCACTTATATTTACTAAATAATTAAGATTAAGGTGTTTAAGGGACCTTGTGATGTTATAAAAAATTGGAGATAAATGAGTCATTCAAATATTGCCAAAAAACACCACCTACAGGGAAGAAGGTTGTTTCGTGGCATGGTCAGGAGGAATCAGAAGCCTCCAATTTTCATACATGATCACAGGGTCGTTAACATTGGTTTTATAACTGTCCATAATTATTCAGGGTATTCCAAAAATGTGACGAAAATTAGGTGATGTGTTGCTGAAAGACAATTGAATGTTCAGTACAAAATGACTATATTGTATTGTTAAATCTCAATAGTTTAAAAGTTACAGCATCTCACAGGTCTACCTGGACTATAATGCTGGGGTCCTGGAATGTGTGCAACAGCCACTTCTGCAGTGGACATCGATCAAGGAGGCCGAAATATTGAACAGTTACTTTAAATGTTATTGTTATAATACTGAAAATATTACTGTGTTTTGTTTATGAAGTTTATGTAATCCTTGGTAAGCAATTTACACGCAAATATATTCCTGGCAGACCTGCGAGGTGCTGTAACTTGTAAACTATTGAGATTTAACAATATGGTCATTTAGAATTTAACATCAATTGTCTCTCAGGAACACATCCCATGAATTTTGTCACATATTTTTGGAACCCCCTGTACAGTGTGTAAAATTAAGCCTTACCATTACTGCAAGGATGGTTGTTACAGGAGTCAATGGAATAGGGTATGATATTGCCATCACACTGTACTGCTGTAGCCAACTTAGTGCCCATGTAGCAGAAGATCTTACGATGTTGTGTACCTCCACCACACTTCTTGTCACACTGTAATCACACAATTAACCATTACATTACAGTACTGTACATACTAGCTCCTTATAACGTACAATGAACATTAAGAACAACAAAAAAACTTAAAGAAACAGGAAACATATAATGCTGTAGCAAATTACAGTATAATCTTAAGGACCCTGTGATTGAGTATGAGACTTGGTGGCTTCTGATTCCTCCTGACTATGCCACGAAACAAGCTCCTACAATATAGGTAGTGTTTGGTGGCAATGTTTGAAGGACTTGCTACCCTCAAATTTTCTGACTAAATCACAGGGTCCCTTAATATAAATATTCTGTACAGATAGTTGATTAAAATATATAGTTTGGCTCTTTATTTATTGCAAATAAGTTTGGCTAATATTGCCTGTAATTCACAATAACCTAGTAAATATCAAGTATTGCCAATTTTATCAGTACTGGACATTGTCAGACTATCTGAACCTAAAGTAGCAGTGTGCGTAGGGTCATTACTCACCTCACTCCATGGCCCAGCAAACCATTTTCCATCACAATTTCCAGTACCATTACAGGGCTGGGATTCCGAAAACCTTTTCTCGCTGTCACAGTTGACATCTTCTACTGAACTGACTGAGCCTGATTCCCAAACACCACATAAAACATCACGTGTTTGTACTCCTTCACCACAGTCCACTGAACACTGAAGGAATCACGAAAAGAATAGAAATGGTAACTAAATCATATATACTGTATATTATACAAAGAACATTTATGGCAATGCCAGTATATTCTCATTACAATAGCTACAAGTATGATCAACATGCAGTGCATGAAACATGATAGAAAGAAAAATAGTAATACAGTATCCTGTAAACAAAGACATGTGCAACAATACTGTATCATTCATCAGAGAGTCATCTCAATACAGTACTGTATACCAAAGTGTACATAAAATGCTACAACTTCACTCTTTACGGGGATAGTATACTTTTAGTACATCGGAGCACCTTTATTCCTCCCAAGTATGCCAGGAAACAGGACCAGAATATCAAAAATAATGGTGGCCTGTTGCTTGGAATGGTTTTAAGGAATCAGTTGCTTCAGAGTTACCAACAATGTACAAACTTACTACCCCTTTAAATATGAATAACAATTGTACAAACTGAGACAACTTACAGCACTCCATTCTGACGCATACCAACGAAACTCGCATTCGGTGGCATCAACACAGGGTTGTGAGGTTTGGGGTTTGCGTATCTGGGAGCAATACTCATCTTCTACCACCTTGCCTTTTTGACTCACACACAATGCTGATCTGGTCTCATTGGTCAAACCACAACCACTGCCACACTACAAAGGAAAATTCAGTCAAAGGTTACAATATATGACTTATAAAAATGTACAGTATCTGAAATTTATGAATAAAATTATTTCACCATATTTTTTAAGTAAATGGTATATACTGTATATTACACCTCAACTTAAGGGACCCTGTGATGTAGTCAGAAAACTGGAGGTTTACAAATCCTTCAAACATTGCCATGAAACACACACCTTCATTAAAGGAGCTTGTTTCATGGCATAGTCAGGAGGAATCAGAAGCCACCAGGTCTCTTACATGATCACAGGGTTCCATAAAATATATATGCACTGAGTACAACAAATGACAGAAAATGATGCTAAAGTATATTATTATCTAAGTCTATCATGTTGATAAAATATATGCTATCAAGGAATGAGTAAAGCAAAGCAGGGAAGGGAGTAATTGATGCTATGTTTGCCTAGTTCCCTTACATTTGAAAATATTTTTACAAAGCTAAACATATTTCCCATTTCCCAGCTCTTCAATGTTGTCACCTTATTTTGCAATCTTACCCCACTCCAGTCAGATGAAACCCAATCTACTCCAGTACAAGGAATGCGTTCACATGGTTTCTCTGTATCAGGTTTTTCTTCAGTGCAAGCCTCATCTTCCAACACTCTGGTCTGTCCACTCTCCATCACATGACAAGTCACCTTACGGAACTGCCTCCCAACACCACATAACTTGTTACACTGTAGACAGACAAGGAGCAAATATTTAACCTAATAGTAATAGTGAGATACAGTACAGTACAGCAAGATATGCAAAATATTTTTACTATTGTATTTCCGTTCATTGGAAAACAAATAACATGTACTGTAGTGTACACTCACATACCATAGTCACCAGCCCACCTGAGTCATAGCCCAAGAAGCAGGTGGTGTCTGAATGACAGCCCACCCAATCCATCATGAGGCCACACACACACATTTCGGACCAATGGAGGCTTAGGGTGGGCTGTTGTCCAGAAACTACCAGCCTCAGATGTTGGGCTTTGACTAAGCTGGGTTAGGGACTATGGTACCTAACCTAACCTAGCCTAGCCTAACCTAACCCCTGTAGGGGGACATGAGGCTGACTGCCCCATTACACTAATGGTGGGCCACTAAATTCAATATATACCTTCTAAAACAAGTGAATGAATGCATTTCCAACACTGTATTCTATATTTTGAGTTATCAGTTAACTAAACAAACAATTTCCTATGTTCCTCTGTTTCCCTACAAGTAATACTCACAGGTGCCCAGTCTCCAACATGCCAGGTGGCACAGGTGGCATCTCTGTTACACTCCTGGACGGTACTTGGACGTGGACCAAGTTCATACATACACATGGATTCATTTACAACAGACAGACGACCCTCAGAGAAAGTCTGGCCACAGTAGACATGACGGAACTGCCAGCCTGGTGTCCCACATGAGCTGGTGCAAGGTGTCCACTCTCCTTCTTGCCACCTGAGCTAGGCATGAGAGGAGAAACCTTTACAGTAAAAAATAATTTGAGGACCATGTCATCGTTTTTGAGACTTGGAGGCTTCCGATTCCTCCTGACTATGCTACAAAACAAGCTCCTTCAATATGGGTGGTAATTTGTGGCAATATTTGAAGGACTCACTAACCTCCAATTTTCTGACTACTGTACATCATGGAGCTCCTTAGGATCCCTGTGATCATGTATGAAAATTGGGGGCTTCTGATTCATTCCAATTATGCCATGAAACAAGCTCCTTCCATCTTAGGTGGTGTTTCGTGGCAATATTTGAAGGATTACGGTAATTTACCTCCATTTTTGTGACTACATCACAGGGTCCCTTATGAGACAAATTGAATACACTGTCCTGAAAATATGTTTAAATCCTTCTCCTCTAATACATATACCTGTACCACCAAATGTGATAATATTTCTTCCTCTTCAATTTTCACAGTCTTCTATCATATCAGTTATTATCTGATCTCTCATTTTCACTTATCTTTCATATTTAATCTCAATAAATTAACTATAACCAATCTAAGACTTATCACACCGACTTCCCTTTTTTTGTTTCCTCCCACCCACTTGCTACTTTCTGGCCTTTGATTTTCATATTCTTCTATTATACTTGCCGTTATCTGATCTCTCAAATTCTCTCTCCTTTCATTTTCCATCTCAGTAAACTAACCAATTATCTTATCACATTGAATTTTCACCTCTTCTTTTTTCTCCCACATACTAGCTATTCTCTGGCCTTTGTTTTTACATTGTTACCTTCCTTCTCAACAGTGTAGCCATTTTCTGACCTGGCTGGGCAAGCTCTATCATTGCAGGTCTTGTTGGACTCAGGTTGCAGCCTCGGGTCACACAGGTTCTCTGCCACAGCCTGGAAGTCACTCGTCCGAGCACAGGTAACATTCCGGGTCATGTGACCTGAATGAAATGCACAAACAAACTGATAAGGAAACAGACAAAGAATTATCCGACACCAACCAATTTTCACCTCAAGTACCTTACATGAAAATTGATCACAAAGAAGCCGGAGTCAGATATAGTTTTACTTACTCCAACTCTGACTCCTCACTCCTGTGAAAATCTTCTTTTGCTACTTTCTGATGAAGTGATTTACAGTACTTCCTCTGGAAAATCCTTCAAACCCATTACAAATAACACCACAGTCCACTCACCTCCACCACACTCAACCGAACACTCGCTGTATGTGCCAAAAATCCAGTCATATGTCTCAGCCTCTGCTTGTGTGACTTCCTTGGGTACACTGTACTCATAGGAAATGCCCAGGTTGGTTTCCTGGTACAGCAGCTGTGGATAGCATAGATAAATTATTTAAAAAAAGTAAATATGACATTCACTTTAAAGGTTCTTGAGCCCTCATTGCTTATTTAAGGAACCTTGTGATGTACCGGTAGTTAGAAAATTGGAGGTTAGAGAGTCCTTCAAATATTACCACGAAACAGCACCTATATTGAATGATCTTGTTTCGCAGCATAGTCAGGAGGAATCAGAAGCCAACAAGTCTTATACACGATCACATGGTCCCTTAAATAATCATGAAATCAGCACAGCACATTTCCATGAGTCTGTTGCAACTAAAGGTGTACTATACCTAATTATGATCATTCCCAGAAAGAGTACATAATTATCAACTCTTACTATCACCTTTGCAACCAAATAATGACCATATATATATATATATACTCACCATCACCTACTCCACAAAAACCACTACCATTACCCACCACAATATGGAGAGGCTCAGTGGTGGGTCCTAGGGCACGTAATATCTCAGGAGCAAAGATTTCAATACCAGTGGCCTTGCGTTCATAATGGAAGGTGGTGCCTGCAAAGTGACGTGCCCTAGGGAAGTCAATGCGCCAATTGCCATTGAGATAGAAGTGGCCCGTCTGATTCCTGACAGCTGAAACAAAGTTATTATACCAATTATTTTGGCACAAAAAAGAATAATACTGCTTATATTATCATCATCATCAATACCCCATTTCCCTTTATCAAGGGGTGGGAAGGCTCTAGTGTCAGTGTAGGACTCCCAATAGGCAAGGGGTCCAGCTCAGAGGCTATTTGAGCCTTTGGTGGGGGGTCACTGTTTGTAATTCTCCCACATTTTAAACTCACCAATATAATTGTTTGTTGCCCGCATTTCTTCTACATAAATATTTGTGGCACCGGCTGGCACTAAGATGATGTCATTGTATCCCACAGTAAGGGTGCGTTGCATGAAGTCGCCAGTTACTGTGTTACAAGTACTGCTATCACCACCACACACTCGACACTTGTCCTCCCTCAAACTGGATCCCAACATTCGGTCACATCCAACAGGCTACAGGAAAAATATAGATGTTATGTAAGGTACCCTGAGTGTGATGGTGTCAGAAAATTGGAGTTAAATAAGTCCTTCATATATTGCCACGAAACAAATACACATTTCTACAGTATATGTAAGAAGGTTGTTTGTTTTGTGGCATCTGCAGACAGGAAGAATCAGAAACCTCCAATTCTCTTACACAATCACAGGGTCTCTTAATTAAGATGCAACAATATAACGTACAGTACACTATATAAGCAATCAGAAAAGTAAAGTATTATATCACATTACAATAAGTAAAATTGTAAATATGCCTTACCATACACTTGCCATCAACACAGATATCAAAGCCTTCATCACCACACCGCGTTCCATCCACCACCTTCATTGCATGACGATAATAGAACCTTTCTCCTTCGGGCTGGCAGTTCAACTCGCACTTGTTCAGCGCCTTGAGATGCGGCACCCAGCTACAGGGAAGTAATGAATTTATGGGACCTCGTATGTAGTCAGAAAATTGGAGGTAAACGAGTCCTTCAATATTGCCACGAAACACACACACCTATAGAGAAGGAGCTTGTTTCGTGGCATAGTCAGGAGGAATCACAGCCACCAATTCTCCTATACGATTACGGGGTCCCTAATAACTCCAATCATTGGTATGTCACTCATACATCAATGTTATTACAAGCAACTGTATTTTTATAGTAGAACACAACCAACACTTGGTTTAATTTGTTATTGAAATTCTCTTATGTTAATTATATTGTAAATTGTACAGTAGTAGTTTGACCCTGGGTTCACCAAAAACATAAACATGTATATTGAATATTGGCTAACAGTTTTTTCATAATATCCTAATTCAAATAATAATGTTCCTTCATTATACTATAACCATTTAAGGACCCTGTGATTGTGTAAGAAAATTGGAGGCTTCTGGTTCCTCCTGACCATGCCACGAAACAAGCTCCTTCCATATAGGTGGGTGTTCCTTGGCAATATTTGAAGGACTCTTATATCTCCAATTTTCTGACTACATCACACACAGGGTCCCTTTATGTTATTTAAGAAAGTAACAAATTTGCCTTCACCTGACAGTAATTTTTTTCATCAGCAATCAGTTAACATGTAAACATTTCCCGTTTGATTTTAATAATGCAAACTTGTTAGAAATGAACTGTACACAGTACTATAGAATACAACTAATATTTTTCAACAAGTTAACTACATAATTACTGTTACTTAAAACTGAGCATTGTATACAAAACACACGAGATGCATGCGCACCATACAAATCAATGACCATCATGCACTGTTTGTTATAATGCTCAACTCTAAAATTATCTGACCATTAAACACTTTAAGATAAAAGACAGCCACTCGTTATGTGGAGAGTTTTCTGTCCTTCAAGCCATTAAATGTTAAGATGACTCAATACCATTCAATCTCTGTACTGGAGTCGTGAATAATAATTACATCAGGACTATCACATCATGCTAATTTCTAACGGCTTTGTGGTGACAGGGGTATAAGGTTAATAGTACTGTGTTGTTAAAATAAAGTTTCACATTGTTATCAATTCAAATTATTTTGTTAAGAGTTGTGTTCATGTTTCGAGTTTCACATCTATACCGTTTATGATTTTGTTTCAATTTGTTGTTGTTGTTGATGTTCTCCTGGGGCAAAATGGCCTCCTGCCCCACAGACCCCAGGTATGCTCTGGTTGCAATGATTTGTAATATAGGTCAGTATTCAGATCGAAGTTTAACTTTTGTTGGATATGGTCGACCAGCGAGTCAGTCAGCTCCTGGCCAGTACGAGGCACAGTACATTATTTCCTACACTACAGTATAGTAAACTCATTTTACACTGGGATTATGTATGTGAAAGAGTTTGTGTAATGAATGTATGTACTGTAAACGCTTATTGTACACTACATTACACACCAATAATACCAGTGTACTATACAATGAGGGTTTTCTGTACAGTTTTATTACACACCCAAAATCCCAGTGTAAAATGAGAGTTCTCTATATCCTCTACCATTACAATATAAAACCTGCACAATATTTCACTTTAAATACAAAAACAATTAATTTTCTTAATCTGACAGCATGGATAGGGCAATGTCACTTGGTTACAGTTTTGTGTAGAGATTTCACATGAAAGTCAGTACTGTATATCTCTCTCTAAACAGTACATACTCCATCTGAAGCTGAGAAGAGACATACAGGTACTGTACTGTATAATAGAGTCCTTGCACCTATTATTACTACCAAAGCCACAAGTATTTAAATAGTAAGGACATAGGGTGTGGAGGGAAGCCCGTAGTTTCAAAGAGCAACCAGTTGTTTTTTTATTATTTTTCCAAGTACTGTACTGTTGCTGGCTGTAATTAATGTATGTCACCCGGAAATGTGTTCATGTGACTGTAACTCAAGATATGACTTTGTGTCCTTGTTGTACTGTAGTGGTTTTATTCTAACATTCTACAAGCCCTTCCTTCATTATAAACTGGATACATGCACAGCACCACACATAATGGAGTACCGGTAAGCAATGTAATGTTTGTTTATAAGACTCCTTCACACTGCCCTACCATACACCACTTTAGTTCATGACCTTAATGGCCACCAATATTAATATATGAAAGGCAGATAGAGGTGATACAGTATGCAATATACCTCATCATGCTTTGTCATTGCCAAGTTAAAAGTATTATTAAGAGGAGATTCTCTTGATGGTAATTTGGAAGGCTAGCGAATCCTCCAATCTATGACAAGAAAAAACAGATCCCCTATTAGTAACGTTGAGGTTTATGTTTTCTGGCATAGATTGGAGGAATAAATAGCCAATTTACTAAACAGAGAATCTCCCCTTAAGGACACTGTGATCGTGTATGAAATTTGGAGGCTTCCGATTCCTACTGACCATGCCACGAAACAACCTCCTTCCATATAGGTATGTGTGTTTCGTGGCAATATTTGAAGGACTCGTTTATCTCCAATTTTCAGACTATTGTACATCACACAGTCCCTAAATAAGCTATACGGGGTATCCGTGGTATTATAAATATAGCAAGCAATTCGGGTTACCAGTTGGTGCTTTCATATGAACCTTTGCTACTCACAGTTTATATCAGTAAATATTGACTTGAATCCTCATACATTAATTCACTTTTATATATCAATAAAAGAACACCAATACAGTAGACATAAAGTGGATCAGCTCATGATAAGAAATAAGATCAAACGTATCATTATTGGGGTAAGAAATAAGATCAAATGTATCATAAGTATTGGCAAAGGTCAAATGAATGCAAAAAATCTCAAAGTAGTAGAGTCTTGCATAAACTTTCAAACTGCAAAATAAGTGAAACCCATGCCAATCCTTCTCCCCAGGCCAAATAAAGCTCTTAAGAGAGAGGGTGGGGGAAGGCAGGCAGAGAGGGATATAAGCACAAGCTGTACCTCTGTTCCACCGGCTGGCAGTTGAGTTCACACTTGTTGGGGGCATCCGAGTAAGGTACCCAACTGTAACATGGCCACTCATGTCACAAACACATATCAAATATTTTATATGTATGTACTGTCTAAACCAGTATTTCATTACATTTTCTTTTACTTCATCAACCCCCGTAGGTGCATAATACTGTACCTCTCATCTGGGTCACCGAGACTAAACATTATTGTACAATGGGTGGAAAATCACACTAACGTAATCATGAATGTAAGTAAAACCCACACTGGTAGACGGAGTGCATATAAAGTCACTCAAAAGTAATGGATATACCACTCTTAACCTGTATATCCACTCAAAAGGGCGACAGAGGTCGCCAAAATGTCTGGAATAATATATTTTGTCTACCAGTGTGGGTTTTACTTACATTATTGTACAGTTGAATAAGGGAGTTTCCCTACTCTCATTGGGTCCCTCTATACTTGAGCACACACCATCATCTCATCTCATGTGTTGAAGGTGACTGGTGTATAAACCACAACTTAGAATAATATACAAGATATCCCAATATGCACTTTTAATTTAACTCCTCATTAACAATGTCTACTGCTATTAAATTATTCTTCAAATATATATGGCATATACAGTAAACATCACTCATCTAGTTTATCATAGTGCTCTCGTGCTTTATCATTATAAATTACATTGGCAACCTACAGTATTTACATATCACCTTTGTTATATACTGTATATATATTTTTTACCATCATTCATTCATAACTAGTTTCCATTACTGTACCAGATGAATGTGTGTGCTAGGGTATAGAAGGACCCCAAGGGAGTAAAGAAACTCCCTTCACCAACTGTACTGCACAAAAAACAAAACCTTTTCCTAGGGGTGGTGGTCTTCAGTTTAAGATACAGTACATTGATCTAAAACTTCTGTGATAATACTGTAGGTACCATGATGAATATATAAAAGGAAGACTGTCTTCTCAACAACATTTTACATATATTATTAACACTCTGTGAGATGGACTTTCCTGTGATAATCAAAACTGTTTAGCATTAGACAAAATAAAATAATTCAAGTGGTTACAATACTAAGTCTTATAGGAGGTGTTGTGGGTGGAGGATACTTATTAATACGGTATAAAAAATATTCATATTACAGTATTACATTTATCAAATCTCAATAACTTTAAAAATTGTGCAAAATTGAAGAATATCACTATCCTTCTCCTCATCATCATCATCATTGGATTTTCATGCCCAGTGGTGTTTTGTTGGATGCAGCTTTTGGCATCATTTACCCAATTGTTTGTTTTCATGTTTCTAATCTGCTGATAATCATCACTTTACTTAGGATACACCAGGACCTCAAGGGTTCTGACAAAATGTCATGTGTTATGAAGAGTACCTGAAAATTTTGGGAGTACTGTACCACTATAAAAAAAGTACCCCCTTTATAAAATCCATTCAGTTGGACATCTCTCTGTATACTGTGTTAATATGTAAAATATATGTAATATGTAATATATAAAAGTACGATGCAAGTTTTATTTAAAAAAAAAGAAAAAAAATTGGCACAGTGATGTAGAGTATTATCTATAAAAGGAAAAAGTGTTCTTACCGGTAATATTTGCCTTCAAAAGGAACACTGTTGTGTCGTTGGCATTGTTCTGTACGGTAATCTGATGAACCCTCAGGACATGACTGTAAGAAAAAATAACATATGAATAAATGCATAAACAATGATCAACACGTGTTTGAACAGAGTAACCTGACAACTACTATGTCCTGAGAAGACAGAGAAGTGCATAATAACGTCACAATAAAAGATTTTGATAAACCTACTACTTTATCAAAAGGTTTTATAAATACTACACATTTATAAATACTGTGCTGTCTACTGTAGAATATATCTTTACAAAATATTTCAAATTCATCACCTTAGCCGAAAGTAGAGAAATGAACTTCAGCATCATGGACCATATTCAAGAACATTTATGGTGTATACGATGGTTCAATGGTTTTTCTATGGAGCCACCATACTGGTACCATGCCATCGTATACACCATAAATGTTGTTGAATATGGCCCCATATAATATCTATAGCAATGAGATGAGATGAACTCACCTGAATATTACAAGACTCATACTTCTTAGTCCTTCCTGTACACTCCTCGGCACTGTAAAAGATAGATAAGGGTCTTTGTGTTAGTACTGCTTTATTAATGGATTGATATTACGCACTGCAACAGCCAGGTCATATAGCACCAGAAGAAGTTGATCTAGAGGTGAGAGAGCAAGCAGGAAGGCATGTTAGCATTGCTGTTTATGCCACAAACTGTACACTCTCAATTTAAAATATGTATCCATTTTGCTTTGAATAGTTTGAGTCATCATCATGCAGTTTTGAGTACCGAGAATAAAAGAAAAAATGTGACATTTGGAAGTTGCCCGGTTTCTAAGTGTCAAACTAAATGAAACTTCAGCAAGACCTGGATTACAGTACAAAATAATGAAGATTAGCCAATATAACCATTAAGAGGAGATTCTCTTGTTGGCAAACTATACCATTAAACAGACACCCCCATTAGTACAGTAATACTGAGGTTCTCTGTTTCCTGTCATAGTTTGGAGGAATTAGTAGCCTTCCAATTCACCAACAAAAAAGTCTTCCCTTAACTTTAGATAGGGCAGGTTCAGAATCTCTATAACAGTATATAAAATTATTATTCTGCTAGATGTGATGACTTTAAGGGACCCTGTGATCACATATGAAACCTGGTGGCTTCTGATTCCTTCTGACTATGCAATGAAACAAGTTCCTTTAAGAACCCTTGATCGTGTAAAAGAATTTGAAAGTTGACTATCGCAACCTTGACCCAGAACTGTACCGTCACATCACTAACCTGCCGAGACAAGACCTGGAACGGTAATTGACTCCCCCCCCACAGGACCTGGAACAGGGTGATGGACCCGACCATTCCCCCCAGGGCCCCCTCTCAGGCTCCTCCCTCGACTGTCCCCTCTCAGCCTGGCCCCTCTGATCCCCAAAGTACTGCTGCCTCTTGTCGCGGCTCCATGCCCTCTGTACAGCCAGTTCCCTCGCCTCTTGTTCCTCGTCTACAAGGATGGGAATGCGACGACTGTGTTGGCGAATATTGTGTTGGTGACGGCGACGGTGATGGTGGTTATTCTGATGACGTCTGTGATGGTGAGGGTGTAGGCTCACCTCTCCTAGACACTCCACCTGTTGAAATGTTATGCTTAAAGTTGGCTGGCATTCGCACACACACACACAAAACATCTTAATTAGAGTTTGCACTTGTAAATATATTTTACATTGGAGTGCCATGATTCCTCCAAAGTACTGTATGCAAGGAAACAGGACCAGATGAACAAAAATAATGGTGATCTGTTACTTGAAATAGTTTGGAGGATTCAGTTGCTCCAGCTAGATTTTCCAACACAAAATTTCCCCCTTAAGAGTGAACTTTGCTTCTGGGAATAAGGGCCCAGTCAGGTTACATATTGAATGAAGTCAGTAAGAGAATAACAGACTGCCAGGAACTGTACTGTATTTACAAAAGCCAAGTTCACTCTTAAGCTAAAATTTTAATAGGTGTTCATTCATGGCAAGGACTATATAGAACCCGGCACTGCTTCGAAATCATAATAAGCTCATACCAATAGAAAAACAAAACTATTCACTGCTTCGAGATGAGCCCGGAAAGTTCGAAACAATATAATTATGGTGAGGTCAGACATGAAAACATACGAACAAGTGCAAACTCTGACATGTTTTGTGAATTGTCCTGTACTGATGAGCAAGTAGAAAATGTAAGAAAAAAAATCTGGCTATCTATGGCAACATTTTCACCACCATCACTCAAAGTTCAGCCAATCACGTTCCACCTTACATTGGCTCTGGGTTTCCTGTGGTTCATTCATAAATTTTAAAAGATACCAAAGGGCTTACTACAAACAAGATGCCAGATGTTGCCATATACAGACAGATTTTACCTTGCACTACGGTACTTTCTACTTTCTCAACTGTACGTCATGTAGGGAAGTTTTCAGTACAGTACTATCAATGTGTGTAATGAAGTAAAGAATGTGTGTGTGTGTGTGTAAATGCGTTAACACATAGCCAGAGCAACATTCCTGAGACAGTATACATTTTAAGGCGTCTACTTATGACCTTGAAACTCGACCGTATAATTATATGCAAATGTATTAAGAGGGAATGAATATGTGTCTGAGTATGTGTATGTTGTGTGCATGTGTTGTAAATATGCGTGTGTTGTAAATATGAGTGTGTGTGTGTGTGTGCTGTAAGTATGTGTTGTAAGTAGGCGTGTGTTGTAAGTAGGCGTGTTGTAAGTATGAATGTGTTGAAAATATGCGTGTGTTGTAAATATACGTGTGTTGAAAATATGCGAGTTGTAAATATGCGTTTGTGTGTTGTAAGCATGGGTGTGTGTGTGTGTGTGCTGTAGATATGTGTGTTGTAAGACTAGTAGGCGTGTGTTGAAAAATATACGTGTGTTGTAAATATACGTGTGTGTGTTGTGTGTTTTAGTTAAGCAAGGTGGTGTATTGGTTGTGAGTACAGTATATGTGATGTGAAATTATTCGATTGTGGAATGCTATACTTATATAACTAACAAACTAACAAACTAACCAGGATAGCAGCGAGGAGGATGGCAATAATCAACGTCCGCCAACACCACCTGAAAAAAATAATCCAAATGTTAGTGATATCGAATAACATTAAATATAAACACACCCAAACCATACATGATGCTAAATAATACATGTATGTACATTTATACTGTATAGCTGAGAATGCAATTGTAACAAATATGGAACAAATTCAACAGAAATTCAAAGTCGATTTCCAAACACACACACACACACACACTCCACAGACGATTGACTTTTTAAAATTTGTATATTGAAACTTCCATCTCATCTAATGACCTATAATAGTGATCCTACATAATTAATGGCTACAAAACATACATCAAATTATCATATCAATAACATTTTCAAGTTAATGTTTCTCTCTCTCTCTCTCTCTCTCTCTCTCTCTCTCTCTTTTGCTGGGTAATGGCTGTAATAAACAACAACAAGACTCCTTCACTACACACACAAACACACGTCATCTCAACTACTACAACACTTATTATAGAAACAAATGAGAGCATGCGTTAACCAACATTGGCTTAAATAATTTAGGCATGCACACGTCCAAACATTAAGGTACTTAGTTTGATTCATTCTTCTTAATTAATTCCATCAAAATTAAACCAGATACAAAACAGCACAAGTGACTTTACATTAAAAAAAAAAAAGGATACACCACAAATTCTGTCAATCTTCCTATCCACAATAATTATTTAAGGACCTTGTGATCGTGTATAAAAATTGAAGGCTATATAGCTTTTGATTCCTCCTGACTATATGCCACAAATCGAGTTCCTTCCACCGCCCTCATACATCATTACATTACACACACACACACAGCCCCACACACACACACACATCATTACACACACACACACACACACACACAGCCTCACACATCATTACACACACACACACACACATCATTATACACACACACATCATCACTAGTTTAGCAGCTTAGGGCCCACAACTCCTCATTGCACACACACAACACACACACAGCCCCTTCCTTCCCAACCCTATTCAACCTAATCCCAGCCTTATCCTCGTCCATCCCAGACCCATTCATCCCGACACCCTTCCTACCACAGACCTTACTTTTTTTTTTAATAACTTAGGCCTACTAGCTCTTCCTTCCCTTCCATTGACCTCCCACAGAGTTAGGTCCATCAACCCTTCCACTTGTAATGGTAACTTTACTGATAACAAGACTCCATATTACCAAAACATATATTTTATTATATACCTTAATTGTTTACTGGTCAGTCCTCTCTCTTTATTATCTCTCTATCTCTCTGTAATTGTAATAGCTCGTCTCTCTCTCTCTCTGATAGCTCGTCAGTCTTTATTCTCTCTCTCTCTCTCTCTCTCTCTCTCTCTCTAATAGCTCGTCAGTCTTTATTCTCTCTCTCTCTCTCTCTCTCTCTCTCTCTCTCTCTCTCTCTCTCTCTGTGTGTGTGTGTGTGTGTGTGTGTGACAGTGAGGAATGTGTGTGTGTGTGTGTGTTTGTGAGGATCGTGTGAGTGAGGGGTAATAAGAGGACGCCATGGAGAGAGGCTGCATGGACACAAACAAATATACATACAGTACACACACACACACATATACAGTATACAGTACACACACACACACATATACAGTAGGTACATGTAGAAGGTTCATGTCAACACAGAAGACACTTGGCACCTTCTTGGTAATGAATGTCCTCTCTCCCTTTTCTTTATTCTCCTTTTATTCCCTATCCTTTCATTATTTGGGTTAGTTTGTTTCTCTCCCTTTTCTTCATTCTCCTTTTATTCCCTATACTTTCATTATATGGGTTAGTTTGTCTCTCTCCCTATCCTTCATTCTCCTTTTATTCCTTACCTTTGATTGTTTGGGTTTGTTTGTCTCTCCCTTTCCTTTATTCTCCTATTTCCTATCCTTTCATTATATGGGTTTGTTTATCTCTCCCTATCCTTCATTCTCCTTCTATTCCCTATCCTCTCCTTATATGGGTTAGTTTGTCTCTCCCTTTCCTTCATTCTCCTTCTATTCCCTATCCTCTCCTTATCTGGGTTCGTTTGTCTGTCTACCTGTCAGTACTCACATAACTAAAACTTATAATGTGGAAATCTCAGGGAAAAAACTCTCACCCCACTTCCCTCTCCCTCCCATTTCTTCCTTTATTCTGTTCCCTCTCTTCCTTTTCCCCTTCTCCTTCCCTCCCTCTCTCTCTCCCCCTCCCATTTCTTCCTTTATTCTGTTCCCTCTCTTCCTTTTCCCCTTCTCCTTCCCTCCCTCTCTCCCCCTCCTATTTCTTCCTTTATTCTGTTCCCTCTCTTCCTTTCCCCCTTCTCCTTCCCTCCCTCTCTCCCCCTCCCATTTTTTCCTATATTCTGTTCCCTCTCTTCCTTTTACCTCTTTTCCTTCCCTCCCTCTCTCTCCCTCCCATTTCTTCCATTATTCTATTCCCTCTTTTCCTTTTCCCCTTCTCCTTCCCTCCCTCTCTCTCCCCTTCTCCTTCCCTCCCTCCTTCTCTTCCCCTCCCATTTCTTCCTTTATTCTATTCCCTCTCTTACTTTTCCCCTTCTCCTTCCCTCCCTCTCTCCCCCTTTCTCCTTCCCCCCTATATAAGCCGACCACCTCAGAAATATGACCCCAGTCTAAACACTTAAGTTAAGGGACCCTGTGTGTAATGTCGTCAGAAAATTGGAGGTGAGCGAGTCCTTCAAACATTGCCACGAAAAACACACACACCTATAGGGAAGGAGGTAGCTGGTTTCGTGGCCTAGTCTTGAGGAATCAGAAGCCACCACCACCAACAAGTCACGTACAAAGGTCCAGTTAATATTATCCTATTTACGCTTCTGTGTGACCCAACCCACACGCAATTTTCTTTCCTAATTGTGACAACGGTACAAGTCCTTTTTTTTTTTTTAGTAACGCCTGCCATTACACACACCACTTCTACAACATTAAAAAAAGAAAGGAAGGAAGGATACAAAAAGGGATGAAAAAGACGAGGAAGAGAATGAGAAGAAGGAAATAGAAGAGAAAATAAAAAAAGAAAGGAAGGATACAAAAAGGGATGAAAAAGACGAGGAAGAGAATGAGAAGAAGGAAATAGAAGAGAAAATAAAAAAAGAAAGGAAGGATAAAAAACGGGATGAAAGAGATGAGGAAGAGAATGAGAAGAAGGAAATAGAAGAGGAAATAGAAGAGCAACTACAACAATAATAAACCATAACAAATGAAAGAATAAAAAATGGGAAGAAAGAGATGAGGAAGAGAATGATGAAAAGAACGAAGGAAGGAAGTAGAAGAAAAAGCAACTACAACAATAATAATAATAATAATAATAATACCTAGTAATTAAACTCACAGATATATTTGGAAAAGTTGAGAAATGTATATATGTATGTATGTATGTATGTATGTATGTATGTATGTATGTATGTATGTATGTATGTATGTATATATGTATGTATATATGTATGTGTGTATGTATGTATATATGTATGTGTGTATGTATGTATATATGTATGAGTGTATGTATGTATATATGTATGAATGTATGTATGTATGTACTGTCCCCCTACTCTCGCACCCCCCCCCAAGCCTGTCCCCTACTCCCACGCCCCCTTCACAGTGTACTAGTGGGCAGTGAAGTGTAAACATCCTTCTGCAGACTAACAGAAAGTAAACACATACTCGTTGAGATGTTATCTAAATTACACTCCTATTTACTACCACAATAAGGTTAAAAATATACTAGTCATAATAATATATTCTCTTCTTAACCCTCTTAGCATTCATTTGCTTAATTTAACTTGCATGCAAATATAATAATATACTTAATGTGAGGACACACTTATATATATAAAAAATAAGTTTACACACACACACACAAACACAGAAATTCGTGGTTACAGAATTAATGTTTTTTTTTTTAAATATACAGAGAATACACACATCCCAAATGGCCAGCAGCAGTATACAACAACAGTACAAAAATACATCCGCAAATAAATACTCAGCAAAATGTCACAAGCCAAAAAAAAATAATAATAATAAATAATAATAAACAAAAGAAAAATAATAATAATAATAATAAACAAAAAAGAAAAAGAATAATAATCCAGTATACAACAACAGTACAGAAATACATCCACAAATAAATACTCAGCAAAATCCCACAAGCCAAGAAAAAAAAAAAAATAAAAAAAAAAAAAAAAAAAAAAAATAAAGAGTGATCCCCATCCACCCGATATGCAACACAAAGTCAACACAAACGATACGTGAAACAAACACAACGTTGACAGACAGAAAGCGGATGGTGCAGCGGTCTCAGGAGTAACTTAAGCATAGGCTAGGGTCCATAATTATCATCGTTGTCATCGCAGCAGCTGTCACCCAAACACTCTTTATTTACTCTTTATTACTTACTGTGTACTTCTCTTTTACTTCAGCTGTCACCCAAACACTCTTTATTTACTCTTTATTACTTACTATGTACTTCTCTTTTACTTCAGCTGTCACCCAAACACTCTTTATTTACTCTTTATTACTTACCGTGTACTTCTCTTTTTACTTCATACACTCTCCTCTCCTTACTTCCTATAGCTAAAATAATATCCCTCAAACACTCTTTATTCACTCTTTATTACTTACTGCATGTGTACTTCTCTTTTTACTTCATACACTCCTCCTCCTCCTCCTCCTTAGGCTAAAAAAATATCTCTCAAACACTCTTTATTCACTCTTTATTACTTACTGCATGTGTACTTCTCCTCTTTTTACTTCATACACTCTCCTCTTCCTGTTCCTCCTTAGGCTAAAATAATATCCCTCAAACACTCTTTATCCACTCTTTATTACTTACTGCATGTGTACTTCTCTTTTTACTTCATACACTCTCCTCTTCCTCCTCCTCTCCTTAGGCTAAAATAATATCCCTCAAACACTCTTTATCCACTCTCCTCTTCCTGTTCCTCCTTAGGCTAAAATAATATCCCTCGTGCTGAGTTTAATGATGAAGAGTAGCTGCATGTGTACGAGTATAGAAGTGAGGGTCAGACGTCCTACTAACACGCTCAAAATGTGTTAAAATCATCATGGAAATGGGTTGGATTATTATGTGGGTTATGTATGTGTGTGAAGGACTGGGTATGGAGGGGGATGGAGAGGAGTGTGGGGGAGGGGTGGAGAGGAGTGGGGCAGGGATGGTGGGGATTGGGTTGGGGGTGGTGATGGAGGGGATTGGATGGGATGGAGTGGAGTGGTGGGGGAATGGTGGGTAGTTGGGGAGAGATGGAGGGGAGTGGGGGGGTTGAAGAGGAGCAGGGGGGGATGGAGGAGAGTGGGGAGGAATGGAAGGGAAGGGAGGGGAGTGGAGGTAGGGGGTGGATCACGTGACTGTCGGCTTTTTCTCTGTTGGTAGTTAAGAAGGACGTGTGTGTGGGAGTACTTAGAGAGCTAGGGGAGTGGACACTAATGTAGGCAGAGGGGCGGGCAGATGTCATAAGAAGAAGGGATAAGGAGCAAGGGAAAAAAAAGTGGAAGGGGGTAAGAAAAGAATGAAAAGAAGAGGGGAGGAGCAAGGAAAAAAAGTGGAAGGGGGTAAGAAACGAATGAGAAGAAGAGGGGAGGAGCAAAGAAAAAAAAGTGGAAGGGGGTAAGAAAAGAATGAAAAGAAGAGGGGAGGAGCAAGGAAAAAAAGTGGAAGGGGGTAAGAAACGAATGAGAAGAAGAGGGAAGGAGCAAAGAAAAAAAGTGGAAGGGGGTAAGAAACGAATGAGAAGAAGAGGGGAGGAGCAAAGAAAAAAAGTGGAAGGGGGTAAGAAAAGAATGAAAAGAAGAGGGAAGGAGCAAGGAAAAAAAGTGAGTAGGCAAGAAGAAGGAAATGATGACGAATGAGAAGGGATGAGCAATGAATGAAAAAAAAGGAACAAGAAGGAAATGATGAAGAATGAGAGAGAGAGAGAGAGAGAGAGAGAGAGAGAGAGAGAGAAAGAGAGAGAGAATGTTTATTCAAGATGTCTGTCTGTCATGATGACAATCTTTACTCCTTGACCTTCCTTTCTCTCATCATCATCTTAATCCTTCTTTATCCTCTTTCTCTTCTATATTCTAGACCAACCAACCAACCAGCCCACACACTCACCAACCAACCAACCAACCCATCAACCAACCAACCTATCAACCAACCAACCTATCAACCAACCAACCTATCAACCAACCCACCAACCAACCAACCTATCAACCAACCCACCAACCAACCAATCAACCCACCTACTAACTAACCAACCACCCATCAACCAACCAACCTATCAACCAACCAACCTATCAACCAACCCACCTACTAACTAACCTACTAACCACCAACCAACCAACCCATCAACCAACCAACAAACGAAAAAAAAAAAAAACATCAACCAACCAACCCAAAAACAACTAACTCATCAACCAACCAACCCAAAAACAACAAACTCATCAACCAACCAACCAACCAACCAAAATAGAACCAAAAAAACAACCTACCAACCAACCCACCAACCCATCATCCAACCCACCATTCATCAGTCCATTCATTCATCAAGAGAGGCCTTTGTTGGCTCTTGTGGTGGAATTAAAGGGACCAGTTACTCCTCCTTAGTAAGTCAAGAAACAAACTCCCTCAGTATAAGTAGTATAGTCACGAGCACTAATCACTATACACTACTATAATGACTCTTTTTCTCTCTCTCTCTATCTATCTCTCTCTTTCTCTCTCTCTCTCTTTCTATCTCTCTCTTTCTTTCTATCTCTTTCTATCTCTCTCTTTCTCTCTCTCTCTGGTTGAAGTTTTGGACAGTCCCCCAATTATATTTTTCACCAACGAACTACTGTAATTCCAATGGAGATATTTTTGTGTATTTACTTATTTATTTACTGTTTCTGTTGGTATTCCAAGCATACCTGTATACTTATTAATGCTCTTGACTGTACACTCGGACGAAAACAACAACAACAACAACTTATAAGACTAACAACAACAATAACAGCAACCTTCAAGACAAACAACAACAACAACAACAACAACAACAACAACAACACCAGACAGAAAACTACAACAATAACAACAACCTTCATGACACAATATTTACACTCGACACAAAGAAAAACAACAACAACAACAACAACAATACTGAAAATATACAACACCAACAACACCAACCAACAGCATTCTAAACAAACAAACAAACAAACAAACAAACAACAAACACTGGAGACACAAAGAGAGAGAGAGAGAGAGAGAGAGAGAGAGAGAGAGAGAGAGAGAGAACAGCTAGACAGCCAGCAGACACGGTGTGAACATGAGACGAGTGGGAGGGGAAGGAAGATGAGAGGCGAGAGGGAAGGAGAGGGGAGAGTGTGGGAGGCGAGAGGGAAGGAGAGGGGAGAGTGTGGGAGGCGAGAGGGAAGGAGAGGGGAGAGTATGGGAGGGGAGGGGAGGAGAGGGGAAGGGAGGAAAGGAAAGGAAAAGGAAGGGAGAAGAGATGGGAGGAAATGGGAGGAGTGAGTAAGGGAGGGAAGGAGAGGGGAGTAAAATGGGAAGGGAGAGAAGGGAAAAGGAGATGAGAAGCGAGAAAGGAGGGGAAAGGGGAGGGAAAATGGAGATAAGAGGTAAAAGGGAAAGATAGGAAAGGAAGTGAGGGAAGGAAATGGGAGATGAGAGAAGAGGGAGAGAAGGGGGAGACAGTTCAAGAAGGGGTGACCTTGTGGGGATGGGATGGGGGGGAAGAGGGGTCACATTTAGTACATTGAGGAAGGGGAGAGGAGGGGAAGGGGAAAGGAGGTGAGGGGCAGTGTAAGGGGAGAGTAAGAATGAACAAGAGTGTACAGCATTAGTCATCAGGAGAGAGAGAGTTACAAGGAGTTACAATGAAAAGAAGTACCCTAGGAGACCTTACGATCCATACAAAGAGGGTACCTGTGGGTTTAGTTGTGCAAGTAGACGACCGTCCTTGAATGTTTCATGTGAAACTATCAAGGAACACTTACACAACGGCTTAAACACCTAGACGGTGGTTTAAGATTTTGTCTAATCTGAACTTGAACTGATACACATAGTTGCTGTTGACTACATCAGCAGGAAGCGCGTTCCAAGTACCGCAGATGCTGTATGTAAAGAATTTACCACACCGATCACGGTTGTATCGTTTCAGTTCAAGTTTGTAGCCATGATTCCTGGTTGTGCCCTCACTGAGTTGGAAAATATCCCTGTAGGCTACATTGTCAAAGCCTCGTAGTATTTTAAACACTTCGATAAGCTGACCACGCAGTCTCCGAGTTTCCAAAGAGAACAGGTTGAATTCTAACAACCGATCTTCATAGCTCTTGTGTGAGAGAGAGAGAGAGAGAGAGAGAGAGAGAGAGAGAGAGAGAGAGAGAGAGAGAGTTAATGAGGAAGTGAAGTGGAGAGAAGAAACAGGCAATAATTGAGTGCGGACAGACACAGGCACATACAGATAAAGAGAGAACAGATACCTTGTGATGAAGAAAGAGAGAAAGTAAGAAAGGAGGAGGATGTGAACGAGAATCAGTGACTGTATGTGTGTGTGTGTGTGTGTGTGTGTGTGTGTGTGTGTGTGTGTGGAAGGAGAGAAAGTAAGAAAGAAAGAGGATGTGAACGAGAATGAGTGACTGTGTGTGTGTGTGTGTGTGTGTTCAGGTGCAGGAAGTGAGAGCAATGTAGGACCACCAGTATTGAAGTGAGAGGGGGGGGAGGGGGGGGGGAGAGGAGGGGAAGAATACCCGGAAGGAAGAAGGGAAGGAAGGAAGAAGGGAAGGAAGGAAGAAGGGAAGGAAGGAAAAAGGGAAGGAAGGAACTAAGGAAGGAAGGGAGAAGGGAAGGAAGGAAGAAGGGATGGAAGGAAGAAGGGAAGGAAGGAAAAAGGGAAGGAAGGAAAAAGGGAAGGAAGGGAGAAAGGAAGGAAGGAAGAAGGGAAGGAAGGAAAAAGGGAAGGAAGGGAGAAAGGAAGGAAGGAAGGAAGGAAGGAAGGATAAACACAATGACACACACAAGCATTTCATCTCAAATCTTGCCTTTACTCTCTCACTCACTCTCTCTCTCTCACACACACACACACACAACGACACACACACACACATACAAGCACATCATCTCAAATCTTGCCTTTACTCTCTCACTCTCACTCACCCTCTCTCTCTCTCTCTCTCTCACACACACACACACAAGCACATTATCTCAAATCTTGCCTTTACTCTCTCACTCTCACTCACCCTCTCTCTCTCTCTCTCTCTCTTTCTCACACACACACAAGCACACACAAGCACATCATCTCAAATCTTGCCTTTACTCTCACACTCTCTCTCTCTCTCTCACACACACACACACACAACGACACACACACACACATACAAGCACATCATCTCAAATCTTGCCTTTACTCTCTCACTCTCACTCATCCTCTCTCTCTCTCTCTCTCTCTCTTTCTCACACACACACACACACACACAAGCACATCATCTCAAATCTTGCCTTTACTCTCTCACTCTCACTCACCCTCTCTCTCTCTCTCTCTCACACACACACACACAAGCACACACAAGTACATCATCTCAAATCGTGCCTTTACTCTCTCACTCTCACTCACCCTCTCTCTCTCACACACACACACACACACACATACAAGCACATCATCTCAAATCTTGCCTTTACTCTCTCACTCTCACTCACCCTCTCTCTCTCTCTCTCTCACACACACACACACACACACACAAGCACATCATCTCAAATTGTGCCTTTACTCTCTCACTCTCACTCACTCTCACTCACCCTCTCTCTCTCTCTCTCTCTCACACACACACACACACAAGCACATCATCTCAAATCTTGCCTTGCCTCCTCTTGCTCGTGTTTCAGGAAGTAGCCAATAGATAAGGAAACCAACACAGCTGCCCCTCAGGAAATTCCCCATTAGCCAAAGTAAACCCATAACTCAACGTAAACGACTGATACACCAAATTAGCAAATACCACACACACACAGACACACACAGTCACACACACAGTCACTTACACACACACACACACACACAGAAATACATAGACACACATACACATTCACACAGTCACTCACTCAATCACACACACACACACACACACAGAAATGCATAGACACACATACACACATATACACTCACACACACATATACACACAGTCACTCACTCAATTACACACACACACACAGAAATACATAGAGTTACATAGACACACACACACACACACACACAGTCACTCACTCAATTACACACACACACACACACAGAAATAAATAGAGTTACATAGACATTCACACAGTCACTCACTCAATTACACACACACACACACACACACAGAAATACATAGTTACATAGACATTCACACAGTCACTCACTCAATTACACACACACACACACAGAAATACATAGAGTTACATAGACACACATACACACTCACACACACTCACACACACAGTCACTCACTCAATTACACACACACACACAAATACACACACACACATACACAAAAAAAAAAAAAAAAAAATACATATACACACACACACACACATATATACATAGGGTAGCTGAACTCATTACGGACCCTATGTGAGTGTGTATGAAACTTAGTGGCTTCTGATTCCTCCAAACTATGCCAGAAAAACAGACGCCCTCAATGGTACCAATAGGGGGATCTGATCTGTTGTTTCGTGGTATAGTTTGGAGGAATCAGAGACCTCCTAATTCACCAACAAGTTAATCTGTGTGTGTGTGTGTGTGTGTGTGTTGTGGGAATAATAATAATGGAATGTATAATTTTGATTCCTCCAATAATAATGTCAAGAAATACACATTAATATTATGGTGTACAGTCACAAGCATTGATAAGTTATACAGGTGTGTTTGGAATAGCGAGAGAAAGTAAATAAATAAATAAATGCACAATAAGATCTTCATTGGAATTATACTTAGCTGGTGATTTGGGTATAGATTATTTAAAGGTACTGTAAACGTATTAGTGCTCGTGACTGTACTGTACATACATACATACATACATACGTGTCTACGGTGCATTCCTTTCATTCGCGCCCAGACTGTGTAAATTAAAGAGTATGTCATTATGTGTTTAAGTGCATTGAAAGAATTATGCGTCCTCAGGGAACCACTTGATATCAACCATGTACCTCTCATCTTAAAACTCACCACAACCAACAACCACAAACAGAGACCACACATCTCCACGGAATAAAAAAATGAAAAGAAAAAAAGCACAGACAGATATCAGACATCACCAGGAAAAAAAACAATTAATAAAACAAAAGGAAAAATCTCATACATAACAAGAATGGAAGCATTCAGAGAATGCAAACCTCCGCCAATACCAGATAATTTCCAACTGCAAAATTTCGAAGAAATCGGAACAACTTCATATTTGACCTTCAACTTGACCATCAGGCGATCTTAAAGATCATTGACCTTTTCAAAGTCGAATATTGGTCAAAATTTAGGCCTTGCTAAATACTACAATATGAGTCCAGGTAGAAGTCTCTAGCTCAAGCAAGTCCTGAGATATGGCTATAAATGTGTTTCTGACCTTTTCGTTGACCTTGACCTTTGACCTTGACATCTGAAACTCTAATCAATTGTTGCCTCTACAATACCTGACCTTCCCACAAAGTTTCATCAAAATCCGTAAAAGTCTTTTGCGTAATCCTGCTAACAGACAAACAAATAGACAGGGGTGAAAACATAACCTAATGGCTGAGGTAATAATACGACATGTTTTCCAGTAGCCCAACCAATAGTGTTGCTGGGAAACTTGTGACGTCACCGAATCCCATCCAATGGTAATGTCAGGAATCTATGACGTCATCACTATATATATATATATATACGTTATACAGAGAGAGATATACCAGCATCTCCCGAAACATGATATAATCCAAAAACTCGGAGTACAAACACATTTTCTGGTAACGTTAGACGCGCTAATGTGTGTGGGTACATACATACATACATACATAGTATTTCCTACGTACCCTGGCATGGTTCAAGTGGCATCGTAAATTCTACAGAGACTCACACGATGGCAGATTCAAAAAAAAAAAAAAAAAAAGGGAAAAAAAGTAGGGACTTGGGGGAGGGAACTTGAAATGAGAGAAATTGTAGAAGCGAAAATCGGCGACACTAAATCCAAATTGACGTAAGTTGAGGGCAAACATGTGAGGAATTTGAGGTTCTGTTAATTAAGAGACCCTGCATGTGTGTGTGTGTGTGTGTGTGTGAGAGAGAGAGTGAGAGAGTGTGAGAGTGTGTGTGTGTGTGAGAGAGAGAGAGAGTGAGTGTGTGTGTGTGTGTGTGTGTGTGTGTGTGTGTGTGTGTGTGTGTGTGTGTGTGTGTGTGTGTGTATGAGAGAGAAAGAGAGAGTGAGTGTGGGTGTGTGTGAGTGAGAGTGTGTTTGAGTGGGTAGTTTTTTTGTCTTTTCCTCTGGTCTCTCAAGTTCTCTGTCTCCGTAATTTTATCTGCATCTTTTTGTACTGCCTCTATCATGGGAAGGCGTTTGTGATGTACAGCCACGAGTACCAGTAATAAATATTGAGGTGTGGTGAGCTTCCAATACCTAAAAACAGTAAATATTTTTTTTTTTACACTAATATCTCCATTGAAATTATTACTTAGTTGATAAATTGGTGGAGTGTTCAAATCTTCAACCAAAGCTCCTGTAAACTTATAAGTGGTCGTGACTGTACACTTGGGGGAAGGGGATAGTATACTTTTGTTACATTGGAGTGCCTTGATTCCTCCAAAGTATACCAGGAAACAGGACCAGATGAACAAAAATAATAGTGTCCTGTTGCTTGGAATTGTTTGGAGGAAGTATTTGATCCTGATTTACCCACAGTGTACTACCCCCTGAAAATTGGAGATAAATGAGTCCTTCAATTATTGCCACGAAACACTACCTACCTATATAGAAGGAGCTTGTTTCGTGGCATAGTCAGAAGGAAACAGAAGCCTCCAATTTTCATACACGATCACAGGGACCTTAATGGGATCTTAAAATAATAATGATAACAACACAAGGAAAACAATTAAAATAAGAGGTTAATAGAGGAGTGGTAAATTCCCCCGAGTGGAAAAAACTTATTACAATGTTGTATGTTTATAAAGCTTTGATTATAATTATACAGATAGATAATAATGTACAAAGTCAAGGGAAACAGTAGATTTGAGACCACGTAATTTAATTTAAGGGACCCTGTCTGTGATGTAGTCAGAAAATTGGAGGTAAACGAGTCCTTCATATATTGCCACGAAACACACACACCTATATTATTTTCAAGGAGCTTGTTTCGTGGCATGGTCAGGAGGAATCAGCAGCCTCCAATTTTCATGTATACATTCGCATTCAATGTATGTACAGACACGCACCACAATCCCTTGCCCACCTGAGTAGAAACCTGAGATGATATAGAGCAGGCGGTTTCTGGATGACAGCCCACCCAAAACCTCCATTGCTTCGAAATGTGTGGAGGGATTAAATTTTCACATTGTACACAGAGATGATGGAATAAAAGCTGATAAAGTGGAGTATAGGATGGAGGAAAGAGAAAGAGGAGATAATGATGGGAGATGATAACGTAGAGTAGGAAGGAGGAAAGAGAAAGAGGAGATAATGATGGGAGATGATAAAGTAGAGTAGGAAGGAGTAAAGAGAAAGAGAAGATGATGGAATAGAAGATGATGTAGAGAAGGAAAGAGAAAGAGATGAAGACACGAAATGATGGGAGATGTTATTATGGTGTAGGATGGAGGAGGAGAAGATGATGGAACTGAAGATAATGTAAAGAAGGAAAGAGAAAGAGGAGATAATGATGGGAGATGATAACGTTGAGTAGGGAGGAGGAAAGAGAAAGAGTAGATAATGGTTGGATATGAAGACAGAGATGATGGGAGATGTTATTATGAAGTAGGAAGGAGGAGGAGGAAATGATAACGTTGAGTAGGGAGGAGGAAAGAGAAAGAGTAGAGGATGATGGGAGATGAAGACAGAGATAATGGGAGATGTTATTATGAAGTAGGAAGGAGGAGGAGGAAATGATAACGTGGAGTAGTAAGAAGGAAAAAGGAGATGATGATGATGATGATGGGACGATGGTTGGAGATGAAGAGCCAGAGTACAATATAGCCTAGACTAGACAGACTGCGTGGCGCCTTACTCAACTCACTCAGTCTCACTTGTCTCTCCCTGGACTCCTGCCAACAACAAGCCCAGGTGACCTTCTCTGTGTATAGTATAGTATAGTCCTATTCTCTCTCTCTCTCTCTCAACAATAAGCCCAGGTGACCTTCTCTGTGTATAGTATAGATTGTCCTCCTCTCTCTCTCTCTCTCTCTCTCTCTCTCTCTCTCTCTCTCTCTCTCTCTCTCTCTCTCTCTCTCTCTCTCTCTCTCTCTCAACTACAAGCCCAGGTGACCTTCTCTGTGTATAGTATAGATAGTCCTATTCTCTCTCTCTCTCTGTGTCTCTCTCTCTCTCTCTCTCTCTCTCTCTCTCTCTCTCTCTCTCTCTCTCTCTCTGGTAGCCTTTTATATAGACCCATTCTACCTTGTATGTTTGTTTAATTGTGAATGATACACACACACACACACACACACACACACACACACACACACACACAGAAACACACACACAGACACACGGTTACAAGGTGTGAAGGGAAGTGGAAGGTTTGAGAAGCGAAGCCAAGGCAGGTTGACCAACACTCATTTCTCGGGTGGCTGGCTTTGTTGACCTCTACCACCCTCAACCCTCAACCCTCAACCCCCAGACATTATACCCTTCCTTCAACACCTTTCCTTCTCTCCTTCCTTCACCAGACCATATAATATCTTTCCTCCCTCATTCCTTCCCTCCTTCAACATCTTTTCCTCCCTCCTTCAAAATCTTTCCTACCTCTTTCCTTCCCTCCTTCCTTCTCTCCTTCAACATCTTTCCTCCCTCTTTCCTTCCCTCCTTCAACATCTTTCCTCCCTCCTTCCTTCCCTCCTTCAACATCTTTCCTCCCTCTTTCCTTCCCTCCTTCAACATCTTTCCTCCCTCCTTCCCTCCGTCAACCAGACATTACCCATCTTTCAACATCCTTAATTCCTCCTTCTCCCCAGTGCCCTAACTAACTATCCCCTTCCCTGTTCTAAATCCAAATACGTAATCCTCCTTCTCAGTTCCCCTCCTTGTTCTACGAAGCGGTCTACCCCTATAAGATCCAGGGTTTATTTACATGCATCAGCTGATCTGACCCAACCCTTCCCTCCAAGAATGTGAACAGACGCATCATTTTACATGCCGGCAAATGTTTACTTCTGACTGACACACTCAAACAAACAAACCCAACTTTCTGAAAAACTATAATACAAACAAGGCCAGTCTCCCCTCACAACCACAGCCTTAAGGGACCCTGTGATGTATATGTTATAGTAATGAAATTGGTGGTAAATGAATCCCTCAAAATATTGCCACGAAACACCACCTATATAGAAGGAGCTTGTTTCGTGGCATAGTCAGGAGGAAGCAGAAGCCTACAATTCTCACACACAATCACAGAGTCCTTAAGAAAAATGTAAACTGGTGTCTGGCATTCCTTCTGGTTAAAGGGATGTGTGTGTAAGGGTGTGGGAGAGTTTGTGTATTTGTTATGTCTCGTGTGTTTAATGCAGTCAGTGTTGCTACATAAAAAAAAAACACATCTTCCCTCAGTCTATACAATGTTGCAATCCTCGCTCTTACAGCCGGATACCTACTGACTGCTAGAGGTAAACAGGGACATAGCTGAGGAAATGGTCCAGCCACTAACTCTTGCACACACCCACGTGAGAAAATAATGAAGATATTAGTGAGGGGAGTACTTGTTGTTGTTGGTGTTGTTGGTGTTGTTGTTGTTGTTGTTGTTGTTGTTGTTGTTGTTGTTGTTGTTGTTGTTGTTGTTGTTGTTGTTGTTGTTGGTGGTGGTGGTGGTGGTGGTGTTGATGTTGATGTTGTTGTTGTTGTTGTTGGTGGTGGTGGTGGTGGTGTTGGTGGTGGTGTTGGTGATGGTGATGTTGTTGTTGTTGTTGTTGTTGTTGGTGGTGGTGGTGGTGTTGTTGATGTTGTTGGTGGTGGTGTTGATGTTGTTGGTGTTGTTGTTGAAGTGGTGAGTTGTTTACACATTCTGAGTTAAGTTAGTCACGCACACCATATTGAATTTATATTTGTATAACCATAAAACAAGGTAAACATTGAATCCATTAAGGGGAGAGTATACTTTGGGTACATTGAAGTGCCTTGATTCCCCCAAAAATATGCCAGGAAACAGGACCAGATGGACACAAATAAAGGCGTCCTGTTACTTGGAATAGTTTGGAGGAATCAGTTGCTCCAGATTTGCCAACACTGAGATCTTACAGCTGCTCCACTCTGAACTATGTATCCTATCAAGAAAATCCTGATATAAACATTAATATCTTACATATATCATAGAATAATAATAATTAATCAATGTCACTTGAGCTTCACACTCTCAAAATTAAAGTAAGGTATGTAATGTTGGAGAAGGGGTGAGGTGTATTGTATGTATGTATGTATGTAATGTTGGAGAAGGGGTGAGGTGTATTGTATGTATGTATGTGTCACAGGCCACGATGTATGGAGGTCCTACATTGAAGCACAACAACAGCAAATGACCAGCAATATGCAAAACACCCCCGTCACCACTCAACACACAAGTCCAATGTCCCCTCTATACACCACTCACCTCTCACCACACCACTCACCTCTCACCACACCACTCACCTCTCACCACACCACTCACCTCTCACCACACCACTCACCTCTCACCACACCACTCACCTCTCACCACACCACTCACCTCTCACCACACCACTCACCTCTCTACACCACTCACCTCTCACCACACCACTCACCTCTCTACACCACTCAACACCAAGTCCAATGTCCCCTGTCTATACCACACCACTCACTAAGTCCAATGATTCCTCCAAACTGGTACTGTTTCCTCACATACTTTGGAGGAATAGAAGTACTCTTTTTTGGTTCATTGGAGTGCCTTGATTCCTCCAAAGTATGCTAGGAAACAGGAGCAAAATAGCAAATATAATGGTGTTCTGTTGCTGCTTAAAATCGTTTGGAGGATTCAGTTGCTCCAGAATTACCAACACAAAACTTCCCCCGTAATTAAGACCCTGTGATGTAGTAAAAAAAATTGAAGGTAAACGAGTCCTTCAAATATTGCCACGAAACACACACACACACACACACACACACCTACTGTATATGCATGGAAGGGGCAATACAATATTATTAGGTTTGTTGTTTTGCAGTTACATAGTCACTTGGTAGACCATTCATTACAGTATTTCTAGAATAATAACAATGGTATCTCTTTTCACCATTTTAGCCTGTGTAAGAATTTTTGTGGCCAACTGTACATAAGGTACTTCCAGAATAATTACAATGATATCTCTTTCCAAAATAATAATAAAAACAACGGTATTTTTTTCCATAATTTTAGCCTGTGTAAGAATTTCTATGGCCAACTGTACAAAATGTTATTCCAGAATAATTACAACTATATCTCTTTCCATAATAATAAAAACAATGGTATCTCTTTCCATAATAATAAAAACAATGGTATCTCTTTCTATAATAATAAAAACAATGGCATCTCTTTCCATAAATAATAAAAACAATGGTATCTCTTTCCAAAATAATAATAAAAACAATGGTATCTCTTTCCATAATAATAAAAACAATGGTATCTCTTTCTATAATAATAAAAACAATGGTATCTCTTTCCATAATAATAAAAACAATGGTATCTCTTTCTATAATAATAAAAACAATGGTATCTCTTTTCATAATAATAAAAACAATGGTATCTCTTTCCATAATAATAAAAACAATGGTATCTCTTTCTATAATAATAAAAACAAAGGTATCTCTTTCTATAATAATAAAAACAATGGTATCTCTTTCCATAATAATAAAAACAATGGTATCTCTTTCTATAATTTTAGCCTGTGTAAGACTTTCTATGGCCAGCTGTACGTAACTAAAGGCAACATAAAAATATATAGGGGTGTCAGAAGGGCTATACAAGTCCTTCACTGTGATAAATGATACGAGAAAAGCATAATTGAAGACGAGGGGGAAGGAGGAGGAGGAGGAGGAGGAGGAAGAGGAGGAGGAGGAGGATGATGATGAGGAGGAAGAGTAGAAGAAAGAGAAGGATGAGAGGGATGAGAAGAAAGAGAAGAAGGATGAGAAAAAGGATGAGAAGGAGAAGAAGAAAGAGAAGAAGGATGAGAAAAAGGATGAGAAGGAGAAGAAGGAAGAGAAGAAGAAAGAGAAAAATGAGGAGAGGGAATGAGGAGGGTGTTGAGGTGATGAGTCGCCAGTTTAGTGGGTACTGAGTGAGTGAGTGAGGGTTAGGACATGTACAATACCGGTACCGTACTCTCTCACCTCTTGTTGTTGTTGTTGTTGTTGTCTCTAGTTTGGTCTGTACTGCCTTATGTTATGTTATGTTATCTTCAACTTTCTCATCCCTGCTCTGTTTCTCTCTCTCTCTCTCTCTCTCTCTCTCTCTCTCTCATTTTGGTCTGTACTGCCTAATGTTATGTTATGTTCAACTTTCTCATTCCTGCCCTTCCTCTCTCTCTCTCCCTCTCTCCTTCCCTTTTCTCTCTCTCTTCCTTCCTTACACTTTTCCTCTCTCCAACAATGACTCCTCTCTTCCCTCACTCCCTCTCTCCCTCCCTCACAACTTCCTCCATCCACTCCACTTGTATCTCTTCTCTATCTCCTCTCGTACTCCCTCATTCACTCCATCGTTTAATCTCTAGTAATAATTATCTTCTTGTTTTATAAAGAGACATATGAGTAAATTTGTGTGTCCTGAGTTTCAAAATATCTTACCATTTCTTTTTTGACCCTTTCATTATAAATTTGTGTGTCCTGAATTTCAAAATATCACGCCATTCTTTATATTTTTCATTTTTTGTTTACATTTCACACTGTCCCCCTTTCCTCCAATTTCCTTCGTTTACTCTTGTTTATATTCCTCTATATCTCTCATTTCTCTCTCTTCCAGTCGTTCCTCCATCTCCCCCATTCTATCTTCTCTCATCCAATGTATGTATGTATGTATGTGTACTATACCTCCTTCCCTCTATACATGCCTGTCTGTCTGTCTGTCTGGGTGGGTATACAAGCCAGCCAGCCAGCCATACGTCTTACTGAGACTCCCTGGGGCTTTCTTAGGAGGGGGTCAAGAGTGGCAGGGTGGGTGGAGAGGGGTGGGGGTGTGGGTGGGGTTGTGGTGGTGGGTGTGGGTGTTGGTGTGTGTGGAAGGGATGGTGTGGGTGTTGGTGGTTGTGGTGTTGGTGTTGGAAGGGTGGTTGTGGTGGTGGTGGTTGTGGTGGTGGTGGTGGTTGTGGTGTGGATGGTGGTGGTGGTTGTGGTGTGGATGTTGGTGGTGGTTGTGGTGTGGATGTTGGTGGTAGTGGTGGTGATTTTGTTGGTGTTGGGAGGGTGGTGGGAGGATGGTGGTGGTGGAGGGTGGAGAGGATAGGAGTGAAAGCGACGAGGGGAAGGATAAGCTTGAGTCCTAAGGATAAGAAAGGAATACACAAGAGAGAAAGAGAGAGAGAGACAGTGAAAGGTGAGAATGGTGGGAGAGAAGATGAGAAACAAAACAAAGAGAGAAAGAGAGAGATAGTAAAAGGGAAGATACAGAGAAAGAGAGAGCAGAGAAAGGATGATAAATGAAACACAGAAAAAGAGAGAATAGGGAAAGGATGAAAAATGAAAAAAAGAAAAAGAGCAGAGAAAGAATGATAAATGAAACAGAGAGAGAGAGAGAGTAAAGGGGGAGAATGGTCAGAGGAAAAGAAAAATGAGAGAGAGAGAGAGAGAGAGAGAGAGAGAGAGAGAGAGAGAGAGAGAGAGAGAGAGAGAGAGAGAGAGAAGACACGCTCCTAAGCCTCTCCAGAATGCCATTACATTATTCTGTTTTTTTTTTTCCCACATTGTCCTGACCCGCCCCCTGCCTCACTACCACCACCACCACCAAGCCACGCACGTACGATAGCAAACGGCAGGCAGGCAGGAAGGTAGGCAGGCTTGATGGAAGGCAAACAGATTAAGACAGGTAGGCAGGAAGGTAGGCAGGACGGCAGGAAGGTAGGCAGGATGGTAGGCAGGCATGATGGAGGGCAAACAGATTAAGATAGGTAGGCAGGAAAGTAGGCAGGCAGACAAGATGGAAGGCAAACATATTAAGATAGGTAGGATGGAAGGTAGGCAGGAAGGTAGGCAGGCAGACAAGATGGAAGGCAAACAGATTAATTAAAACACGTAGGGACTGTAGACAGAGAGGCAGACTGTAGGCAGACAGAGTGAGATAGACAAAGAGGAAGGCAGACAGTGAGGCAGACAAGACGGTAGATAGATAGTGAGACAGACAAGATGGTATATAGACAGAGGGTGAGACAGACATAGACAAATAAATTACAATCAATGTGATCAGCGAACGATATCAAGTGGTAAAAAGAACAACCAAATTACCCTGGTGTTTCTATAATGTTCAGAAGAAACTTACTTACTGTCGGTCAGAAAAGGAAGGAAGGAAGGAAGGAAGGAAGGAAGGAAGGAAGGAAGGAAGGAAGGAAGGAAGGAGGGAGGGAAGGAAGGAGGTCGAAGGGGGTGGGTTTGTATATATTCATTTTATTTTCCTACTGTGCAAGACCCGTAGGAGTGGAGTGGAGTGGAGTGAAGTGGAGTAGAGTGGAGTGGAGTGGTTTGGGGTGGAGTGGATTGGGGTAGAGTAGAGTGGTGTAGGGTGGGGTTGAGTGGAGTGGAGGGATGGGGTGGGATGGGGTTGAGTGGTGTAGGGTGGGGTTGAGTGGTGTAGGGTGGGGTTGAGTGGAGCAGAGTGGAGGGATGGGGTGGGGTTGGGTGGTGTGGGTGTGGCCTTGAAGAGGAAGAGAAGGAATGCTGTGTGTGAGATAAGGAGGGAAGAGCAGGGGATCGAGGTGAGGAGAGGGAGGAATCAGGGAGGGAAGAGGAGAGGAGAAGAGAAGAGAAGAGGAGAGGAGAGGAGAGAAGAGAAGAGAAGAGAGGAGAGGAGAGGAAGGAGAGGAGAAGTGAGGGAGGAAGGAGAGAGAGGAGAGGGACGGTAGGCAAGTAGTACATCACCATAATATTATTTGTTACCTTTATTCATTCACCATCACAACCACCACAACCACCACCACCTCACAGTCAATTATTTCAACACCACAATTACAATTCAAACTACTACTACTACTACTACTATTACCATCCTACATTAAATTCATTCAACACCACAACGACCATCACCTCCATCACCACCACAACCACAACTACCACAACCACAACTACCACCTCCATCACCACCATCACAACCCACAACCCTGACCAACCAGCATCCCTCGTATACATAATTCCATCCACACGTTTATTTATCAGGCGGCAAAATGCTTCATCAGTTAACTCGGGTGTCTCATCTTATTAAACGAGATAGTTGTTGGTAGTAGTGGTGGTAGTAGTAGTAGTAGTGGTAGTAGTGGTGGTGGTGTTGGTGTTGTAGTACTAGTAGTTGTTGTAGTTGTAATAGTTGTAATATTAGTAGTAATAGTAATAATAGTAGTAGTAGAGGTGTTGTTGTAGTAGTAGTAGTAGAAGTGGTGGTGTTGTAGTAGTAGTTGTAGTTGTAATAGCTGCAGTAGTAGTAGTTGTTGTTGTTGTTGAGGTAGTAGTTGTAGTAGTATTTGTTGTAGTAGTAGTTGTATTCGTTGTAGTAATAGAGGTGGTGGTGATATTATGATGATAAATATATAAGTTCTTCATTCCTTCTCTCATTCATTCATTTCTTCCTTAATTCCCTCATTCATTCATTCATTCATTACTTCTACATTTCTCTGTCTGTCTGTCTGTCTGTCTGTCTGTCTGTCTGTCTGTCTCTCTCTCTCTTTCTCTTTCTCTCTTTCTCTCTCTCTCTCTCTCTTACAATGTTTTCGTATAATTATTACCGCCTGTTGCCCGTTGCAGTATAAAGAACCACCCACTCACCCACCCATACACTCCCTCCCTCGCCCAATTCACCCACATCACCCGCCAAAATAGCAACCAGGTCATAGAGCCATCCACCTACATCATCCACCAACATAGATATACACTTATGGTTGCTCATCCACTCAATCACTCAACATATACTCACCCACATCATCCACCAACATAGCTATACACTTATGGCTCCTCATCCACTCATTCATCCATCATACAGACATCCACATCATCCACCAACATAGATATACACTTATGGCTCCTCATCCACTCATTCATCCATCATACAGACATCCACATCATCCACCAACATAGATATACACTTATAGTTGCTCATCCACTCAATCATCCATCATACAGACATCCACATCATCCACCAACATAGATATACACTTATAGTTGCTCATCCACTCAATCACTCAACATATACTCACCCACATCATCCACCAACATAGCTATACACTTACGTCTCTCCTCACCCACTCATTCATCCCTTACACACCCACTTACTCACTCAGATACCAGCTTTATTCATGTATCCTTCACAGTTCATTCATTAATTAGTAAACATATCTTGGTAACAGTTCCATTTGTATGTAGTGTGTTATTATCTCTCTCTCTCTCTTTCTCTCTCTCTCTCTCTCTCTCTCTCTCACACACACTACTGGTCTATTATTCAACACACACACACACACACACACACACACACACACACACACACACTACCTGATCTCCTATTCAACACACACACACACACACACTACTGGTCTATTATTCAACACACACACACACACACACACAGTTCAGCCTTCTTTATTCTCCTATACCTATTTAACCCACATGTCAGTCTAACCAACCCAACCTTCCAATAGCTCCCTCCACAAAAAAGATGTGTGTGTGTGTGTGTGTGTGTGTGTGTGTGTGTGTGTGTGTGTGTGTGTGTGTGTGTGTTTCGTGGCAATATTTGAAGGACTTGTTTACATCCAATTTCCTAACTACATCACACATATGCAAGGTCCCTTATCTAACTCTTTCTCTATCTATCTATCTATCTATCTATCTATCTATCTGTCTGTCTGTCTATCTATCTGTCTGTCTGTCTCTCTCTCTCTCTATCTCTTTCTCTATCTATCTCTTTCTCTATCTATCTGTCTGTCTATCTATCTCCCTCTTTATCTATCTATCTATCTATCTGTCTGTCTGTCTATCTATCTATCTATCTATCTACCTCTTTCTCTATCTATCTATCTATCTCTCCCTCTCTCTCTCTCATTCCAATCCTAACTTGACCCATTCTATTCCCCTTTAAGATCCCCATCCTTCCTCTATCCTCCTCCTATCCGCCCACTGCCAACCCTCATCCTCTATCCTCCTAGTCACCTGTCCCATCCTATCCACTCATCTAGGATTATCCCTTATGGACTCTAGGATTGTGTATGGGAATTGGAGGCTTCTGATTCCTCCTCACTATTAGGCCACGAGACAAGTAAACAGCCTCCTTCCATATAGGTGTGTGTGTGTGTGTGTGTGTGTGTATGTTTCTCTCTCCTAGTGTGTGTGTGTGTTTCTCTCTCCTAGTGTGTGTGTGTGTTTCTCTCTCCTAGTGTGTGTGTGTGTGTGTGTGTGTGTGTGTGTGTGTGTGTTTGTGTGTTTCTCTCTCCTTGTGTGTGTGTGTGTGTGTGTGTGTGTGTGTGTGTGTGTGCTGTCATCCTTCACCCTAGCCATGCAATCACCTACTCTCCTCCTGTCACTCTTACCCTCCTATCAATCCATCAGTCCTAGCCATCTATTCCTTCCTTTCTTTATACCTCCTCCTTTCTTTCTATCCCTCCTTTATACCTCTTCCTTTCTTTATAACTCCTCCTTTCTTTCTATTCCTTTCTTTATACCTCCTCCTTTCTTTCTATTCCTTTCTTTCTGTATACATCCTCCTTTCTTTCTATCCTTCCTTTATACCTCTTCCTTTCTTTCTATTCCTTTCTTTATATCTCCTCCTTTCTTTCTATCCCTCCTTTATACTTCTTCCTTTCTTTCTATTCCTTTCTTTATAACTCCTCCTTTCTTTCTATCCCTCCTTTATACCTCTTCCTTTCTTTCTATTCCCTCCTTTCTTTATACATCTTCCTTTCTTTCTATCCCTCCTTTCTTTCTATTCCTGTCATTCCCCTTTTTATTACTCCTTAAATATCTCATTCCTCCTTTCCTTTCCTTTCCTTCCTTTCTGTCCATTAGATTAATCCATTGTTCCTGTCTATCTGTCTGTCTGTCCGTTTGGATATGTCTCTTGTCACATCGTATGCATTTATCTCCCTTCCTGTCTGTCTGTCTGTCTGTCTGTCTGTCTGTCTGTCTGTCTGTCTGTCTGTCTGTCTATCTGTTTGTCCCCCTGTCTGTCTGTCTATCTGTTTGTCCCTCTGTCTGTCTGTCTATCTGTTTGTCCCTGTCTGTCTATGTGTCTGTCCCTCTTTGTGTGTGTCTGTCTGTGTGTCTGTCCCTCTTTGTGTGTGTCTGTCTGTGTGTCTGTCTGTCTTTGTGTGTGTCTGTCTGTGTGTGTGTCTGTCTGTGTGTGTGTCTGCATTATCTACCTTGGTACCTCCTCCCTCCCTCCAATATAACCATTAGCGTGTGTGTGTGAGACCAGACGCTCCCACCAAACACACACACACACACACACACACACATTTCTCACACACACATTTCTCACACACACACACATTTCTCACACACACACATTTCTCACACACACACATTTCTCTCACACACATTTCTCACACACACACATTGTCTACACTACAACACCTCTCATGTGGCGTGGCCCAAGGGACACGAGTCGGACCCCTAAGCTTTCTCATCCTAATCAACGACGCCTTGACAGATGCAGATTTTCGCTGGAAGTATGTGGATGATTCTACCGTTGGGACAGTCATCAACAACATGTCTCCTGACTACCATCCCTTACAACAACATCTTAACAACCTCCAGACGTGGACCAACAACAACAACGTCTCCATCAACCAAGACAAGACAGTAGTGATGCAATTTCACACTGCTATCACACCACCACCACCACCAGTGTTAACATTAGGACAACAACAACTACAAATAGTGAACACCACCAAGTTATTAGGTGTCATGCTGGATGACAAACTTAACTGGAAAAGTCACATCAGCACCATCATCCAGTCAGCCACATACCGCCTGTTTATTTTAAGGCGACTGAAGACTCTAGGGACACCACAGAAGGAACTGGTGGGAATATATAACACCTTCATCATTCCCAAACTTACTTACGCCTGCCCTTGTTGGTCTTCAGCCATCAATCAGACACAGAGGCAACAGTTAGAGAGGGTACAGAAGAGAGCATGTCGTGTCATTCTGGGTACAGAATACACCACCTACCAACAAGCCCTCAATACCCTCACAATACCATCCCTTGCCACCAGACACCAACAGCTCCTCTGGGACTTCAGTAAACAACTGTTAATCCACCCACGACACCGAAATCTTCTCCCACCGACCATACCCAAACCCCGTCATGATGTCCGTCACTTCAACCTTCTCCAACCCATAAAAGCCAGGACGGACAGATATAAGAATAGTCCAATCCCAACAATAGTTTCATTAATAAACCAACAGCACAAATAAATATATGTATCCATAATATATGTCCATGTGTGAGTGAATATGCGTGATTGTATCTGTGTACGTCTGTGTGCTGTTTGTGCGAATGAATATTATGTGTGCATGTGCGCGAATGTATTTGTGTATGTCTGTTCATTCATCTATATTTATCCATACATTATCATCCACTCCATTACGATTTTTTTTTTTTAATGTATATTTTCAGCCCTCGGCTGCCTCACTCAATAAACCTTTTATTATTATTATTATTATTATTATTACACATACACACTTCTCACACAAACACTTCTATATTATCTTGTACCCTTTCCACAGGTTTCTCATACACACACACACACACACACACACATATGCTCACTCAACAGAACAATGCACACAAATAAATTAGCCAAACATACCCTGTAAACACACATACTAATCCGACTTACATCAAGTGCAAATACAAAAATGATGTAAGGTACAGTACAAACTTATGTATGTACACACGTCCAAACTTACATAAATACAGTACACATACATACATGCATACACACACACACACACATATATACACAACCACATAAACACACACACACACATATTATATGCAAACACATAAACACACACACACATACATATACACAACCACATAAAAAAACACACACATACACATACATATTATACGCAAACACACAAACACAAACACACACAAACGTAAACAAACGAGTCCTTCAAATATTGCCACGAAACACACACACCTATAGGGAGGGATATCTTGTTTGGTGGCATGGTCAGGTGGAATCAGAAGCCTTCAATCATTTTCATACACAAACACAAGGTCCTTCATTAAAAAGAGGGAAATTTTGTGTTGGTAAATCTGGAGCAACTGAATCCTCCAAACTATTCCAAGCAACAACAGAACACCTATTAATTTTGCTCTCCTGGTCCCGTTTCCTAGCATACTTTGGAGGAATCAAGGCACTCCAATGTACCAAAAAAAGATAATAATAAACAAAATAATAATAAAAAAAAATTACCCCCTTCAACGAGTACCAAGGAGACACTAAACAGAACAGTACTTAATCCTGCAAGGTCAATCTCAATCTCATTTCTCAATCCTGGTGAACTAGATTTGTAAATTGCTGGTTACTTATTGAGAGAGAGAGAGAGAGAGAGAGAGAGAGAGAGAGAGAGAGAGAGAGAGCCAGTGTGTGTTGTCAAGGGTTCATCAGTTATGTGGACAATTAATTATTTAGTGAGTTTATTAATTAATTACTTAGTGAGTTTATTCCTTCCTTCATTAATCTTATGTGTGTCAAAGTCCTTCACTAGTCAAGTTGGCCACGGAAGAAGAAGAAGAAGAAGGTCAGGGATTTTACTCATAGCCTACTTAACTCTTTCTCTCTCTCTCATGGATCAAAGTAAAGATAAACTAACTCTATCTTTATCTCTTGTGGATTTTATGATTGTTTTGTTTTGTATTATTAGCTGAAGGAATCAAACTAAAGTAAAGCTAACTCTATTTTTTTTTACTTAGGGTGGATGATGATGATGATGATGCAAGTGAAAAAGGCGACGTGAGAGATGACGTGGCTTCACACTTACAGGAGGAACTACTGTATGTGAGAGATGACGTGGCTTCACAATTACAGGAGGAACTACTGTATGTGCGAGATGACGTGGCTTCACACACATACAGGAGGAACTACTGTATTGACGGTGACTCACTGTGATGATGATGATGATGATGTTATAGGGGAGTAGAAGGAGTGATTCAGAGCCAGGACACACACACACACACACACACACACACACACACACACACACACAGTCTATATCTCTACACACAAACACACACACAGTCTCTCTCTCTCTCTCACTTTACACACACACACACAGTGACTATAGGTGAGTTAGTCAGGTAGCAGAACAGATAGACAGACGGCGTGAGTGAGAAAGTGAAAGAGAGTGAGTGAGTGAGAAAGTGAAAGAGAGTGAGTGAGTGAGAAAGTGAAAGAGTGAGTGAGTGAGTGAGAGAGTGAGTGAGTGAGTGAGTGAGTGAGTGAGTGAGTGAGTGAGTGAGTGAGTGAGTGAGAGTGAATGAGTGAGAGTGAGTGAGTGAGTGAGAGTGAGTGAGAGTAAGTGAGTGAGTGAATCAGCAGGTGCATGGGAGGACAGACAAGGAGGTGGTGTAATGATAAAGTAACAAAGAAAGAGTCTGTGACCTCGTAGAAAAGGGAAAGAGAAAAGATTATAATGGGATGTTGGATAGTGAAGAGAGACAGAGAATAAATGAGTCCTTCAAATATTGCCACGAAACACACATGCATGCACACCTATATGGAAGGGAGCTTGTTTCGTGGCATGGTCAGGAGGAATCAGAAGTCTCCAATAATTCTACACAAACACATGCAGGGTCTTTTTTTAATTGTAGAAGGATGGATGGGAATGGAGAGAGAAGGGAAAGATGGGAATGGGGGAAGAAGGAAAAGATGCATGACAAAGAAAGAAGGTAGTAAGGGAGGAAGATAAGATGATGAGAGAAAGGATGAGGATAAGGATGAGGATAAGGATGAGGAGGAGAAGGAGGAGGAGGAGGATGAGAAAGAGGAGAAAGAGAAGAAGGAGGAAAAGGATGAGGAAAAGAAAGAGAAGAAGGAGGATGAGAAAGAGGAGAAAGAGAAGAAGGAGGAAAAGGATGAGGAAAAGAAAGAGAAGAAGGAGGATAAAGAGAAGAAGGAGGATAAGGATGAGGAGGAAGAGGAGGAGGAGGATTGTAGAAGAAAAAGCAGGAAGGAAGAGGGAGAGGAGGGTACAGATGACGAAGCAAAAAGATGAAGGAGAAGGACTGGGGTTGGTGGTGGAGGTAGTAAAGGAGGTGGTTGTGAGAGATGAAGGAAAATGAGGGTAGGAGAGTAGGTGGTAAGGAGGCTATAGGTTAGGAGGGCATAGTAAAAATGAGAGAGAGAGAGAGAGAGAGAGAGAGAGAGAGAGAGAGAGAGAGAGAGAGAGAGAGAGAGAGAGAGAGAGAGAGAGAGAGAGAGAGAGAGAGAGAGAGAGAGAGAGAGAGAGAGAGAGAGAGAGAGAGAGAGAGAGAGAGAGAGAGAGAGAGAGAGAGAGAGAATGGATTTATATGAGAGATGAAGGGATGGGACAGGACGAAAGTAGAGAAATATGGAATGAAGGAATAGATAAAGTGAGGGGATTAGGATGGAAGGAGAGAAGGAGTGAGGGAAGGAAGAAGAGAAGGAATGAAGGAAGGATGAAGAGAAGGAATGAAATAAGGAAGAAAAAAAGGAATGAATGAAGGAAGGAGAGAAGGAGTGAGGAAAGGAAGGAGAGAAGGAGTGAAATAAGGAAGAAAAGAAGGAATGAAGGAAGGAGAGAAGGAATGAAGGAAGGAAGGAGAGAAGGAGTGAAGGAAGAAGAGAATGAGTGAGGGAAGGGAAGGAAGGAGAGAAGGAAAGAAGGAAGGATGAAGAGAAGGAGTGAAATAAGGAAGAAGAGAAGGAAAAAGGAAGGATGAAGAGAAGGAGTGAAATAAGGAAGAAAAGAAGGAATGAAGGAAGGAGAGAAGGAGTGAGGGAAGAGAAGGAAGGAGAGAAGGAGTGAGGGAAGGGAAGGAAGGAGAGAAGGTCGAGTACGTCCTTTGAGTAATAAACTGAGGGATCTTTGTGTCTAAGATATCTACTGTATACTGAGTCTGACTGTACCTCCTTCTCTCCCTCTTTCTCTCCTCAATAACCCACCTTCCTACTCTCTCTCTCTCTCTCTCTTCTCTCTCTCTCTTCTCTCTCTCTCTCCTCAATAACCCACCTTTCTACTCTCTCTCTCTATCTCTCTCCCTCTTTCTCTCCTCAATAACCCACCTTTCTACTCTCTCTCTCTCTCTCTTCTCTCTCTCTCTCTCTCTCTCTCTTTATTTCCAGTACGGCTCAGGCCGGAGGGATTGGAGGGTGGGGAGAGAGCCTTCTACTTTGCTATCCTTACCTACGACTATCACTGGGGAGATATTCATTCTCTATCAGTAACCTTCTAATCAGATCACCCCGTGTGGACCGTAAGGTCTGTTGTGGTCTGTGATTCTATGTAACTCTATGTAACTCTCTCTCTCTCTCTCTCTCTCTCTCTGTGTGTGTGTTTGCATGTCTGTCTCTATCTGTATATCTATCTATCTATCACGTACTCTATCTTTAACTTTCTTTCACCTTCCTACTCTTCATCTCCCATTCCTTTCGCTCTCTCTCTAACCTTCCTACTATCTCTCACATTCCTACTCTTCATCTCTCTCTCTCTCTCTCTCTCTCTCTCTCTCTCTCTCTCTCTCACCTTCCTACTCTTCATCTCCCCTCCTTTCTCTCTCTCTCTCTCTCTCTGACCACCACAACAAACAACGGACCACCAACATAACACCAAGACCAGAGGGAGGAAGGACAAGAAGGTTGGTTGGTTGGTTGGTTGGATGGTTACTTCACTTCCCAGTCCCACCACCACCACATAATATTATAATCAAGTCACCTAATAATACGTGGTTTGTAATGGGACACTGGTTGGTTGGTTGGTTGGTTGGTTGGTTGGTTGTTGTTAGTTGGGGTTGCATATGTTGTTATTATTTCTCTGGGCCACCCACCGACCTATCTACCTACCTCGTCTGGACTGGATATTGTCTTGTACTGTGTGTGTGTGTGTGTGTGTGTATAAATTTGTCTGTGTGTGTAATTATGTCTGTGTGTGTGTGTGTGTGTGTCAGTAAATCCATCTGGGTAGTGACAGTGACAAAGACAGAGACACACACACACACACACACACACACACACACACACACACACACACACACACACACACAAGAGAGACAAAGGGCAGGGGGTCATGGTACCAGGGCTCCGACAATGGCCATATGAGATAATGAGAACCCAAATGAGCAGACACAGCAAAGCAGAATGGAGACGGATGAGGACAAAGCAACAGGGGTCAGCAGAAAGGCAGGCAAGCAGGCAGACAGACAGGAGCAGTAACCACCCCCTCACCCCCCACCCCACCCCAGCAGGACACAAAGCAATTTAGAGAAGGAAGGACCAAGTGATAAAAAATAAACAAACAATAAACACGAACACAGGAGACACATTTAGAGAAGGAAAATAATAACCAATTGATAAAAAAACACAAAAAAACACAAAACACGAACACAGGAGACACATTTAAAGAAGGAAAAGAATGACCAAGTGATAAAAAAACAAAAACAAAAGAAAACAAAACACAAAAACATGAACACACGAGACAAGGAAAGCAAAACAAACTCCAATCACACCAGACACATTGATTAATTAAGGGGAGATTATATATACATTACATACATACATACATATCATACATACATACATACATATACCTACATACATATCATACATACATACATACATATCATACATATATACATATACATATATACATACATATCATACATACATACATATACATACATATATATCATACATACATACATATCATACATACATACAGTACATACATACATACACGTCAACATGTTATCATTTTCCTTATCACCACGTCAACATTTATTTTTATTTTTATTCCCTTCCGCGTTCCATCACTCCTGAGCGGCGACTGCCTGACTGGAGACTCACTGACTGCCTGACTGGCGCCTGACTGACTGCCTGACTAGAGACTCACTGACTGCCTGACTGGAGACTCACTGACTGCCTGACTGGAGACTCACTGACTGCCTGACTGGAGACTCACTGACTGCCTGACTGGAGACTCACTGACTGCCTGACTAGAGACTCACTGACTGCCTGACTGGAGACTCACTGACTGCCTGACTGGAGACTCACTGACTGCCTGACTGGAGACTCACTGACTGCCTGACTGGAGACTCACTGACTGCCTGACTAGAGACTCACTGACTGCCTGACTGGAGACTCACTGACTGCCCTGACTGGAGACTCACTGACTGCCTGACTGGAGACTCACTGACTGCCTGACTGGAGACTCACTGACTGCCTGACTAGAGACTCACTGACTGCCTGACTGGAGACTCACTGACTGCCTGACTGGAGACTCACTGACTGCCTGACTAGAGACTCACTGACTGCCTGACTAGAGACTCACTGACTGCCTGACTAGAGACTCACTGACTGCCTGACTAGAGACTCACTGACTGCCTGACTAGAGACTCACTGACTGCCTGACTAGAGACTCACTGACTGCCTGACTAGAGACTCACTGACTGCCTGACTAGAGACTCACTGACTGCCTGACTAGAGACTCACTGACTGCCTGACTAGAGACTCACTGACTGCCTGACCTAGAGACTCACTGACTGACTAGAGACTCACTGACTAACAAAACCTATCAATCCATTGAAATTCTTGTTATATTTCCATCAGCCTGGATACTACTATTACTACTACTACTATTACTATTACTATTACTACTACTATTACTACTACTACTACTATTACTATTACTACTTACTACTACTATTACTACTACTATTACTATTACTACTACTATTACTACTACTACTACTACTATACTATTAACTACTACTACTACTATTACTACTACTACTACTACTACTACTACAAATAGCTTTCTGTGTGTTGGTCTGCATGTTACATAGCACATTGTTTTGGGTGGTAAATCTGAAGCAAAGGATTCCTACAAACTATTCCAGGCAACAGGATATCCTTGTATTTCTTCATCTGAGTCTGTTTCTTGGCAATACTTTGGAGGAATTAAGAATCTACCATCTCCCCCCTCTCCTCTCTTTCTGTGTGTGTGTCTCTCTCTCTCTCTCACTCTTTTCTGCATGCTATGGTGTACTCTCTCTCTCTCTCTCTCTCTCTCCTCTCTCTCTCTATTATGATTTACAGGCACTAAATACTACACACACAGTCACGCACAGAAAACAAACACACCCAGACTTACATACACCCAGAGTGAGTATAGAGTTACCCTTAAGGGGATAATATGCTTTTGGTATGGGGGGTGCGGGAATAGGGGGACAGGCTTGGGGTGGGTAGAAAGCCTCTCCCCACTACTCCCGCACCCCCTTTACCCTCCCCCCCCCCCACCAAGCCTGTCTCCCTACTCCCTGCACCCTCCAAATAAACCCCAAGCCTGTCCCCTCCTACTCCTGCACCCCCTAAACACTCCTCCCCCCCCCCTCAAGGATGTTCCCCTGTTTTTATTTGGTATAGGAAGCATCAAAGAATAATAATCAAAATAATAATCAGAATAATAATCAGAATAATAATCAAAATAATAATCAGAATAATAATCAAAATAATAATCAAAATAATAATCAGAATAATAATCAGAATAATAATCAAAATAATAATCAGAATAATAATCAAAATAATAATCAAAATAATAATCAAAATAATAATCAGAATAATAATCAAAATAATAATCAAAATAATAATCAGAATAATAATCAAAATAATAATCAGAATAATAATCAGAAATAATAATTAGAATAATAATCAGAATAATAATCAGAATAATAATCAGAATAATAATCAGAATAATAATCAAAATAATAATCAGAATAATAATCAAAATAATAATCAAAATAATAATCAGAATAATAATCAAAATAATAATAAAAATATAAAAATAATAATCAGAATAATAATCAGAATAATAATAAAAATCACCAAAGAGATATTAAGTTATAGTAATAATTAAAATAACCATAAACTCCTATTTCATTTTTTCTTTACAACAACACAACGTCACTTTAAATGGCTTACTATTATATATATATATGGGGTTACCTACCATATTTTTATTTGGTATAGGAAGCATCAAGCAGTAATAAATCTTGGTGAGTTATTACATTATTATTATTATCAGTAAATGGAATCTGTCTAGAGAAATTCCTTAACCTAATTATACACAGGTCACGTCGTCGTCTTCCTCTTCCTCTCAGCCACTTGTTAAGATTGGAGTGCCTTGATTCCTCCAAAGTATGCCAGGAAACATACCCAGATGGAGAAATATAATGGTATCCTGTTGCCTGGAATAGTTTGGAGGAATCATTTGCTCCAGAGTTACCAACAGTGTACAGGCTAAACTTATGGAATATATGTATGTATGTACACGAATACACACGTACAATACACTCATAATATGTACACGATAATACACTCATAATATGTACACAGAAGCACACGCACACTATGTACACGAAAGAGCGAGGAGGGTAAGGACAGAAAGAAGGAAGGGAAAGAAGGAATGAAGGAAGGAAAGAAGGAATGAAGGAAGGGAAAGAAAGAATGAAGGAAGAAAAGAAGGAATGAAGGAAGGGAAAGAAGGAATGAAGGAAGGGAAAGAAGGTATGAAGGAAGGGAAAGAAGGAATGAAGGAAGGGAAAGAAGGAAAGAAGGAATGAAGGAAGGGAACAGAAGGAATGAAGGAAGAAAAGAAGGAATGAAGGAAGGGAAAGAAAGAATGAAGGAAGAAAAGAAGGAATGAAAAAAGGGAAAGAAAGAATGAAGGAAGGGGAAAGAAGGAAGGGAAAGAAGGAAAGAAAAGATATGCAAGTAGGTACAAAAGACAGATAGAACTCAGGAAAAGAATGGGTAATAAGGAAAGAAAGGAATTATAAGTGAAGTGAATGATGAAAGGCACAGGTAATGGGGGTAATGGGTAGAACTGAGACCTGCACATAATGGTATAGGGAAGGACGAGTTAATGGGAGGGAGGGAGGGAAGGAAGGAAGGAGGGTAATGGGAGGGAGGAGGGGAAGGAAGGGGGGTAATGGAAGGAAGGGAGGAGGGAGTCTGAAGGGGTGCTGGAGGGAGTAGGGGAATGAGGAAGGAAGGGAGTCTGAAGGGGTGATGGAGGGAGGGGAAGGAAGGTAGTCTGGAAGGAAGGAGGGAGTCTGGAAGGAAGGGAGGAGATGAGGGAGGGAGTCTGGAAAGAAGGAGGGGAGGGAAGGAAGGGAGGGAGGGGAGGGAAGGAAGGGACAGGATTAGAAGGCGCTGCCTATAAACAGACAACGATGGGGGAGGAGGGAAGGAAGGGGGGGAGGAGGAAAGGAAGGTACGAAAGGGGGAGAAAAAAACAGTGTGGATATGAGAGAGAGAGAGGAGAGAGAGAGAGAGAGAGAGAGAGAGAGAGAGAGAGAGAGAGAGAGAGAGAGAGAGAGAGAGAGATGCTATTAATCACAAGAAAGGGTTTAAAAATGCCAACATGTTTCTCTCTCCCTTCACCATACACACATAAACCCTTCAACCTTCCATCATACTTACCTACCTACCTACCTACCTACTGTCTGTCTCTCTGTCTATTTAACTACCTGTCTACCTACCTACCTACCTACCTACCTACTGTCTGTCTCTCTGTCTACCTATCTATCTACTGTCTGTCTGTTTAACTACCTGTCTACCTACCTACCTACTGTCTACCTACCTACCCTACTGTCTCTCTGTCTATTTAACTACCTGTCTACCTACCTACCTACCAACCTGTCTACCTACTGTCTGTCTCCCTGTCTGTCTGTCTACCTATACCTACCTAACATTCTGCCTGTCTGTCTACATACCTACCATCCCTACCTACCTACCTACCTACCTAAATGTATGTCTGTCTATACCTTATAAAAACACACACACACACACACACACACACACACACACACACACACCTCTGCTTACCTGTCATACATTCTGGTTCTTTGGCAGTACATCCACATGAATACGCATTGCGCACACCACCACAACGCACGCACACACACACACACATACAAGCCCCCGCCGACCACTCATATATGCACACACACACACCAGTACGTAATACACACACATACATACTTTACACACACACACACACACACTTGTAGATGGTATGAGAGAGAGAGAGAGAGAAAGATAGAGATGGTAGTAAACAAATATTTACTTTATCTGGAGTGAGTTGTACTGTTGTCTCCTTCCTTCCTTCCTTCCTTCTTTCCTTCCTTCCTTCCTTCCTTCCTTCCTTCCTTCTTCCTTCCTTCCTTCTCTCTCAAACACATTTTTTTTACAGACATCTCCTGACCCTAATGTCTCAAAATGACTAAACACCTTCCTTCACTAATGCATTCAAGGCTGTTATTGCAATGTGATGAGTTCAGTGTTGCAAAAAGAATGATAAGCACAGTGTTGCAAAGAGTGGTGAGTTCAGTGTTGCAAGGACGTCAGTGAGCTCAAATCTTGCAACTTACATAAAATTCCTCCTTACGTAAACCAAGTCGACTCGTGAGAAGAAGGACTGTGAAGGAGTTAAGGAGATGGTATACTTTTAATACACATTGGAGTGCCTCGATTCCTCCAAAGTATGCCAAGAAACAGACCCACATGAAGACAAATAATGGTATCCCCACATGAAGAAAAATAATTGTATACTGTTGCACTAATAATAATAAGTATTGAGGTGTGAGTGGAATACCTACAGAGACAGTAAATAATAAAAAGTAGATAAATAAGATAATAAAATGTAGAATAATAAGATAATAAAAAGTAGATAAATAAGATAATAAAATGTAGAATAATAAGATAATAAAATGTAGATAAATAAGATAATAAAAAGTAGATAATAAGATAATAAAAAGTAGAATAATAAGATAATAAAATGTAGAATAATAAGATAATAAAATGTAGAATAATAAGATAATAAAAAGTAGATAAATAAGATAATAAAAAGTAGATAAATAAGATAATAAAAAGTAGATGAATAAGATAATAAAATGTAGAATAATACGATAATAAAATGGAGAATAATAAGATAATAAAATGTAGAATAATAAGATAATAAAATGTAGAATAATAAGATAATAAAAAGCAGATAATGAGATAATAATAAGCAGTTTACCTCATCAGTCAATCATAAACCCATTGGAATTAGTTCATTGGTGAATTGTTAAACTGTTCAAAGCTTCAACCAAAGCTACTTTTTACTTACTTATTAGTGCTCGTGTGAATGTACGTAAAAAAACTATAATCAAAAGTCACATTCAGGAGTATTATAGAAATGGGTACTCTTCTGGTCTGCTTGTGTTGGTAATAATAATAAATCAAGTCGAGTTTCTTTTCAGGGTTTGAGCTTGTGTTGGTAATAATAATAAATCAAGTTGAGTTTCTTTTCAGGATTTGTCGTGCATACTTTTCTCACTCTACTTATCTGTAATTTGACCCAATGTCCTTCAGAGTTATTAGTGCAGCATACCAAACCACCCACCCACCCACTCACCAACCCACTCACCAACCCACCCACTCACCAACCCACCAACCCAACCCACCCACTCCCAAACCAATCTGACATTCTCAATCAACTTAGATACAGTCTTGGTGTTGTGTGTTGTGTGTTGTGTGTTGTGTGTTGTGTGTTGTGTGTTGTGTGTTGTGTGTTGTGTGTTGTGTGTTGTGTGTTGTGTGTTGTGTGTTGTGTGTTGTGTGTTGTGTGTTGTGTGTTGTGTGTTGTGTGTTGTGTGTTGTGTGTTGTGTGTTGTGTGTTGTGTGGTGTGTGGTGTGTGGTGTGTGGTGTGTGGTGTGTTGTGTGTGGTGTGTGGTGTGTTGTGTGTTGTGTGTTGTGTGTTGTGTGTTGTGTGTTGTGTGTTGTGTGTTGTGTGTTGTGTGTTGTGTGTTGTGTGTTGTGTGTTGTGTGTTGTGTGTTGTGTGTTGTGTGTTGTGTGTTGTGTGTTGTGTGTTGTGTGTTGTGTGTTGTGTGTTGTGTGTTGTGTGTTGTGTGTTGTGTGTTGTGTGTTGTGTGTTGTGTGTTGTGTGTTGTGTGTTGTGTGTTGTGTGTTGTGTGTTGTGTGTTGTGTGTTGTGTGTTGTGTGTTGTGTTGTGTTGTGTGTTGTGTGTTGTGTGTTGTGTTGTGTTGTGTTGTGTGTTGCCTTTTATTAAACACCTCTCAGTCATCGTTACAATTCCTCAGTAACACACAAAGGCAGAGTATACTTTTGGTACACATTGGAGTGCCTTGATTCCTCCAAAGTATGCCAGGAAACAGGACTAGATAAACAAAACTAATGCGTGGCCTGTTGCTGGGAATAGTTTAGAGGAATCAATATCTCCAAAAATGCCAAAACTATACCCTCCTCTTAATTAAAGGGGAAGTATAGTGTTGTTTAAAGCTGGAGTAAATGATTCCTCCAAACTATTCCAGGCAACAGAACACCATTATTTATAGGGGATCGTGTTGTGTTTCGTGGCATAGTTTGGAGGAAGCACAGACCTTCCAAATACACCAACAAGAAAAAATCTCCCATTAATTAAAGTGGTAATTTTATTCGTGGATCAGATGATGGTTACTGAGTCCTTCAAACCTTGTCACGAAACACACACGTTGGAGGAATCAGGAGTCTCCAATTCTTCCACAAAAACCTGCCCCCTCAAGATACGAGGTGTTTTATTAGCACAGGTTGGAGGAATCAGGAGTCTCCAGTTCTTCCACAAAAAACCCTACCCCATTTTTAATCAAGGAATCCAATGAAAGGGACGTGTTGTTGGGTCAGCTGTGAGTGAGGTCAGGAAAGGTTGGACTGGTACTCGAGTTGGGTATATCCATGTGGTGGGTGGGTTGGTTGAAGGAAAGTTTTTTGACAGATGGTACAGTTGGGGAAGAGAGTTACTTTACATTCATGGCGGTGGGGTGGGGGTGGGGGTCCTCTCTATACCCAAACACACACACACACACACACACACACACACACTTTTAGTTAACCATAATGCTCTCTTCCTTATTTATTATGTTACATTGTCATTGAAATTTCCTGTTAACTCATCTATCAATCATTTTCATCATTATACATTTTACTATCATTCATTCATAACTCTTTTCCATTACTAGACACATTGATTGATTTTAGTCATTGTAGATAAGATAATAAAAAGTAGATAGTATAATATAATAAAAAGTGGATAAATAAGATAATAAAAAGTAGATAAATAAGATAATAAAAAGTAGATAAATAATATAATAAAAAGTAGATAATAATATAATAAAAAGTAGATAGTATAATATAATAAAAAGTAGATAAATAAGATAATAAAAAAGTAGATAAATAAGATAATAAAAGTAGATAAATAATAAAATTAAAAAGTAGATAAATAATAAAATTAAAAAGTAGATAGTATAATATAATAAAAAGTAGATAATAAGATAATAAAATGTAGAATAATAAGATAATAAAAAGTAAATAATAAGATAATAAATACTGTAGTTTACCTCATCAGTCAATCATAAACCCAGAAATAAAATGCGTACCGTACTCACTTTGGCAGACCCTTCAGTATCACCAGCTTTATAATAATTACCTGAAATGAAAAGAGAAAAAACATTAAAATTGAAAAAAAAAAAAAAAAAAAAAAAAAAAAAAAAAATAATAATAATAATAATAATAATAATAATAATAATATGTTAACTAAATTGGCCCAACAACAAAATAATAATAATATAATATGTTAACAAACTAAATTGGCCCCCAAAAAATATAATATCTTAACTAACTAAATTCCATTATATATTTTAATTTGTACAGTACAGTAGTTTTTATTGTCTATTCTAAATACGACATATATATATTTTTTTTTTCTGTACTACACTATACTTTATTTTCTATCAATATTACACTATTTTACTATCTCTCACTATCTGTCTTTTACTATCTAACACTTACTACTACACTATTTTACTATCTCTCACTACTACACTATTTTACTATCTTTCACTACTACACTGTTTCACTATCAAACACTACTACTACTACACTGCTTTACTGTCTCTCACTACTACTGTAAATTATATCAGTTTTTCTCATTATGGTAACGTTATCATAACATTAAATTGCAGACTCTCTTCATTTCATTATAGGGTTCACTTTCCTCCTCTCTCTCTCCCCTATCTCTCCCTCTCTCTCTCTCTCTCTCTCTCTCTCCCTCTCTCTCATTCCATCTACAACAACAACAACACTCACAACAACAACACTCACAACAACAACAACATCAACAACAACAACAACAACAGTACATCCTTTCCCTGGGTGGATTGTAGGACCATTCTTGTCTAAGGTTACTGCAGTATTAACCTTTTTTTTATGACCTTGATCTTTCAGTCTCTACACTAATAAAAAAAAAAAAAAAAAAAAAATACAAGGGGTGGAGAGAAGTGGGGATTGGGGAGGTTAGAAAAGTGGTAGGGGAGGTTAGGATAGTTAAGGGGAGGTTAGGAGAGTGGTAGGGGAGGTTAGGGTAGGTTAGGATAGGGGTAGGGGAGGGGGAAAGGAGGGGGGGTAGGCGGACATAGTAGGAGAGGTGAGGAGAGGGGAATTAGGAAGGGGAAGGAAAAAAGAGGGGATAGGAGGGAAGGAAGAGGGTTGGTTACGAGGACAAGTAGGAGAGGGAAGGTGAAGGGGAAGGAGAGGGAAGGGGGAAGGGGAAGGAGAGGGAAGGGGGAGGGGAAGAGGAAGGGAGAAGTTAAGGGTGAAAGGGATGGGAGGAGGTAAGGGGTGAGAGCGAGGGGGTGTAAAGGGGTGAGTAGGAGGGGTGTAAAGGAATGTACATATGAACTTGATGCAAACATTCCCCATCAGCTGATATCGGGTTTTTGCTGATGGTTGTCTGTGCTGCAGTTACCACATCATTACTTTACACACACACACACACACACACACACACACAGTCTCTCATGCACACACTCTCACACACACAGGCTCTCATACACACACCTCACACACATACACTCTCTCTCTTTCTCATACATACAAACACACACACATTCTCTCATACACACACACCGAACACACACAGTCTCTCTCTCTCTCTCTCTCTCTCTCTCTCTCTCTCTCTCTCTTCTCTCTCTCTCTCTCTCTCTCTCTCTCTCCTCTCTCTCTCTCTCTCTCTCTCTCTCTCTCTCTCTCTTTCGTTTACAGAACAAAAAAACAGACTGATGTAACAAGTGACCAGCTGTTTAAATCGATATGTGTCCACCTACTCTCTCTCTCTCTCTCACTCTCTCTCTCTCATCTTTTTTTTTTCTCTCATACACACACACACACTCTTTCACACACACTCACACTCTTTTTTCTCTTTCAAACAAACACACACTCATACACACTCTCTCACACTCACACTCTCTCATATTCTCTCCTCATACACACACACACTCACTCTCTCTCATACACTCTCTCTCTCTCTCTCTCTCTCTCTCTCTCTCTCTCTCTCTCTCAAATACCTAAACTAAATATATACGAGTTACGAAGGATAAAAGCTCTCATGATATTATTTTTTATTCCTACACATCATCCAATGCACCAGTTAGTTTAAAGTTACGAGAGTTATATAACTTGTTGGTGTATGTACCCTCCCTACCCTACCACATTATTACAAACTGTATACTGATTCCACCCAGGGTTAGGTTAAGTTAGGTTAGGTTAGGTTAAGTTTGGGTTGAGTTAATTTTAGGTTAGGTTAAGTTAGGTTAGGTTAAGTTTGGGTTGGGTTAGGTTAGGTTAGGTTAAGTTTGGGTTGGGTTGAGTTAGGATAGGTTGGGTTAGGTTGAGTTGGGTTAGGTTGAGTTGGGTTAGATTGAGTTAGGTTAAGTTAGGATAGGTTAGGATAGGTTAGGTTAGAATAGATTAGGTTAGAATAGATTAGATTAGGTTAGGTTAGGTTAAGTTTGGGTTGAGTTAATTTTAAGTTAGGTTAGGTTAGGTTAGGTTAGAATAGATTAGGTTAGGATAGATTAGGTTAGGTTAAGTTAGAATAGATTAGGTTAAGTTAGAAAAAATTAGGTTAAGTTAGATTACGAAACACTCTTTCCATATAGGTGTGTGGTGTGTTTCGTGGCAATATTTGAAGGACTCATTTATCTCCAATATTCTAACTACATCACAGGGTTTCTTTAAGGGGTCCAGTCAGTATACAGTTGGTAATACTGTTTCCAGGCTGCTTGGTAATAAATTTGTGTGTGATTATTATTATGTGATGTATATTATATAACCAACGTAACTATATATATAAGTTACGTCATATTAGTTGGTAATAATATCTTAATCTAGTCGTACACACACACACACACACACACACACACACACACACACACTCTTTTTCTCTGTGTGTTTCTGTGTTTTTTTTTTTTTTTAGTTTCTGTGTGTGTTTCTGTGTGTGTGTGTTTTTAGTGTGAGTGTGTGTGAATGTGTGTGAGTTTTGTGAGTGTTTGTGTGTGTGTGTGTGTGTGTGTGTGTGTGTGTGTGTTTTGTGTGTGTGTGTGTGTGTGTGTGTGTCACGTGATGATGGATGAAGTAGCCTTGACGACATACAGACAGAACACTGATTGGCCTGGCCTTTGAATCACGCCCCCTCACTCACACACACACACACACACACACACACACACTCTCTCTCTCTCCCTCACTCATTCACACACTCTCACTCACTCATTCACACACACACACACTCTCTCCCTCACTCACTCACTCATTCACACACTCTCTCACTCACTCCCTCACTCACTCACTCACTCACTCACCCACTCCCTCACTCATTCACACACTCTCACACACTCCCTCACTCCCTCACTCACTCACTCACTCCCTCATTCAAGAACGTAACGTCACATATGTTACCACCGTCCTGGACCAATTAGAAGCCTAGGACAGTGTTGTGGGACCCAGAGGTTGGACCAATGAGAAGGTACTGAGAAAGGTGGAGTCATCAGCAGAAAGGTCATTTCACGGTATTGTGGCTTGAGAGGGTCTTACGTGTGACTAGAATATCATGTGTGAGACGTGCATATAATGGTAGTAGTAGTGGTGGTGGTAGTGATGGTGGTGATGGTAGTAGTGGTGGTTGTGGTGGTAGTGGTGGTGGTGGTGATAATGGTAGTAGTGGTGGTGGTGATAGTGGTGGTGGTGATGGTAGTAGTGGTGGTGGTGATGGTAGTAGTGGTGGTTGTTGTGGTGGTGATGATGGTAGTAGTGATAGTGGTGGTGGTGATGGTAGTAGTGGTGGTTGTGGTGGTGGTGGTGGTGATGGTGGAGCTGCATTATGGTCTGTACAGTCAAGGGCACTAATAAATATACAGGTGTACTTGGAATACCTACAGAGACAGTAAGTAAGTAAATAAATAAATAAATAAATAAATAAATAAATAAATAAATAAATAAATAAATAAATAAATAAATAAATAAATAAATAAATAAATAAATAAATAAATAAATAAATAAATAAATAAATAAATACACAATAAAATCTCCATTGGAATGAGTTCTTTCGTGAATTGGTGGAAAGTTCAAAACCACAACCAAAGTTACTGACTGTATACCTATTTTTAATGCTTGTACTGTCTCGGTATTAGTGTTCGTGACTGTACAAAGGTCAGGAAGGTGGGAATGGGAACCTCAACACACCAGACACACCTCATTCTTTACACATATACCTCAGGACTTGTTGTACCTCTTATATACCTCTTGACTCATACCGTGTGAACCACTTGCAAATTAACTCCCCACGAAAAACTATAATATAATTCGAAAACCCTTCTGTCGATATTAAAATAAAATATAAATATATATTAGAACGTAATAATTTATCCTGCTTTCCTCATTTACTCATTCCTTCATTCACTCATTCACTCACTCACTCACACACTCACTCACTCACACACTCACAGACTCACAGACTCACAGACTCTCACACTCACTCACTCACTCATTCACTCACACACACACACTCACTCACTCACACACTCACTCACTCACACACTCACACGCTCACTCCCTCACACGCTCACTCCCTCACACACTCCCTCACTCACTCGCTCACTCACTCACACACTCACACGCTCACTCCCTCACACACTCCCTCACTCACTCGCTCACTCACTCACACACTCACACGCTCACTCCCTCACACACTCCCTCATTCACTCACTCACACACTCACTCACTCACTCACACACTCACTCACTCACACACTCACTCACTCACACACTCACACGCTCACTCCCTCACACGCTCACTCCCTCACACACTCCCTCACTCACTCGCTCACTCACTCACACACTCACACGCTCACTCCCTCACACACTCCCTCACTCACTCGCTCACTCACTCACACACTCACACGCTCACTCCCTCACACACTCCCTCATTCACTCACTCACACACTCACTCACTCACTCACACACTCACTCACTCACACACTCACTCACTCACACACTCACTCACTCACACACTCACTCACTCACACACTCACTCACTCACACGCTCACACATTCACTCACTCACTCACTCACTCACTCACTCACACACACACACACACACACTCACTCACTCACTCACACACTCACACACACTCATTTATTCACTCATTCACACACTTCCTCATTTATTCACTCACTCACTCATTCTCTCACTTCCTCATTTATTCACTCATTCCCTCCCTCAACTCACTCATTCCCTCCTTCACTCAATGTACAGTCAGATACCATAGTCCCAGGCCCACATGAGTCAATGCCCGATATCTGAAGCCTGAAGGTGGTTTCTGGACGACAGCCCACCCAAAGCCTTCATTCAGGAACAACCAATTTCTCCAAACTATGGCACAAAACGGATTTTTTTTTTTTTTTTTTTTTTTTTTTTTTTTAATGAGGGATTAGTTTTAGAAGGGTGGAGTTAAATTATTATCAGTGTTGTTAGCGAAAGAATGTGTGTGTGTATTTGTTTGTTTCGTGTGTGTGTAAGTGTGTGTGTGTGTGTATGTGTGTGTGTGTCAAGGTTTAGAGGTCTCAGTAGTCCACCAGTTTACCCTCAAAGGAATTTCCAGTTAATTACAACCATACAACAATTCTAAAAAAAAAAAAAAAAAAAAAAAAAAAAAAAAAAAAAATGACACACACACACACACAAAAAAAAAAAAAGACCTCACACCTGTCCTACGATACACGGCAGCTGTCCTTACTCACACACCTGTTGCTTTCCTACACAGGTGAACACTCAGGTAAGTACAGGTGTTGGAGGCAGCAATTTGGTATGGTAAGTGGTACATAAGTGGGTGAGGTGGTAAATAAGTGGGTACAGGTGGGAGTTAGTTAAATGTATGGGGGGAAGGTAATGAGTGTAATGATGAAAGGGTATTAATATGGAAAGGATGGCATGTACAGTTGCTAAAAAAAGGTATTGCCACAACTATTGATACAACATTAAATATATTAATATCCATAGTTGTTTGTAGGGATTATGAGTATGTATTACAGAAGGATATGTATATTTCCTTCTGCTTATACATGCTTATAGTCCCTACAAATAGTTGTGTACATTACTAAGGTTAAAATTCTATCAAGATATGTCGCAATACCTTTTTGGGCAACTGTACAGCCATGGGTAATAGTAGTGGACCAGGGTACAAGGAATAATGGACAGCAACTGAACACAAGTCGAACAAGTGAATTTTCCAAGCCATTTTCAACGTTGAGAGAGGTTTAAAAGACTCGACCCTGGACAAATTTCACTATCACCCACGAGCACTAAGGCCCATAGTTTTAAAATAATTGAAGGCCCTTACTGGAGCTCTATGAACCCTACAAATAATCCAGGCCACAGAACGCTTCAGTGTTTCGAATAGGGAATCTGTTGCCTGGAGTAGTTTGGAGAATTCATAGATCTCCAGTAAGGGCCCTCAAATGTTTTAAAACTACGGGTGTAAGAAATATAGAGTAATTTATTGAACTGTTGTCAATAGAAGCTACTCATTTTATATGGCCTTTATAATTCATTCAGTAAGTTTGTGACCTCTTGTTTAAAATATTGACTGAAGTACAACCGTGTGTGTGTGTGTGTGTGTGTGTGTGTGTGTCTTTGTGTGTGTGTGTGTGTGTATGCCTTTGTGTGTGTGTGCGTGTGTGTGTTACAGTACTTGAAGTGGTTGAGGGTCTCATAAATATTAATTAACTACAAACAAATTACACTACACCCAAACACCCATACCAAACAAACAAATCTTCCATTCAATATTTAAAGCAACCTGTGATCGTGTAAGAAAATGGGAGGCTTCTGATTCCTCCTCACCATGCCACGAAACAAGCTCCTTCAATGTAGATGGTGTTTCGTGGCAATGTTTGAAGGACTCACTCACCTCCAATTTACTGACTACAACATCACGGAGGTTCCTTAAGGGGAGGGTATAGTTTTGACATTTTTGGAGATTATGATTCCTCCAAACTATTCCAGGCAACAGGATACCATTAATTTTCTTTCTCTGGGTCTGTTTCCTGGCATACTTTGGAGGAATCAAGGCACTCCAATCTATCAAAAGTATACTCTCCCCTTAAGTTAATTCCCCTATATTTATTTATACACGTTGAAACTCTCCAAAAAGAAGCGACCATAATTATTATCCTATTGTAATTCTGAATATTCAAAAGCTGAGTTGTTGAGTTTGCTGGAGGGAAGAAGGAAGTATGTGTGTGTGTGTGTGTGTGTGTGTGTGTGTGTGTGTGTGTGTGTGTGTGTGAGAGAGAGAGAGAGAGAGAGAGAGAGTTTTATGAACGTACGTGTGTGTGTACTTTTAATGAAGGTCTGTGTGTGTGTGTGTGTGTACTTTTGCGACCGTGTGTGTGCGTGCGTGTGTGTGGTTGAAGCAAAGAGGGAGGGAGGGAGGGGAGGGAGGGGGGAGGAGGTATGGGAAAGGGTACGGTACAGTTGGCTGCAAAAGTAAGTAGCCAACAGTATGGAAATAAATGCTTCACAATCTAGTCAAATAAAAACCCAGAGTTGTTGACTAATATTCTCACCAGGATATTAAAAATTAATTATGTGTTGGTGAATGTGTGTGTGTGTATTTTTTTTTTATGATTATCCTTTATAAATATTATCCTTCAAGAACACGAATTTTACCAGCCGACTGTACATCCATGGACTGAAGGGTGGAAAGGTGTGTGTGTGTGTGTGTGTGTGTGTGTGTGTGTGTGTGTGTGTGTGTGTGTGAAGGTGAAAGAAAGTAAAAGGGTAATGCCTGTACTTCTAGGTCATAAATACAGCCTAGTACATCATTACATTAGCATATAGTACAGTACACAGGAAACGTCTGGACAAGTAATAGTAATAGTAATAGTAATAGTAATAGTAATAGTAATAGTAATAGTAATAGTAATAGTAATAGTAATAGTAATAGTAATAATAGTAATAGTAATAGTAATAGTAATAGTAATAGTAATAGTAATAGTAATAGTAATAGTAATAGTAATAATAGTAATAGTAATAGTAATAGTAATAGTAATAGTAATAGTAATAGTAATAGTAATAGTAATAGTAATAGTAATAGTAATAGTAATAATAGTAATAGTAATAGTAATAATAGTAATAGTAATAGTAATAGTAATAATAGTAATAATAATAATAATAGTAATAGTAATAGTAATAATAATAATAATAGTAATAGTAATAATAATAATAATAATAATAATAATAATAATAATAGTAATAGTAATAGTAATAGTAATAGTAATAGTAATAGTAATAGTAATAGTAATAGTAATAGTAATAGTAATAGTAATAGTAATAGTAATAGTAATAGTAATAGTAATAGTAATAGTAATAGTAATAGTAATAGTAATAGTAATAGTAATAGTAATAGTAATAGTAATAGTAATAGTAATAGTAATAGTAATAGTAATAGTAATAGTAATAGTAATAGTAATAGTAATAGTAATAGTAATAGTAATAGTAATAGTAATAGTAATAGTAATAGTAATAATAATAATAATAGTAATAGTAATAGTAATAGTAATAGTAATAGTAATAGTAATAGTAATAGTAATAGTAATAATAATAATAATAATAATAGTAATAATAATAATAATAATAATAGTAATAATAATAATAATAGTAATAGTAATAATAATAGTAATAGTAATAGTAATAGTAATAGTAATAGTAATAGTAATAGTAATAGTAATAGTAATAGTAATAATAATAATAATAATAATAATAATAATAATAATAATAATAATAATAATAATAATAATAATAATAATAATAATAATAATAATAATAATAATAATAATAATAATATAATAATAATAATAATAATAATAATAATAATAATAATAATAATAATAATAATAATAATAATAATAATAATAATAATAATAATAATAATAATAATAATAATAATAATAATAATAATAATAATAATAATAATAATAATAATAATAATAATAATAATAATAATAATAATAATAATAATAATAATAATAATAATAATAATAATAATAATAATAATAATAATAATAATAATAATAATAATAATAATAATAATAATAATAATAATAATAATAATAATAATAATAATAATAATAATAATAATAATAATAATAATAATAATAATAATAATAATAATAATAATAATAATAATAATAATAATAATAATAATAATAATAATAATAATAATAATAATAATAATAATAATAATAATAATAATAATAATAATAATAATAATAATAATAATAATAATAATAATAATAATAATAATAATAATAATAATAATAATAATAATAATAATAATAATAATAATAATAATAATAATAATAATAATAATAATAATAATAATAATAATAATAATAATAATAATAATAATAATAATAATAATAATAATAATAATAATAATAATAATAATAATAATAATAATAATAATAATAATAATAATAATAATAATAATAATAATAATAATAATAATAATAATAATAATAATAATAATAATAATAATAATAATAATAATAATAATAATAATAATAATAATAATAATAATAATAATAATAATAATAATAATAATAATAATAATAATAATAATAATAATAATAATAATAATAATAATAATAATAATAATAATAATAATAATAATAATAATAATAATAATAATAATAATAATAATAATAATAATAATAATAATAATAATAATAATAATAATAATAATAATAATAATAATAATAATAATAATAATAATAATAATAATAATAATAATAATAATAATAATAATAATAATAATAATAATAATAATAATAATAATAATAATAATAATAATAATAATAATAATAATAATAATAATAATAATAATAATAATAATAATAATAATAATAATAATAATAATAATAATAATAATAATAATAATAATAATAATAATAATAATAATAATAATAATAATAATAATAATAATAATAATAATAATAATAATAATAATAATAATATATAATATAATAATAATAATAATAATAATAAATAATAATAATAATAATAATAATAATAATAATAATAATAATAATAATAATAATAATAATAATAATAATAATAATAATAATAATAATAATAATAATAATAATAATAATAATAATAATAATAATAATAATAATAATAATAATAATAATAATAATAATAATAATAATAATAATAATAATAATAATAATAATAATAATAATAATAATAATAATAATAATAATAATAATAATAATAATAATAATAATAATAATAATAATAATAATAATAATAATAATAATAATAATAATAATAATAATAATAATAATAATAATAATAATAATAATAATAATAATAATAATAATAATAATAATAATAATAATAATAATAATAATAATAATAATAATAATAATAATAATAATAATAATAATATAATAATAATAATAATAATAATAATAATAATAATAATAATAATAATAATAATAATAATAATAATAATAATAATAATAATAATAATAATAATATAATAATAATAATAATAATAATAATAATAATAATAATAATAATAATAATAATAATAATAATAATAATAATAATAATAATAATAATAATAATAATAATAATAATAATAATAATAATAATAATAATAATAATAATAATAATAATAATAATAATAATAATAATAATAATAATAATAATAATAATAATAATAATAATAATAATAATAATAATAATAATAATAATAATAATAATAATAATAATAATAATAATAATAATAATAATAATAATAATAATAATAATAATAATAATAATAATAATAATAATAATAATAATAATAATAATAATAATAATAATAATAATAATAATAATAATAATAATAATAATAATAATAATAATAATAATAATAATAATAATAATAATAATAATAATAATAATAATAATAATAATAATAATAATAATAATAATAATAATAATAATAATAATAATAATAATAATAATAATAATAATAATAATAATAATAATAATAATAATAATAATAATAATAATAATAATAATAATAATAATAATAATAATAATAATAATAATAATAATAATAATAATAATAATAATAATAATAATAATAATAATAATAATAATAATAATAATAATAATAATAATAATAATAATAATAATAATAATAATAATAATAATAATAATAATAATAATAATAATAATAATAATAATAATAATAATAATAATAATAATAATAATAATAATAATAATAATAATAATAATAATAATAATAATAATAATAATAATAATAATAATAATAATAATAATAATAATAATAATAATAATAATAATAATAATAATAATAATAATAATAATAATAATAATAATAATAATAATAATAATAATAATAATAATAATAATAATAATAATAATAATAATAATAATAATAATAATAATAATAATAATAATAATAATAATAATAATAATAATAATAATAATAATAATAATAATAATAATAATAATAATAATAATAATAATAATAATAATAATAATAATAATAATAATAATAATAATAATAATAATAATAATAATAATAATAATAATAATAATAATAAATAATAATAATAATAAATAATAATAATAATAAATAATAATAATAATAAATAATAATAATAATAATAATAATAATAATAATAATAATAATAATAATAATAATAATAAATAATAATAATAATAATAATAATAATAATAATAATAAATAATAATAATAATAATAAATAATAATAATAATAATAAATAATAATAATAATAAATAATAATAATATAATAAATAATAATAATAATAATAAATAATAATAATAATAATAAATAATAATAATAATAATAAATAATAATAATAATAATAATAATAATAATAATAATAAATAATAATAATAATAATAAATAATAATAATAATAATAAATAATAATAATAATAATAAATAATAATAATAATAATAAATAATAATAATAATAATAAATAATAATAATAATAATAATAATAATAATAATAATAAATAATAATAATAATAATAATAAATAATAATAATAATAATAATAATAATAATAATAATAATAAATAATAATAATAATAATAATAAATAATAATAATAATAATAATAATAAATAATAATAATAATAAATAATAAATAATAATAATAATAAATAATAAATAATAATAATAATAAATAATAATAATAATAATAATAAATAATAAATAATAATAATAATAAATAATAAATAATAATAATAATAAATAATAAATAATAATAATAATAAATAATAAATAATAATAATAATAAATAATAAATAATAATAATAATAAATAATAAATAATAATAATAATAAATAATAAATAATAATAATAATAAATAATAAATAATAATAATAATAAATAATAAATAATAATAATAATAAATAATAAATAATAATAATAATAAATAATAAATAATAATAATAATAAATAATAAATAATAATAATAATAAATAATAAATAATAATAATAATAAATAATAAATAATAATAATAATAAATAATAAATAATAATAATAATAAATAATAAATAATAATAATAATAAATAATAAATAATAATAATAATAAATAATAAATAATAATAATAATAAATAATAAATAATAATAATAATAAATAATAAATAATAATAATAATAAATAATAAATAATAATAATAATAAATAATAAATAATAATAATAATAAATAATAAATAATAATAATAATAAATAATAAATAATAATAATAATAAATAATAAATAATAATAATAATAAATAATAAATAATAATAATAATAAATAATAAATAATAATAATAATAAATAATAAATAATAATAATAATAAATAATAAATAATAATAATAATAAATAATAAATAATAATAATAATAAATAATAAATAATAATAATAATAAATAATAAATAATAATAATAATAAATAATAAATAATAATAATAATAAATAATAAATAATAATAATAATAAATAATAAATAATAATAATAATAAATAATAAATAATAATAATAATAAATAATAAATAATAATAATAATAAATAATAAATAATAATAATAATAAATAATAAATAATAATAATAATAAATAATAAATAATAATAATAATAAATAATAAATAATAATAATAATAAATAATAAATAATAATAATAATAAATAATAAATAATAATAATAATAAATAATAAATAATAATAATAATAAATAATAAATAATAATAATAATAAATAATAAATAATAATAATAATAAATAATAAATAATAATAATAATAAATAATAAATAATAATAATAATAAATAATAAATAATAATAATAATAAATAATAAATAATAATAATAATAAATAATAAATAATAATAATAATAAATAATAAATAATAATAATAATAAATAATAAATAATAATAATAATAAATAATAAATAATAATAATAATAAATAATAAATAATAATAATAATAAATAATAAATAATAATAATAATAAATAATAAATAATAATAATAATAAATAATAAATAATAATAATAATAAATAATAAATAATAATAATAATAAATAATAAATAATAATAATAATAAATAATAAATAATAATAATA
>JAWZYT010001347.1:0-10000 GCA_034508575.1 Petrolisthes manimaculis | reverse complement strand
AATAAATAATAATAATAAATAATAAATAATAAATAATAAATAATAAATAATAAATAATAAATAATAAATAATAAATAATAAATAATAAATAATAAATAATAAATAATAAATAATAAATAATAAATAATAAATAATAAATAATAAATAATAAATAATAAATAATAAATAATAAATAATAAATAATAAATAATAAATAATAAATAATAAATAATAAATAATAAATAATAAATAATAAATAATAAATAATAAATAATAAATAATAAATAATAAATAATAAATAATAAATAATAAATAATAAATAATAAATAATAAATAATAAATAATAAATAATAAATAATAAATAATAAATAATAAATAATAAATAATAAATAATAAATAATAAATAATAAATAATAAATAATAAATAATAAATAATAAATAATAAATAATAAATAATAAATAATAAATAATAAATAATAAATAATAAATAATAAATAATTAAATAATAAATAATAAATAATAAATAATAAATAATAAATAATAAATAATAAATAATAAATAATAAATAATAAATAATAATAATAAATAATAAATAATAAATAATAAATAATAAATAATAAATAATAAATAATAAATAATAAATAATAAATAATAAATAATAAATAATAAATAATAAATAATAAATAATAAATAATAAATAATAAATAATAAATAATAAATAATAAATAATAAATAATAAATAATAAATAATAAATAATAAATAATAAATAATAAATAATAAATAATAAATAATAAATAATAAATAATAAATAATAAATAATAAATAATAAATAATAAATAATAAATAATAAATAATAAATAATAAATAATAAATAATAAATAATAAATAATAAATAATAAATAATAAATAATAAATAATAAATAATAAATAATAAATAATAAATAATAAATAATAAATAATAAATAATAAATAATAAATAATAAATAATAAATAATAAATAATAAATAATAAATAATAAATAATAAATAATAAATAATAAATAATAAATAATAAATAATAAATAATAAATAATAAATAATAAATAATAAATAATAAATAATAAATAATAAATAATAAATAATAAATAATAAATAATAAATAATAAATAATAAATAATAAATAATAAATAATAAATAATAAATAATAAATAATAAATAATAAATAATAAATAATAAATAATAAATAATAAATAATAAATAATAAATAATAAATAATAAATAATAAATAATAAATAATAAATAATAAATAATAAATAATAAATAATAAATAATAAATATATTAAAATAAATAATAAATAATAAATAATAAATAATAAATAATAAATAATAAATAATAAATATAAATAATAAATAATAAATAATAAATAATAAATAATAAATAATAAATAATAAATAATAAATAATAAATAATAAATAATAAATAATAAATAATAAATAATAAATAATAAATAATAAATAATAAATAATAAATAATAAATAATAAATAATAAATAATAAATAATAAATAATAAATAATAAATAATAAATAATAAATAATAAATAATAAATAATAAATAATAAATAATAAATAATAAATAATAAATAATAAATAATAAATAATAAATAATAAATAATAAATAATAAATAATAAATAATAAATAATAAATAATAAATAATAAATAATAAATAATAAATAATAAATAATAAATAATAAATAATAAATAATAAATAATAATAATAATAATAATAATAAATAATAAATAATAAATAATAATAATAATAATAAATAATAAATAATAAATAATAAATAATAAATAATAATAATAAATAATAAATAATAAATAATAATAATAATAATATTAATAAATAATAAATAATAAATAATAATAATAATAATAAATAATAATAATAATAATAAATAATAATAATAATAATAATAATAATAATAATAATAATAATAATAATAATAATAATAATAATAATAATAATAATAATAATAATAATAATAATAATAATAATAATAATAATAATAATAATAATAATAATAATAATAATAATAATAATAATAATAATAATAATAATAATAATAATAATAATAATAATAATAATAATAATAATAATAATAATAATAATAATAATAATAATAATAATATAATAATAATAATAATAATAATAATAATAATAATAATAATAATAATAATAATAATAATAATAATAATAATAATAATAATAATAATAATAATAATAATAATAATAATAATAATAATAATAATAATAATAATAATAATAATAATAATAATAATAATAATAATAATAATAATAATAATAATAATAATAATAATAATAATAATAATAATAATAATAATAATAATAATAATAATAATAATAATAATAATAATAATAATAATAATATAATAATAATAATAATAATAATAATAATAATAATAATAATAATAATAATAATAATAATAATAATAATAATAATAATAATAATAATAATAATAATATAATAATAATAATAATAATAATAATAATAATAATAATAATAATAATAATAATAATAATAATAATAATAATAAATAATAATAATAATAATAATAATAATAATAATAATAATAATAATAATAATATAATAATAATAATAATAATAATAATAATAATAATAATAATAATAATAATAATAATAATAAATAATAATAATAATAATAATAATAATAATAATAATAATAATAATAATAATAATAATAATAATAATAATAATAATAAATAATAATAATAATAATAATAATAATAATAATAATAATATAATAATAATAATAATAATATAATAATAATAATAATAATAATAATAATAATAATAATAATAATAATAATAATAATAATAATAATAATAATAATAAATAATAATAATAATAATAAATAATAATAATAATAATAATAATAATAATAATAATAATAAATAATAATAATAATAATAAATAATAATAATAATAATAAATAATAATATAATAATAAATAATAATAATAATAATAAATAATAATAATAATAATAAATAATAATAATAATAATAAATAATAATAATAATAATAATAATAATAATAATAATAAATAATAATAATAATAATAAATAATAATAATAATAATAAATAATAATAATAATAATAAATAATAATAATAATAATAAATAATAATAATAATAATAAATAATAATAATAATAATAATAATAATAATAATAATAAATAATAATAATAATAATAAATAATAATAATAATAATAATAATAATAATAATAATAATAATAATAATAATAATAAATAATAATAATAATAATAAATAATAATAATAATAATAAATAATAATAATAATAATAAATAATAATAATAATAATAAATAATAATAATAATAATAAATAATAATAATAATAATAATAATAATAATAATAATAAATAATAATAATAATAATAATAATAATAATAATAATAATAATAATAATAATAATAATAATAATAATAATAATAATAATAATAATAATAATAATAATAATAATAAAATAATAATAATAATAATAATAAATAATAATAATAATAATAATAAATAATAATAATAATAATAATAATAATAATAATAATAATAATAAATAATAATAATAATAATAATAATAATAATAATAATAATAATAAATAATAATAATAATAATAATAAATAATAATAATAATAAATAATAATAATAATAATAATAAATAATAATAATAATAATAATAATAATAATAATAATAATAATAATAATAAATAATAATAATAAATAATAATAATAATAATAATATAATAATAAATAATAATAATAATAATAATAATAATAATAATAAATAATAATAATAATAATAATAATAAATAATAAATAATAATAATAATAATAAATAATAATAATAAATAATAAATAATAATAATAAATAATAATAATAATAATAATATAATAATAAATAATAAATAATAAATAATAAATAATAAATAATAAATAATAATAATAAATAATAAATAATAAATAATAAATAATAAATAATAAATAATAAATAATAAATAATAAATAATAAATAATAAATAATAAATAATAAATAATAAATAATAAATAATAATAATAAATAATAAATAATAAATAATAAAATAATAAATAATAATAATAAATAATAAATAATAAATAATAAATAATAAATAATAAATAATAAAATAATAAATAATAAATAATAAATAATAAATAATAAATAATAAATAATAAATAATAAATAATAAATAATAAATAATAAATAATAAATAATAAATAATAAATAATAATAATAAATAATAAATAATAAATAATAAATAATAAATAATAAATAATAAATAATAAATAATAAATAATAAATAATAATAATAAATAATAATAATAAATAATAAATAATAAATAATAAATAATAAATAATAAATAATAAATAATAAATAATAAATAATAAATAATAAATAATAAATAATAAATAATAAATAATAAATAATAAATAATAAATAATAAATAATAAATAATAAATAATAAATAATAAATAATAATAATAAATAATAAATATAAATAATAATAATAAATAATAAATAATAATAATAAATAATAAATAATAAATAATAAATAATAAATAATAAATAATAATAATAAATAATAAATAATAAATAATAAATAATAAATAATAAATAATAAATAATAAATAATAAATATAAATAATAAATAATAAATAATAAATAATAAATAATAAATAATAAATAATAAATAATAAATAATAAATAATAAATAATAAATAATAAATAATAAATAATAAATAATAAATAATAAATAATAAATAATAAATAATAAATAATAAATAATAAATAATAAATAATAAATAATAATAATAAATAATAAATAATAAATAATAAATAATAATAATAAATAATAAATAATAAATAATAAATAATAAATAATAAATAATAATAAATAAATAATAATAATAAATAATAAATAATAAATAATAAATAATAAATAATAAATAATAATAAATAATAAATAATAAATAATAAATAATAAATAATAAATAATAAATAATAAATAATAAATAATAAATAATAATAATAAATAATAAATAATAAATAATAAATAATAAATAATAAATAATAAATAATAAATAATAAATAATAAATAATAAATAATAAATAATAAATAATAAATAATAAATAATAAATAATAAATAATAAATAATAATAATAAATAATAAATAATAAATAATAAATAATAAATAATAAATAATAAATAATAAATAATAAATAATAAATAATAAATAATAAATAATAAATAATAAATAATAAATAATAAATAATAAATAATAAATAATAAATAATAAATAATAAATAATAAATAATAAATAATAAATAATAATAATAAATAATAAATAATAAATAATAAATAATAAATAATAAATAATAAATAATAAAATAATAAATAATAAATAATAAATAATAAATAATAAATAATAAATAATAAATAATAAATAATAAATAATAAATAATAAATAATAATAATAAATAATAAATAATAAATAATAAATAATAAATAATAAATAATAAATAATAAATAATAAATAATAAATAATAAATAATAATAATAAATAATAAATAATAAATAATAAATAATAAATAATAAATAATAAATAATAAATAATAAATAATAATAATAAATAATAAATAATAAATAATAAATAATAAATAATAATAATAAATAATAAATAATAAATAATAAATAATAAAATAATAAATAATAAATAATAAATAATAAATATAAATAATAAATAATAAATAATAAATAATAAATAATAAATAATAAATAATAAATAATAAATAATAAATAATAAATAATAAATAATAAATAATAAATAATAAATAATAAATAATAAATAATAAATAATAAATAATAAATAATAAATAATAAATAATAAATAATAAATAATAAATAATAAATAATAAATAATAAATAATAAATAATAAATAATAAATAATAAATAATAAATAATAAATAATAAATAATAAATAATAAATAATAAATAATAAATAATAAATAATAAATAATAAATAATAAATAATAAATAATAAATAATAAATAATAAATAATAAATAATAAATAATAAATAATAAATAATAAATAATAAATAATAAATAATAATAATAAATAATAAATAATAAATAATAAATAATAAATAATAAATAATAAATAATAAATAATAAATAATAAATAATAAATAATAAATAATAAATAATAAATAATAAATAATAAATAATAAATAATAAATAATAAATAATAAATAATAAATAATAAATAATAAATAATAAAATAATAAATAATAAATAATAAATAATAAATAATAAATAATAAATAATAAATAATAAATAATAAATAATAAATAATAAATAATAAATAATAAATAATAAATAATAAATAATAAATAATAAATAATAAATAATAAATAATAAATAATAAATAATAAAATAATAAATAATAAATAATAAATAATAAATAATAAATAATAATAATAAATAATAAATAATAAATAATAAATAATAAATAATAAATAATAAATAATAAATAATAAATAATAAATAATAAATAATAAATAATAAATAATAAATAATAAATAATAAATAATAAATAATAAATAATAAATAATAAATAATAAATAATAAATAATAAATAATAAATAATAAATAATAAATAATAAATAATAAATAATAAATAATAAATAATAAATAATAAATAATAAATAATAAATAATAAATAATAAATAATAAATAATAAATAATAAATAATAAATAATAAATAATAAATAATAAATAATAAATAATAAATAATAAATAATAAATAATAAATAATAAATAATAAATAATAAATAATAAATAATAAATAATAAATAATAAATAATAAATAATAAATAATAAATAATAAATAATAAATAATAAATAATAAATAATAAATAATAAATAATAAATAATAAATAATAAATAATAAATAATAAATAATAAATAATAAATAATAAATAATAAATAATAAATAATAAATAATAAATAATAAATAATAAATAATAAATAATAAATAATAAATAATAAATAATAAATAATAAATAATAAATAATAAATAATAATAATAATAATAAATAATAAATAATAAATAATAAATAATAAATAATAAATAATAAATAATAAATAATAAATAATAAATAATAATAATAAATAATAATAATAAATAATAAATAATAAATAATAAATAATAAATAATAAATAATAAATAATAAATAATAAATAATAAATAATAAATAATAAATAATAAATAATAAATAATAAATAATAAATAATAAATAATAAATAATAAATAATAAATAATAAATAATAAATAATAAATAATAAATAATAAATAATAAATAATAAATAATAAATAATAAATAATAAATAATAAATAATAAATAATAAATAATAAATAATAAATAATAAATAATAAATAATAAATAATAAATAATAAATAATAAATAATAAATAATAAATAATAAATAATAAATAATAAATAATAAATAATAAATAATAAATAATAAATAATAAATAATAAATAATAAATAATAAATAATAATAATAATAATAAATAATAAATAATAATAATAAATAATAAAATAATATAATAATAATAATAATAATAATAATAATAATAATAATAATAATAATAATAATAATAATAATAATAATAATAATAATAAATAATAATAATAATAATAATAATAATAATAATAATAATAATAATAATAATAATAATAATAATAATAATAATAATAATAATAATAATAATAATAATAATAATAATAATAATAATAATAATAATAATAATAATAATAATAATAATAATAATAATAATAATAATAATAATAATAATAATAATAATAATAATAATAATAATAATAATAATAATAATAATAATAATAATAATAATAATAATAATAATAATAATAATAATAATAATAATAATAATAATAATAATAATAATAATAATAATAATAATAATAATAATAATAATAATAATAATAATAATAATAATAATAATAATAATAATAATAATAATAATAATAATAATAATAATAATATAATAATAATAATAATAATAATAATAATAATAATAATAATAATAATAATAATAATAATAATAATAATAATAATAATAATAATAATAATAATAATAATAATAATAATAATAATAATAATAATAATAATAATAATAATAATAATAATAATAATAATAATAATAATAATAATAATAATAATAATAATAATAATAATAATAATAATAATAATAATAATAATAATAATAATAATAATAATAATAATAATAATAATAATAATAATAATAATAATAATAATAATAATAATAATAATAATAATAATAATAATAATAATAATAATAATAATAATAATAATAATAATAATAATAATAATAATAATAATAATAATAATAATAATAATAATAATAATAATAATAATAATAATAATAATAATAATAATAATAATAATAATAATAATAATAATAATAATAATAATAATAAATAATAATAATAATAATAATAATAATAATAATAATAATAATAATAATAATAATAATAATAATAATAAATAATAATAATAATAATAATAATAATAATAATAATAATAATAATAATAATAATAATAATAATAATAATAATAATAATAATAATAATAATAATAATAATAATAATAATAATAATAATAATAATAATAATAATAATAATAATAATAATAATAATAATAATAATAATAATAATAATAATAATAATAATAATAATAATAATAATAATAAATAATAATAATAATAATAATAATAATAAATAATAATAATAATAAATAATAATAATAATAAATAATAATAAATAATAATAAATAATAATAAATAATAATAAATAATAATAAATAATAATAAATAATAATAAATAATAATAAATAATAATAAATAATAATAATAATAATAAATAATAATAAATAATAATAAATAATAATAAATAATAATAAATAATAATAATAATAATAAATAATAATAATAATAATAAATAATAATAATAATAATAAATAATAATAATAATAATAAATAATAATAATAATAATAAATAATAATAATAATAATAAATAATAATAATAATAATAAATAATAATAATAATAATAAATAATAAAATAATAATAAATAATAATAATAATAATAAATAATAATAATAATAATAAATAATAATAATAATAATAAATAATAATAATAATAATAAATAATAATAATAATAATAAATAATAATAATAATAATAAATAATAATAATAATAATAAATAATAATAATAATAATAAATAATAATAATAATAATAAATAATAATAATAATAATAAATAATAATAATAATAATAAATAATAATAATAATAATAAATAATAATAATAATAATAAATAATAATAATAATAATAAATAATAATAATAATAATAAATAATAATAATAATAATAATAATAATAATAATAATAAATAATAATAATAATAATAAATAATAATAATAATAATAAATAATAATAATAATAATAAATAATAATAATAATAATAAATAATAATAATAATAATAAATAATAATAATAATAATAAATAATAATAATAATAATAAATAATAATAATAATAATAAATAATAATAATAATAATAAATAATAATAATAATAATAAATAATAATAATAATAATAAATAATAATAATAATAATAAATAATAATAATAATAATAAATAATAATAATAATAATAAATAATAATAATAATAATAAATAATAATAATAATAATAAATAATAATAATAATAATAATAATAATAATAATAATAAATAATAATAATAATAATAAATAATAATAATAATAATAATAATAATAATAATAATAAATAACAAT
>JAWZYT010001346.1:55000-60000 GCA_034508575.1 Petrolisthes manimaculis | reverse complement strand
GATTACTGTCGTGTTGGTGGAGGAGTAGTGTTGATGGAGGAGGAGTAGTGTTGGTAGAGGAGTAGTAGTGTTGGTAAAAGAGTAGTGCTGATGAAGGATTATATTATAGTCGTGTTGGTGAAGGAAGGATAGTGGTAGGTGAAGGAAAAGTAGTGTTGGTGAAGGAGTAACATTGGTGGAAGATAACAGTATACAGTTACCCCGTCTATGTATACTAGGCTGTATTAAGCGGATATAGTACAGTGTTGGTAAATCTGGAACACCTTATGATTCCTCCAAACAATTCTGGTCCTGTTTCCTGATATACTATGGAGGAATCAAAACGCTTTAATTTACCAAAAATGTATTACTCCCATTAAAGGTTATTGTGGCCGAATTTATTGGAGTCTGCGTAGCCTTCTGGACAATGCAAAGAAACAGATTACCTACTAATAATTATACAGAAGTGGTCAATATAGTTATTGTTGCTTTGTTTGTAAGGAGGATTTCGTTAGCACTCCGATTCATCCCAAGGCCAATTTTCACCGTAATTAAGGGAGGAATTTGTTGTTGGTAAATCTGGAGCAACTGAATCCTCCTAAATGAACACCATTATTTTTGTTCGTGTGCAGGTCCTGTTTCCTGGCATACTTAGGATTGATGGATTGATTGATTGATTGATTGATGGATATTAGGCGCCGCAACATCGAGGTCCTATAGCGCCAGAAAAAGGTGATAGAGAGGTGTGACAGCAAGCAGGAAGGAAATAAAAAGAAAAGAGGAGAATATAAGCACTCCAAGGTAACCAAAGTGAATTAATTACCCCCTTAATTAATGAAATGCATCACACGTGGTGAGATTATTTCATTGTTTGGATCGTTATTATTGAAACTCTTTATCCTCGGTTTTTATTCTTTCGGTGATATTTATTTACTTATTATTTTAACTTAAACGTAGAGAAATGAAGGCGGATATCCAGGACCACGTGCAAGCATTATATTTATCTGTTTACAATATGCATAGGAGAAAAATATATATGTGTGTGTGTGTTTGTGCATGTGTGTTTGTGTGTGTGTGTTTGTGCATGTGTGTGTTTGTGTGTGTGTGTGTGTGTGTATGTGTGTGTGTGTGTGTAAAAAAAAAGGAAAAGAGGAAGTAATCAGTTCCTCTAATTGTAGCTTCACCGAACGCTATCTATATTCCTGAAAGCAACATGACTTTCAGGTAGATAATTCCAGGTAGTAAATAAAGATCTTATTATATTCTGTGAAGGAATGACTTAAGGGGATATATAATAGTACAATGTTGTTGGTGGTAAATCTAGAGCAATTATATAGTGGGAAAGAAAAGAAGGTAAGGTTCAGACGCAATCAAATATCCTCCCACACTTACCTTCCATCATAGTAAATATCTTGGTAATAAAGAACAATTAACACCTGTATGATATTCCACCACCTCATAATAATAATAATAGAATAGGTCGAGTTGACGTAAGGTGTTGTTGTATGCATGATTATATTTTGATATGATTCTGATTTATGTGCACGATGGAAGGGTTGTATGGGTAGATGTTTGATTGTGACTGTACCAACAACAAACACCACGAAGCTCCACTGTCTCATCTAGTGCCACACCCAATTATCTCGGGGCCTCGCAACAGTCACGGGCTACTGACAGTCTACAGCCACGAGGTTGATGAATAAAAAAAAAAAAAAAAAAAAAAAAAAAAAAATAATAATAATACTGATTACCTCAAACTATTCCAAGCAACACAATGCCATTATAGAGTATAGTATTATTCATTGGTTCTGTTTCCCGACATACTTTGGAGGTTTCAAGGCACTTCAATAATTCACCATCAAAATAATCTCCATCATCAAAGCATCAGGGTAAAATAAAAAGTGTTGTTTTCCCTTGTGGTTGTTTGTGTTGGTTATCAAGGTTTCAGTTCCTTGAAGCAGTTGATTATACACACCAACTCAAGTCCTAAATCACTACTGCCTCAAAAATATGATAGAAGAAATAGTAATAGTGAGAAAATAATGAGAACAATAGTAAAAATTTAATTAATAATAATAATAATAATACCTGTAATGAAAGTAAATAATAATAATAATAATAATAATAACTGTAATGAAAGTAAATAATAATAATAATATATAATACCTGTAATGAAAGTAAATAATAAATCGTGAAAATCAGAAACCTTACAAGACGAATACGGTTTTTAATTGTGAATGAGAACAATAGTGAGGACGGAGATGGAGGAAAGCGATTCGATATTAAATTCTTGGTATACTCAATGGCCGAGGAATTCAAAGGAAGGATACAAATATACAATACAAAAAGTTAACAGAAGGAGGAGAGAGAGAGAGAGAGAGAGAGAGAGAGAGAGAGAGAGAGAGAGAGAGAGAGAGATGGTGGGGTGAGGGGGAGGGGGACAATAGAGAGTGAGAGAGAGATGGTGGTGGGGGGGGGGCAATAGAGAGTGAGAGAGAGATGGTGGGGGTGGGGGTGGGGCATGGAGCTAGAATAGGAGGAGACGACCCGCGGTCAGAAAAGTGAGGTCAGGTCAGGCATATTGGTATTGGCAAGAAGCTCGCCAGCCGCTCCTTAATTATTAATCTGGCCATGACTTATGTCACCCAAAAGGTGATTAATTCATACATTCTGCAGACAATGAAATATATTGTCACTAAACAGTTTGGGTGAACACTACCACTATCTTCAGTGGTCAGGACAGAGTGAAGAAATAACATATTATACAGTAAAGCAGTTCCTTTTTATGCAGTTATCAAAGTATGTCATGTGTATGTCTATGCGTGTGTGTGTGTGTGCGTGTGCTTGTGTATGTGTGTGTACAATCTGGGTGTGGTAAAATATGTTTACGTGTGAGGGAGGGTCACCAAACAAATTAATAAACGGCTGTGTTTGTGTGTTACTTAGGGAGGGACCGATTTATCAATTAGGAAGTTCATTAAGGGATTATGTTTGTGAGACCCATCACCAACCCATCACTAAGGTTGAAAATGTCATGGTTTTGAATATACAACAATAATTCAGTTATTTTTCTTTTTCCGACTTCATGATATTTACAATATAAGAGTTGGCATCCTTCTCAGTGTAACTGTAATTGGCATTACATGCATCATTAAATATTGCATTATTCATTTTGCCTCCCTAGTTAGGATGATCGGTTACTTGGCCAGGCCTATTATTCCAAGGAAATGCATACCATTGGATTCTGTTCCAATTTTAAGTGTGTCAAGCAAGTGTGTTAGAAATATTAAAAATAATATTTCTCTTTAGGTAATCAATGACTCTGTTCTGAAAAGTAGGATATTATCTGATTCTGTTAATGAAGAGTCAGAGGAATACATGTATATTCCAAGTCAGTCTCATCTCTCAAAGTGTACAAATAAGATAGTTTTATATATAGCAGGATTTGATATATATGTTAATGAAGTCCTTGTATTGTGAACCATACATTGTTGCCCTAAACTCAGACAAGACTGATAAACATATTCTTTCCTTGGTAAAACTTAAAGACAGAGTAAACTTGGTGTATCCATCTGATGATGTAATTGATATATGTATTACATCAGAAAAACTGTTTAGGGAAAGAGGGTCCAGCACCACTTTGGAGAGGGTAGATTGTAGCAAAATAATAATATCAGTGTTAATATATTATGCCCACAAATACATATTTTCTACTTTAGCTGGCCACATGTACGACTGAAAATCACTTGAATTAGTTAATTAAGGCAGTTGCTGAATCATATTTGCAGGTGAAATATGTATATAAGGCCAAACAAATTACTAAGAAGTTGGCATCCAAAGTGAAAGTAAAGAGTTGACAAATATATACAAAATTTATACATTTCAGTGGCCAATTTGGTATAGAGTGATAGGTCAGTAATTTATAAATTTCTATTTATATTATTGAAAGATGTGTGAATTGTATGTTATTAATTAAAGAATACGAAATACATGTCATACCGTAATTAAAAATGAATAAACATCGTGAGGAATATGGGTAAACTGTATGGGTACTATGAGTGGTCAGCCTTTCTTGCCAATACTAGGCGTTGGCTTCTGAGGACCTGACTGGCTTCACTCCACTGAGACCCAAATGAACGCGCGGGCCGCCTCCTCCTATTCTAGCTCCATGGGGTGGGGCAATAGAGAGTGAGAGTGGTGTAGATTGTTGATCAGAGAGGTGAGAGGGAAGGGAGACACAGGGGTTGTTGGGAGGGACGAGGGAGAGAGAGAAAAAAAAGAGAGAGGGAGGTAAAGAAAAAGAGGTAGTACTGGTTAAAGGAAGGAGGGAAGGTGGAGAGAGGGTAGGAGGGTAGGAGGAGGTAGATACATGCTTTCCCAAGACAGGATAGAGGGAAGGGAGGAGAGAGAGAGGGAGGGTAGAAGAAGAGGAGTGATGGGAAAGGAAAGAGAAAGAGAGATTTACTGGAGAAGGTATGGAGGAAAGGAGGGAGAAGTGAGAAATGAGGAAGAGGTGAAGGAGGGAAGGAGATAGTGCACAAGGGAAGTGGAACAAAGTAAGAAGAATGAGGGTTGGAAGGATAGAGGGAGAGAGAAGGATACAGTCATACAAGGACGATGAAAAAAAAAGGTAAGGAATAGGAGTGGAGGAAAGGATAGATGATGAAATGAAGGATAAAGGGAGGGGACAGGAGTAGCGATAGTAACAGAGGCAGGAAAAAAAGATAGAAGGGAGAACATTTAATAATTAGTGGCAAGAGGAACAACTAAGGACAGGAATGAAAGATAAGAAGGACAGATAAGGAAAGGAAGGAAGGATAAGAAGGACAAATAGGGGAAGGAAGGAAGGATAAGAAGGACAGATAATGAAAGGAAGGAAGGAAGGAAGGATAAGTAGGACAGATAAGGAAAGGAAGGAAGGAAGGATAAGAATGACAGATAAGGAAAGGAAGGAAGGAAGGAAGGATAAGTAGGACAGATAAGGGAAGGAGAAGGACATATAAGGGAAGGAAGGAAGGACA
>JAWZYT010001346.1:22500-50000 GCA_034508575.1 Petrolisthes manimaculis | reverse complement strand
TGGGCGAGGTCGCGGTAGGTGTGTGTGTGTGTGTGTGTGTGTGTGTGTTCATGCGACTGCTGTGCTTGTTAACATGTGTGTGTGTTTGTGTGTGTTTTCCTTCATGTGTCTGTGCTGTGATTGTCAACGTGTACCTGTGTGTGTGTGTGTGTGTGTGTGTGTGTGTGTGTGTGTGTGTGTGTGTGTGCGCGTACATGTGCCTGTGTGTGTGTATTCCTTCATGTGTCTGTGTGCTGTGCGTGTTTATATATACTGTCCGTACCTGTCTATCTACCCACCTTCCTGCCGCCTGTCTACCTGCCTTCCACATATCATGGTCGTAAGGGTCATTAGGCCAGTAATACCCACGGCCGCCACACCCTCACGTCAAATCGCTATATAGTTTTTATGGCCTTGGGAAAATGACCAACGTATATTTTTTGTAGTCGACAAGCACTAAGTCTTTGTCATTGGGTGAGTGATACTTCGTCATGATTATAGGCCGTGGGAGGAGGTTGAAATGGGATTGTATTATTGGTGGGGTGTGGCCACGCTCATATTATATATTTACGAATACCATATATATATATATACTGTATATTATATATATATTAATTTGCTTCACCTTTCTGCAGGATTACATTAAAACTTGTTAAAACTTCATACAATTCTTTGTATTGGAAACATTAGTCCTATACTGTGTGTTGGCGTGGGCACGTTCTTGGACATGTGTGTGTGCGTGTGTGTGCAAAGTGTGTGTGCTTGGGCTTGGGTATTTGTGTGTGTGTGGTAATAAAAATCGAGTAGTAAGTGTTACCACCAGTAGTGAGTGTAATGGGTTGGTTTATGGTGTTGTAATTGTGGAGTTAGATCTCATCCAGTCAAGACTATACACCATAATTATACCCATTCACAATTACTACCAACACCATATTTGGCTGGGGAGAGAGAGAGAGAGAGAGAGAGAGAGAGAGAGAGAGAGAGAGAGAGAGAGAGAGAGAGAGAGAGAGAGAGAGAGAGAGAGAGAGAGAGAGAGAGCAGTCTATTTTCATTCTCAGTCAATCAATCAGCAAAATGTATACAGTCACGGTCAAAAGTCTTGCATCTGGTGAGTGAAAGTGAATCTAATTTGAGTGAATCTAATCAAGCAACAGTTCGTGTCGATTTGATGACGTCATGGTGTACTAAGCACAACTAATGGCTATACTTACTTACTTAGACTCTAAGAAAACATTTATGACAATATTAATATTTAAATTTTTATTACTAACATTATTTATTATATGATTGTTGATATTATTATTATGTAATACAATCAGTGTACAGCCATGGCTAGTAGTGGTGGACCAGGGAACAAGGAATGTTGAAGAGCAACTGAACTGAATTAGAAAAATCGAGTCTTTTAAACCTCTCTCAACATTGAGAATAGTTTGGAAAATTCACTTGTTCTCCAACACTCCTTGGACCCTGATCCACCACTATCACCCATGACTGTATATGTAGGTGTATTTGTCCTTCCACGTGAACGTCTGTGTGTATAATACGTGTGTTTGTGTTGGTTCATGGATATATATACTGTACGTGTGGTCATCAGAGTGTGAAACATTTGTCTTCTTTAAGCAACACCCAAGTTTAGATCAGCAGCATCATCTCTCGGGTATTTTCCCCTGTAAAAGATGAAGAAAAATAAAAAAATAAAGGTACTACACACACACACACACACACACACACACACACACACACACACACACACACACACACACACACACACACACACACACACACACACAGATGGAAGGACCCGTGGTGTACCCAGCCATTACTAGCTTACTACCCGTCCAGTACACAGAGAATATAACCCAATGTACAGCCCCAATGTACAGCCCCAATACCCAGCCTTTGTGTTGGTAGAAGTCACTGGGCTGATAGGTAGAAAATTGGAGGGTAGTGAGTCCTCCAAACATTGCCACGAAACACTACGTATATAATTATATGTAAGGAGTTTGTTTCATGGCATAGTCGGGATGAATCAGAAGCCTCCAATTCTCTAACACACTCACAAGGTCCTTAAGGGGATACATATAATACTCTCTTGATATATTGGAGGACTTGTGATTCCTCCAGACTGTGCCACTAAACAGATCCCCCATTATGAATAACAATGAGGTCGTCTGTTTCCTAGTATAGTTTGAAGGAATAAATTGTCCTCCAGATAAAAAAATAAAAAAATAAAATAAAACAGGTTTTCCCTTTTTGAGGATAATGGACTTTTGGTACATTGGAGCGTCAAGTACCAAAAGTATACCATCCCCTTAATTAACTGAGGCTGCAACTCTTGTCTGCCTGGGACCCACAACACTCACGACCTCAACACTACACTCTAATTTATGACCTTGTTAAAAATCTGAATATAATGTCTTGGTGTGTGGGTGTGGGTGTGTTGGAGAGAGAGAGAGAGAGAGAGAGAGAGAGAGAGAGAGAGAGAGAGAGAGAGAGAGAGAGAGAGATTTAGTATTTGGGCGGGGTGATGTGGGATGTGTGTGTGTGTGTGTGTGTGTGTGTGTGTGTGTGTGTGGAGGTACTACTGTGTTGATTAATGTGCTTGGCATTGGTGTTGACGAGTGAAATGTTTTTTTTTCCTGTTTTTCATGATTGACGCCGGTGAAAAAAAATATATATACATATACTTGAATAGAAGGAGAGATGTAACATGTTGAAATAAATCACACCTGTTCAATTTATGGGAGTCATTTATTCTTTACTGCATTTACTCAAAATAACTAAACCAAACTAGGGAAAATCATTAGCACACAACGAATAAAGTTGTTTTTTTTATTATTATTATCATTATTTTTCAGTGAATTTGAGGGCTACTGATTCCTCCCAAAAGTACTCTATGAAGCCGATCCCCTATGAGCAATACTGGGATAGTGTCTGTTTTCTGGCATATTTTGGACTAATCAGTAGCCCTCCAATTCGCTGAAAAATAATAATAATAAAAAATCCCCTTTATTGGCGGTGTGCTAATATTTTTCTGCGGTTTGGTTTAGTTATTTTGAGTTAATTAAAAAGATATGAGTCGTAGATTACAAAGCTCTCATGTCTAAAAGGGTGACTTGGGCTTCTCTTAATCCTTGGTGTTTAACTGATTTCTGGTGTAATGAATTAGTTTAGTGTAAGCGTTTATTCAGCTCAGAGTCTTGGGTGTTGCTGTGAATGTGATGGAGGACGAATGTGATCTTTGTTTGACCCCAGGACGGAGGAAAATGTGTGTGATGATGAATGAGAGCCCAAGGGTGAGTAGAATGGTTGGTGATTCCCCGTATCACACACACACACACACGCACACACACACACGCACACACACACACACACACACACACACACACACACACACACACACACGCACACGCACACGCACACGCACACGCACACGCACACGCACACACACGCACATGTACACATACACACACACACACGCGCACACGCACACAGTCAGCCAAGAGAGAGAGAGAGAGAGAGAGAGAGAGAGAAGGCAGGTGAAATTAATTAAGGCCTTAAGGAAACATTTGTCTGGTGAGTTGCAGTGAAGGAAGGAACAGACAAACTAATAATAAGTGCACTGTGTGGCTCCTGGCTGAACTGTGGGGTGTGATGTGGTGTTGTTGTGATGTGGTGTTGTTGTGATGTGGTGTTGTAGTGTAGTGTAGTGATGTTGTAGTGAATGTGGTGTGGTGTGGTGTTATGTTGTAGTGAATGTGGTGTGGTGTGGTGTGGTGTTGTAGTGATGTGATGTGGTGTTGTATTGTAGTGAATGTGGTGTGGTGTTGTATTGTAGTGATGTGGTGTGGTGTTGTATTGTAGTGGTGTGGTGTTGTAGTTTAATTTTGGTGGTGTTATTGTGAAGGGAAGGAAGGATGGGTGATTAAGTAGACTGGTGTGGTGTGGTGTGGTATTGTAGTGGATTTTTAAAGGAATTATAGTGGTGGTGTTGGTTGTGGTGGTAGTAGTAGTAGTTGTTTTAGAGTTGGTGGGAGTGGTAGTAGTAGTAGTTGTTGTAGAGTTGGTGGGAGTTGTAGTAGTAGTAGTTGTTGTAGAGTTCGTGGGAGTGGTAGAAGTAGTAGTAGTAATAATAGTAGTTAAGTTGGTGGATGTAGTAGTAGTGGTGGTAGTAGTTAAGTTAGTGGGTGTGGTAGTAGTGGTAGTTATGCTGCAGGCTGTAGGGTGGTGGTATCATTACATTGTTAACCTGGACACAATGAACAACAACTATAATTCCATGTAATGAAGACCCTTTTTTTTTCGTTGCTGTTTTTATAAGTGTGCCTGATTTATGTGGTATGCTGCTTGTGAGTACGAGTGTGGTGGGGGAGGGGGTGGGGAAGGGAGGGGTGCGAAGGTCCAGTCCCCCCTTTCCTAAACCCTCCTCCACCCCTCCCCTCCCCTCCCAGGCACCACTACGAATAGAATAGCTGTCTGTTTTTTCTGGTGTAGTTTTGTGGAATCGGTACCACTCCAATTCCCTGACAACTGACTTTATCTTCTATGTCAGTATATATATAAAAAAAACGTATTGACATGAATATACAAATCACAGACAGAACCTTCCCCCCCTCCTATTATTTATATATATGTCAGAAGTCAGTATTGTTTTTGGTAATAAAAAATATATAATCTTTGTGTGATGTAACGGGAGTTAATTGGTGGGCTACTGAGTCCTTCAAACTATATTATACCACGAAACAGATCCCCCAGTTAAAGTAACATTATAGTTGTCAGTTTTCCTAGCTTAGTTTGGAGGAATCACAGACCTTCCAATTCACCAACAAGAGAATCTCCCCTGAATATTCCTAGTTATCAGCCTCCCTCAACAACCCACCACGAGGAGGAGGAGGCAAGATAAAAATTAATAGAAACTCCCCTTATATGTTTTATCTCTTTAATTCATTCTTAAAGGAAGTATAGAGGGACACTTGCTTGGGAAGGAAAGAAATAGGCTAATAGTAAAGCTTCGCAACACAACAACAACTATTCATTATTTTCGTTGGTTTTGGTGTGGTTGTGGTTGTTGTTATTTATGTTATTATTGTGGTTATATATGATGATGTTATTGTTGTTATTATTTATTATGTTATTGTTGTTATTTATGATGTTATTGTTGTTATTTATGATGATGTTATTGTTGTGAGTGACCCATGTACTGTATACTCATAAGGTTAATAATTATGAGTTCCCTCCCTTCACCCTTCAATGACTCAGTTGACCTTTCCTGATCTCCTCTCTCCCTTTTCCTCTCCCTCCTCACCTTCCTCTTTCCTCTCCCTCCTCGCCTTCCTCTTTCCTCTCCCTCCTCACCTTCCCCTTTCCTCTCCCTCCTCACCTTCTCCTTTCCATTTCCTCTCCCTCCTCACCTTCTCCTTCCCCTTTCCTCTCCCTCCTCTCACATTTCCTCTCCCTCGTGTTACAGTTCCTGGTTACTCAGTTTGATGAAGCACATACTGTATGTACACACACACATACATACATAGCACACACGTATGGAAACGTACACACACACACACACACACACACACACACACACACACACACACACACACACACACACACACACACACACACACACACTTTTCCCTCCAGTCCCATTCCTCACCTTCACCTTTGTACTGCACGTTGCCCTCTCATGTCACGCAGTTTTTCAGGTTAAGTCTGTTATAATTGAGTTTCCTCACACGAGAGAGAGAGAGAGAGAGAGAGAGAGAGAGAGAGAGAGAGAGAAGAAACTATAGCCAAGATAGGTTGGTGACTGTGTGTGTGTGTGTGGTGAGGTAAGAAACTACCTCTTTCCCTAATTCACTTCCTCGTTCCAACACATCTGTCTATATAGTGCACCAAGGTTGTAATGATAATAATAATGATTATGTTCACTCCAGATATTCCTGAACACAGACGGATACTTGTACCTCTACATTTACTACTACTACTCCTCCTCTTACTCCTCTTCTTCTTTTCCTCCTCCTTCTTCTTTTCCTTCTCCTCCTTCTTCTTTTCCTCCTCCTCCTTCTTCTTTTCCTCCTCCTCCTTCTTCTTTTCCTCCTCCTCTTTCTTCTTTTCCTCCTCCTCCTTCTTCTTTTCCTCCTCCTTCTTCTTTTCCTCCTCCTCCTTCTTTTCCTCCTCCTTCTTCTTTTCCTCCTCCTTCTTCTTTTCCTTCTCCTTTTCCTCCTCCTTCTTCTTTTCTTCCTCCTTCTTCTTTTCCTCCTCCTTTTCCTCCTCCTTCTTCTTTTCCTCCTCCTTCTTCTTTTCCTCCTCCTTCTTTTCCTCCTCTATCTCCTACTCTATCTCTTACTCCTTCATCTCCTCCTCCTCCTCCTCCTCCTCCATCTTCTTTTTCTCCTCCATCTCCTACTCCTCCTCCTCCTTGTCTAAAAATATACAGTGGTATAATATGAATTTGATTTCCCCCAACACGCAATTCCCAAAGTACAGTCCAATGCTTTTATTTCTACGTTTTATTATTATTATTATTATTATTATTGTTGTTATTCTGAGTGACCTATATACAATACAGTTTTCCCATAATGTTACAAGATTGTGTGTGTGTGTGTTATTATATGAGACATGGTGACTGTTATCCGTGGCATTACAGTACACACACACACACACACACACACACACACACACACACACACACACACACACACACACATCAGAGTTCCATAGCGTGATGCCTTCTCCTTCACCCCTGACACCGACCGTAGCAGCAGCAGCAGCAGGAGGAGAGTGACTGAGTGTGTGTGTGTGTGTGTGTCAGTCCACACCTCAACAGTCAGTCCTTCCCACCCATGATACCCTGTTATAACACGAAATCTTCACAAAGGAGGCTAGGGATGAGAGTGACACAGGAAAATTTCCAGTCAGCAGGGCAAGCATTTTGAGTGAGGGAGGCGTTGCTTATGGAGCAGAGGGGCGTGGCTAGTTCAGGGGAAAATTCTTTGTAAATTTTAATGGGGAGGTCATCAGGTGTGGTGGATCTATTAGATTTACTGTAAATGAGGCTGGTCTCATTATTACCCTCGACTTTTCTTTTTATGTTTTGTTTTTGGTACTTGAAGGGTTACTGAAATTCCCCCCCCAAAAAAAAAAAACATTGTGGTGATTTGTGTTCTGGCATTGTCTGGGGGTGTCAGGTTATATCCAAACCTCATATTAAGAGTGTAGTGGAATAATATGAAATGTGGTTGTGTGTGTAAGAGAGAGTGAGAGAGACTGTATGGGTGAGTGCTTGTGTGTGTGTGTGTGTGTTAGCGTGTTTGTATGTATGTGTGTGTGTGTGTGTGTGTGTGTGTGTGAGAGAGAGAGAGAGAGAGAGAGAGAGAGAGAGAGAGAGAGGAGAGAGAGAGAGAGAGAGATAGAGAGAGAGATTATATATATTTGATAGTGAGAGAGAGAGAGATTATATATATATTTGTGTGTGTGAGAGAGAGAACTTGTGTGTGGGTGTGACTAAAGAGGAGTGAACTGCAATATAATGGACATCTAACATGGAAAAGTATTGGCCCTACAAGGTGAGAAAAGTGACGAAAGTTAAATATATTATACGTGTTTCCGAATTGCATGATGGCTTATTGTAACAACACAGCCTTCAAGTGGACCATATTTGGTTATATATACGAAATACAGGTCTCCCCTCCCCCTCCTCTCCTCTCATCCTCTCCCACTCCTTAATTTTACTGCTCTCACTCTCCACCTACGACCTGATCTCCACCCCCACTCCTCTCTCTCTCTCTCTCTCTCTCTCTCTCTCTCTCTCTCTCTCTCTCTCTCTCTCTCTCTCTCTTGTCCATTACCTACCATTTGTTTTAGTAATTATGTAGTCTGTCTTTCCCCTTTCCCTCTGCCTAATTTTCTTCTACCATCTCCATTCTTGCCTTCGTGCTATAAATATTTCTCTGGGTTTGGTGCTAATCCCTTCATCATCATCATCATAATCATAGTCGTCACCATTATCATCATCATCACCAATACCACCTTTTTCTTCTTTTTTAAGCCTTTTGGGTAGAAAAATGAAGCAGAATACAGAAATAAGAGACAGAATATTCACATCCATTCCCTCATCTTTCAAGTCCACGAAATTCTCATCTCTCCTATATACCTCCCCACAAACTCCCACGTCAATGATAATAAAAGAAATAATAATTACTAGGTACTATTACCGTTACACCCTTCTTGCCCAACCTGTTTCTCCTTCCCTCTTACCCATCCCTACACATCACACCTATTCATTAGTAATCACTCTTCCCCCCCTATACCCATCTCCCTTCCCCCTGTACCCATCTCTCCTCCCTCCTTTCTCCCTTCCCTTCCTATTACCCTATACCCCTCCATCTTCCCCCCACCTATTTCTCCTCCTTCCACCTATTACTCCTCCCCTCCCCCCCACCTTTCCCCCTACCCATGTCTCCCCCCTCCCCCCCTCCCCTACCCCTTTATACCAACTACCCAAGGTGAGGTATTATAGTGTGTTCCGTTTCCCTCACTCAGCTCGTCTAAATTAACAGTTATTGAAGTTCACACATACATAAGAATATCACACACTGTACATACCAAGGCACAACCCAACCCACTTCAGTTTTTTTTTTTTTTTTTTTTTTTTTTTTTTTTTTTTTTTTGAGTGGGTTGATACGAGGTCTGTGATTTTCCCGTCGACTTGGAGGTTAGTTATTTCTCTAACCTGACAAGCAATGGATCACCTCAATATGTATACGTGTGTCATTATCCCTTTACTTATTCCCACAAAATCTCAGTGCTTCACTATAGTACGTTTTATTAATTTTTACATATGATTGTAAATTGCAGATTCTTGATATGTACTGCACCTATTTGGACAAATGTTTTATGTAGTTTGTCTGTTATTGCATTACATTTACCCCCCTCCCCCCCCAAAAAAAAAAAATAATAATAATAATTAAAAAAAAAAAAAAAATCAATAATGAGGTAGTGACTCAGTGAGGGAGTCGGTGAAATTTTTCGCCAGATTGAAAAATAGAAAGAAAAATTGTAGTGGTGTATGATGGTGGAGTGAGTGGTGGTAACATGATGGAATTCTGTAGGGAGGAAGGGAAGGAGGGAGTGGTCTGGGGTGGTTATACCGATTCGTAGTAAATATCTTGGTAATAAAGAACAGCACGTGTATGATTTTGCAGTACTTCATGATAATAAAAATGATTGAGGGGGTTGAGTTGACGTAAGGTGTTGTTGTATGATTATAGTTTGATATGATACGGATTTATTTATACGATGGAAGAAAAATGTCGGTGGATATTTGATTGTGGTTGTACTTCGTTATTTTTATCACTGAAACTCGACACGTCATGGTTTGATTAAGTTAGGTTTGGAATTCGTTGTTTGTGTGTCGAGGAGGTCAGATGTAATTAACCCTCCTCCTCACACACACACACACACACACAAATATCAACACAGCTGGATTTTCACTCATAACCTTAAAAAATAATTACACACACACATCACGACACACACACACATCACGACACACACACACATCACGACACACACACACATCACGACACACACACACATCACGACACACACACACACACACACACACACACACACACACACACACACACACACACACACACACACACACACATCACGACACACATCACGACACACACACACAAACACACACACACACACACACACACACACACACACACACACACACACACACACACACACATCACCACACACACACACACACACACACACACACACACACACACACACACACACACACACACACACACACACACACACACACACACACACACACACACACACACACATCTCGACACAGGTGGATATTCACTATGATAGCCTTATGAAAAATATTACCGTTATTATAATGAATGGATGAAATGATAAAGAGATAACTTTCTATTAATGTTGGAGTGTAGAATTAATTATTCTTAATTTTTATGGCATGAGAAGTACGTAATTAGAAGACCTCTCTCTCTCTCTCTCTCTGTGTGTGTGTGTGTGTGTGTGTGTGTGTGTGTGTGTGTGTGTGTGTGTGTGTTGTGTGTGTTGTGTGTGTGTGTGTGTGTGTGTGTGTAACTAGTAATGATGTAAATACAGTTCGTGTGCATTTCCTCGTTGGTGTGTATGTGTGTATGTATGTGATATCCGGAAGTATATACATGTGTGTGTCTGAGTATATGTAGAGTAGAGAGGTGGGTGGGTAAGTAGGTAGGTAGTTAGAGTGGTATTTGTAAGTTGGTAGGTAGGAAGAGTAAGGAGGCGAGTGGATAAGTAGGTAGGAAAGTATAGAGTAGAGAGATGGGTAGGTAGGTAGGCAGTTAGATTAGATAGGTAGGTAGGTAGGTAAAGTAGGAAAAGATGGGTAGGTAGGTGGGTAAGTAGGCAGGCAGATAAAGTAGTAGGGCAGGTGTAGGTAGGTAGAAAAAGTAGAGAGATGAGTGAAAGGAGGTAAGAAGGTAAAATAGAGATATAGGTATATATAGAGTAAGTAGGTAATGTGTGTGAGTAAGGTGGTTAGTAAATAAAATAGAGATAGGTAGGTAGGTAGGTAGGTAGTGTGGGTGTGTAAGGAGGTAAGTAGGTAGGTAGGTAGAGTAAGTAGGTGGTGTGTGTGTGTGTGTAAAGATGGCGTGTTGGTAATGGGGTTCAATATCATTCAGTTTCTTTTTTGTTGCCCAGGTAGCGTGCAGGTGGTGTAGGTGTTTCTTGCGTGTGTGTGTGTGTGTGTGTGTGTGTGTGAGTGGTGAGTGGTTTACATATCCGGGTTTGACCTTTTTCTCCCTTCCCACACCCACAGTTGCATGCATGCACATATATTTATATATATTACACATATTTCGTATACATACATTATTTTATTTACATGCCCATTTTTGCTCACTCACAACACACACACACACACACACACACACACACACACACACACACACACACACACACACACACACACACACACACACACACACACACACACACACACACAGACTAAGAAACCTGCTAACGATGAAACTATAGTGAATATTTGTAATCAACAGTTAGATAAATACACATATATTATTATTGACTGAAGATGGTCACAAATTTCATCTTTTTTTCACTTTTCTACTGAGTGTGCCTTGCTTCGTCCCCTCGTAGCCTACCACCTTAAGATAACCCCATTCACTTAGTTACTATATGATATGCAATTATAATTTAGAATTGGTCTAGGAGAAATTTATATATTGATCTCAAAGTTCTTCACGCCAAATTTCACGAAGGTCTATTAGGAAATGTGACCTTTGTATTATATTCATGGAAATTCGTCCCTCTGGATTCCATTCCAAACAAAAAAAATAATTATCTAGGATCGACACTTCTGGTCTCACATGAAATATATAGATACATAAATATATAAACATACATTAATATTCACATCGATATACATAATTTGGTATACATATATATACATAAATACATACATATATATCTCTATATACAAACATCCATTCTTAAACTAACCCTTTATCTTTCTCTCAACACATTTATCATTTGTCATCTACAACTTCCTATATCTTGCATCTTATTTATATTTTATTTATTTTATTTTTCAAGGATCTCCTTCCTTCCCCCTCCCCCCCGCTCCACACACACACATGCACTCACTACCACTACCTCCTCCTCCGTCAGTACTCACCCTCAGGAGTAAAGGAGACAATGGTTGTGTTGGCCTCTTCTCATTACTATACCCCTCCAGCCCTCCTTCCCTCCTTCCCTCCAGCCCTCCAGCCCTCCTTCCCTCCAACCCTCCCTGCAGCTCACTGACAGATGTGTCCCTTCCACTCTTCTCTCCCTCCCTAAAGCTCATTGACTGATTCTCTCTCTCTCTCTCTCTCTCTCTCTCTCTCTCTCTCTCTCTCTCTCTCTCTCTCTCTCGCAACTTCTTCCCTCCTGAACGCCTTCTCTCCCTCCCTCCAACACCCTTCGACACCTTCCCTCCAAAAAGCTCTCCCTTCTCCAACACCACGAATGTATATAACTCCTTCCTCCCACATGCCGCCCCCCTCCCTCCCTCCCTCTTCTCCATCACTACTATGCTACAGTCCTACTCAGTTGCTCCAGATTTACCAATACTGTATTACCACTTTACTGGGATCCTTTACATTGGACCAACTGCATGGAGTGATACTGATTCCTCTAGACGAAGAAGAAAAACATAATATGACCTCAGTATACGAGTTGGGGAGGGACGAGTTTTATTGCAGTGATTATAGAAAGCTATGGAATTTATTAAGGATGTTTTGATAACACTGATTTAGTTTGCAGTAGTTTGGAGCAATGGCAGCCGTCCACTTGGCCTGTAAACAAACAAACACCCTCCCCCCATCACCCCATCACCCCATTAATTATTTTGAGAAACCCATTGAAGCACATAAAAGCAATCATAACTCCCACTGCCAGCGTAGGTTCGAGTCCCACCACCTCTTCCAAATATGCAAAAAGAAAAAAAGAAGAAATTCATTTGTCATATGTAAACTCAAGTCTTAAAGAGAGAAAAAATAAAAATAAAAAAAGATGGAAGGGAAGATAATTATTGTCTCAAGGTGAACCAATAATTGTGTTGCTAGTCGGGGGAAACGGGAGTCTACAGATTCCACCAAGACGTGCTACCAAACACACTACCTACGGGTGTTGCTGTTTTGTGGGAACGTTTGGGGGATTTGTAGACTCCAATCCACTTTATTTAAGGAGAGAACCACTTATGGGAAAATTGGGCTATAAATGTACCAAAAATATATTACCAAATGACAAAAATATATTACCCCCCCCTGTACTTAAAAAACGATGGTTAAATGTAAAGGAAACAAGAAGTTTTAGGAATAACGTGTAAATATGAAATTCCCAACTTTGAGAATTTACTGAAACATGAAAATCACTCAAGGATTTTGTGGATCGCTATAATATAAAATTCCCACCCTTGAGAAAAACAGAAGCACAATAAAATCAGCGGTAAATAAATAAACGTAAAACACACAAGGATTATAAAACACCATGTATGAAATTTCCAACCTTGAGAGAAAACTGAAACACGATAAACACAACAATAAAAAATGTAAAATACACAAAGATTTTTATAGAACACTTATAAACACAACGATAAGAAATGTAAAGTAAGCAAGGATTTTTAAAGAACACTAATAAACACAACGAAAAAAATGTAAAGTAAACAAGGATTTTTAAAGAACACTTATAAACATAGCGATAAAAAATGTAAAATACACAAAGATTTTTATGGAACACCGATAAACACGAACATGAAAAATATAAAGTAAACAAGGATTTTTATGGAATACCGTATAGGCCTTTAAGAACTTCCCAACCTTGAGAGACAACAGAAACTCCAACGACAGACAGACAGGCAGGTGACCTCGACAGACAAGGGGTGGCACCGTCGTAATTCTGAACTGTGAAGGTCATTAATTAAACCTCGACTTTTGTGACCCTGAAATTCTTGAGGGAGCAAATGACCCCTTCAAAAAAAAAAAAAACTTCCAAGCAACAAACAGGTCAACATTATTTTTGTTAATCTGGGTTTGTTTCCTGTCATACTTCATTGGGAGGAATGGAGACACTCTAAATGTACCAAAAGTATATTATCCCTGCTTTTGATGGTGTATACGATGACGTGGTACCGGTACGATGACTCCATAATACACACACTACATAACCATCGTACAGGTAACCAAGCCATCGTCAACACCACGGATAGTCTTGCATACGACCCATAGACTGAATATTATCCACAATTTATTATTCCTGACACGAGTTAATAAAATGATGGTACTTCTATTTAAAGAGTTATTTGATACTTATTATATCACAACTCTAAGTTTATTATTTATTGCAAGTGGGAATGACAAGGTGAAGTGAGATTTCTCCGTGTACAGAAGTCACCTCTGTCAATAGATGACAAAAAACAAGTAAATATATAAATAACAAAATAAACACACACACACACACACACACACACACACACACACACACACACACACACACACACACACACACACACACACACACACGCTATCACTCTACGTTTACATCGCCTTAATTAATGACCATTAAAAAGTTGATAGGCGTTAAGAGTTCTCCTCCCCCCCAAAAAAAAAAAAAAAAAAATATATATAATGATAATGATGATAATGATAATGATAATGATAATGATTATAATAATGATAATAATGATGATAATAATGATGATAATGATAATGATAATAATAAATAAAAAAACAGACAAAGCAAGAATTCAGTATTTTTGTAAAGATCACCGCCGGGTATGAGAGACGACCAGTACAGTAAGTAAATCTTTGGGCCTCACTTGGTATTTTCCCTTATATGGAATTATTGTGTGACGTAACTCAATCAAGGTTTGTAGATTATAGTCAATGGAGAGGCGGCTATGTTGATATAGTCCTTTAGTATTATTATTATTATTATTATTGTGGTTATTGTTATTATTATTGCTGTTATTGATATTATTGTTATTATTATTATCATTGTTATTATTATTATTGTTGTTATTATTATTATTATTACGGAATAAAATGTAAGCCAATGTTTGCCAAAAAAGTATGACAACAGCTCTCATTTACGTAATATTACACTTAACAAAATTCTTGCTCATTCTACTCTACCTAACCCATGACACTACCAAGAGTAAATCCTCATATATAGCTGGCTCCCTAAAACTACACAGTGCCATCCATGTGACCACCATAAATTAACACGCAACACGAGAAAGAGAGAGAAGTACTGTACAATATTACAATGGGAAATATTCAAATACGATGTTGTTGTTGTTGTTCCCTTCTGACATTTTGGTGTGGCCTCATAAATAGCTTACATCCAGTCCCTCCCCCTCTTCCAGTCTCTCCCTCTGTACAATGTCCGTATGTAGTGGTGGTGGTGGTGGTGGTGGTGGTCGACTGGGTTTGGCTTTTCTTTCTTGCTCTCCTCCCCGCCTTGCTGATTGAGTTTTTGTGGGGGTGGTCATGGAAGTAGGTGTGGTAGTGGTGGTGGTGGTGGTGTTGGTGTCGGTGCTTGTTGTTGTGGTGGTGGTGGTGGTGGTGTGGTGTGGTGAAGACGGTTTTGGTAGTAGTAGTAGTAGTTGTTGTAGTTGTGGTGGTGGTGGTGGTGGTGTTGGTGGTGGTGGTGGTGGTGGTAATAGTAGTTGTGGTGTGATGATGATAGCAGTAATGGTAGTTGTATAGTAGTGGTGGTGGTGGTGGTTGTGGTGGTAGTGTTGCAAGGCTGTTTGATGATGGTAGGGGTAGCAGAAATAATGGTGGTAGTGCAATGGTAGTAATAGTGATAGTGGTATTGATAGTGGTAGTGATAGAAATAGTGTGGTGTTGGGGTAGTGGTGCCAGACAGGTGGTGGTAGTGGTGATGGTAGTGGTGTTGTTGTCCCTCAGCCGGGCATCTGGACTGAGGTCACCACAAGGCCGAGAAGGAGGAGAAAGACACTGGACTGGACTGGACTGGACAAGTGACTTCCTTCGCTGCTGCCTCTGTGTTGTAGGATGCAAGACAAGGCCGGGAGAGCACAGCAGCAGCAACAGACACATGCAACACTTTTATTTATACACACAGTACACACACACAACACTTTTATTTATACACACAACACACAGACACAACACTTTTATTTATACACACAATACACACACACAACACTTTTATTTATACACACAGTACACACACAAACAACACTTTTATTTATACACACAGTACACACACATACAACACTTTTATTTATACACACAGCAGCAAGAGCACCATTACTTTTGTGACCTATATAGATTATTACCACTAACATAATTATAAGGATGAATTATTGTTAGAAATCACCAACATAAGGATTATTTTGGTTCCAAGTCTCTAACGTAGGGAAGATTTTTTTTCTATGTCGAAATTTCCAACATAGGGAAGAATGATTTAGTTTGATATCTTTAATAGAGGAAAGAATTATTTGGTTCAAAAGTTCCAACATATGGATCATTGATTTAGTTTGAAATCCCCAAAATCAAATTGCTTGAAAAACGTACTTAATAAAAATGGCTATAGAAGACTAATTTAGATGGAGATAAAAATATTCAGAGGAGAGGAATGAAATGATAGTGTGGACGGGAAGAAACAAAATAAATAATGCTAAATAGCAACTGATTTATAGTATGTATAATGTGTGTGTGTATGAATGTATGTCAGAGATGATTGAAGGAATGGAATAGAGGGTGGAGGGAGGGGGGGGGGGGGGATTATAACCAGAACACATTTCCTTCCTCCATCCTCAGACTAAAGTTTTATCCGTCCTCCAACCTGCAATCTGAAACGGGACCAGTGGAAGGAAGGAAGGAGGGAGGGAGAGAGAGAGAGAGAGAAAGAACTAGGTGTGTGTGTGTGTGTGTGTGTGTGTGTGTGTGTGTGTGTGTGTGTACGAAAGAAAAAAACTGTTGACGTGGGTGAGGGAAGAAGTGGAATGTTTAGGTAATAGATAAGGAGAGACTGGATTGAAGGACTGGAGGGGGAGAGTTGATACTGATGACGCCTTAGATAGCTTTTAGTTACATACACAGCCGACTGGTTGGAAAAAAGTAGGGACTGTTGTGAGAGAATCAGGTGTTTGAGAGAAGAGTATATAAAGACAGATGGTAGAAGTAAGGATGATATGTAATGTATTATCTGTGTGTGAAGTGAGAGAGAGAGAGAGAGAGAGAGAGAGAGAGAGAGAGAGAGAGGGGTTAGAAGGAACTAAAATATTTAATGCATTGTTGAAGCGTGAAGTGTAAGAGAGAGAGAAAGAGATGTTAGAAGGAACGAAATTATTAAAGGCATTGACGGACCGTGAAGTGTGAGTAATTGAGAGTGATGTTAGAAGGAACGAAAATATTAAATGCATTGATGGAGTGTGCGTGTGTGTGTGTGTGTGTGTGTGTGTGTGTGTGTGTGTGTGTGTGAAAAGATGATGCAATGAATGAATGATCTACCAAGTGACTCAGTGATTAGCAAAACAACAAACTTAATAATAATAATGTTGTATTGCAGTTACGTATTCTTATATTTTCTATTTGTGTGTGTACGAACTCATGTAGCCAATAATAGAGATATGGAATAGTAGAGATAGGTATATAATGTTAAAATGTATTCTAGGTCAGTGTGGGAGGACCAGAGGAAGAAAAGGGAATTAAGGGAAGGGAAGGGAGTGGCACAAAGAGTAAAAACGAATGATGATGTTGGTGGTGTGGGTGGTTGTAGAAGTAATAATTATATTGACTAGAGTTTGGAAGGCGCATGCAGCTGCTGAGGAAATGGTTTGGAGATTAGATATATAAAAAAAGTATTTATCATGACTTGAGGAATAATGGATAGGAAATGTTTACTGTAAGAAGATTTTGAAGGTGTATATATATGATAGATGGGAAGGAGATGGAGATGAGCATACGAATTGATGGTGCCATGATGTGTGTGTGTGTGTGTGTGTTAGAAGATTATGAAATGGTGAATCTATATGAATTAAGGTGTACATGGGTTTGGAAGGTATAATTAGTAAAAAAAAATCATCAATGTTGTGAGGTTTGAGAAATAAAGGAAATGAACTTATTATTAGCCAGTCCTTCGTAAACCGTAGTAGTAGGGTCATTAAGGAAGGTGGAGAGGGAAAGAGTAAAAGAAGATAGTATATATAGTGTGCAGGACGAAAAGTAAAGTACTGAATGATAACACAGAAGGAAAATGTCTGGTGAAGTAAGTGTGTGTGTGTGTGTGTGTGTGTGTGTGTGTGTGTGTGTGTGAAATACTGAATGAAAACACAAGGTAAATGTCTGGTGAAGTGTGTGTGTGTGTGTGTGTGTGTGTGTGTGTGTGTGTGTGTGTGTGTGTGTGTGTGTGTGTGTGTGTGTGTGTGTGTGTGTGTGTGTGTGTGTGTGTGTATATGTAAAAGAGGGAGAGACAGACAGATAGATAAAAAAACAAAGACAAACATGAGAACGTAGCTGCATGATCAGGGTTCAGTGGCAGGAAGAAAACCAGGCTACGAAGAGACACAACAAATAATGGACGAGATAGAATAATAACAGGTGCAGTTTGGGTGGTTTGGAGGGAAGGCCAACAAGGAGGAAGGAAGCACAGGGAACAAACCAGTAATTTACAGAGAAGAAGGGGGGGATCGTGGGCAGAGGTGGTGGTGTTGGTAGTAGAAGAAATAAAATTCTCCACTCTGGATTGGGGGAAGATGCGAAGGGAGATGGGAAGGGAGGAACTGTGGGTGAAAAATATCCACAAGAAGTTAAGTACTGATTGCACGACTGGGTGAGGTGTGTGTGTGTGTGTGTGTGTGTGTGTGTGTGTGTGTGTGTGTGTGTGTGTGTTTGTGTGTGTAAGGGGGAGGGGGTGTTTGGGGGTTGGGAAGGACTGCTGGTGATATTGGGCATAAGAAATTTACGTGTGATATCCTAGATGGGACAAGGTGTGTGTGTGTGTGTTTGTGTGTGTGTGTGTGTGTAATAATAATAATAATAATAATAATAAGCGGTTTATTGAATTGGCAGCCACAAGGCTGAAAATACACAAAGATACATGGACATAAATAGATGAATAATATGATGAGAAATATGATTGTGTCTGTGTGTGTGTGCGTGTGTGTGTGTGTAGAGATGGGAAGGAGATGGGAAGGACATGTGAAGAGTCAAGTAAGAAGGATAATAATTATTCTCTGAGCAAGAAATTTTAGGTGTCGATTTCAAGATAAGGTGTGTGTGTGTGTGTGTGTGTGTGTGCGTGTGTGTGCGTGTGTGTGTGTGTGTGTGTATAAAAGCCTAGTGAGGAGTGAATGAGGAGCAGATACTTACTTACAACAATACAAAGAAGAGAAAAACAGGACAGTAGGCATAATGTTGGGAAGATTATAAAGACTGTTGGTGATGAATAGAAGAGTTAGTAAATCACACCAAATGAACATGAGTATACTGACTACAGGTTAGAAGGTGTGTGGGGGAAGAGAAGAACTTTAAGAGGAGAGTTGTTTCTTTTTATGGTAAATTGGAGCACTTCGATTCCTCCAAAGTATGCCAGGCAACAGGACCAGATGAACACAAATAATGGTGTTCTGTTGCTTAGAATTGTTAGGAGGAATCAATTGCTTCGGATTTACCAACACTGTATGTACGGTACTAATCCTCCTTAACCTGGCTAAAGTGTATTTCATCCTTCCCAGATTATATCATTCACAGACATAAATAATTCAAGTAGTTGATTCTGGTGTAGATTATTGTTGTCTAGTTTTGTATGATTTCTTGATTTGCATTTATGTTTGAAAAAAAAAAAATAGGACTGGGTGTGTGAGTCGTTGTATTGGTAAGATATAAGAAAAGAAAAATGCGTTGAAATTAAAAGTACTAAAGGTAATTGTTTTGACCTTGGATTGAACAGTTAAAGGTGGTACATGAAGGAAAGGGAAAGCTTATTGAAGAGTTATGACGTTGATTGTCTTGACAGAGGAAAAAAAATAGAAACAGAAATTATAAACTAGAAGGGAGTAAAAGATGTGTGAAAAGAAGTAAGGAGTAATTAGGAGTAATGGTGAAGGAAGGGAAGGAAAGAATGGGAACAGAGAAAGGCAAGAGAGTATGGACATGGAAGGTCAGTAGAAAAAGAAAGTATAGAGTAAAGGAAAGACAAGCAGAAGTAGCAGGGGTGGATAAACAAAGGAAGGAAGGAGAGCAAACAAGGCCGAGGGAGAAGATAACAGACAGGACAGAAGACAACAGAACAAAGAATGCACACAGAAAGAGCAGAAGGGCAGCAAACAGACAGAGAGAGAAGAGAGACAGGCTGTAAGAGCAGAAGGGCAGCAGACATAGAGAGAGAGAGAGAAGAGAAGCAGGCAGTAAGAGCAGAAGGGCAGCAGACAGAGAGAGAGAGCAGAGAGGCATACAGAGAGAGAGCAGAAGGAAGGAAGATCAGCAGATAAGGATACAGGTCAGCAGACACGACAGAGAGCAGAAAAAAGGACAGCAGACTCGAGAGGGAAAGAGAGAAAGAGAGAGCAAAAGGAATGAAGGTCATGAGACAGGTGAACTAATGACCACACCACTTCTACCTTTATCACTACATGACCCACATATACATACAAAAATAAAAAAGGTGTAGTAAGTTGGTGTCGTGTTTTGATCCTCCATCAGATATATATATAGTTTTTTTTTATGACACTGAAAATACACCTTCTTTTTATCCATATTATCCCTTCATCCACCTGCCTTTCTTCCTGTTACTTTCATCTCCCTCCTTACATCCACTCCTTTTCATCCACCCCCTTCACCCACCTTTTCCACTTTCATTTAGTTCACCCACATTCATTCACCTCCCTTCACCTCCCTTCATCAACTCTTGTGTGTGTATGTGTGTGTGTGTGTGTGTGTGTGTGTTCAGTAGTTGATGTGGTTGGACACTTAGACAAAAAAAAGTTGATAAATGCGAGTCGTTCACGCTGACAAACTGACAAATGGAAGGACTGCTGAGGAAGGAAGGAACAACAAAAGCATATGAAGTGATGAAATATACTCGTGGTTTATCTTATCTACGGTGTCTGTGTTGTTGTTTGTTGTTGTAGTCGTGGTGGTGGTAGTGGTGGTAGTGGTGGTGTTAGTGGTAGTGGTGGTGGTGGTTGGTGGTGGTGGTGGTGGTAGTAGAGGTAATGGTAGTTGTAGTAAATAGTAGCAGTAGTGTTAATGGTGGTAATAGTAAGTAGTGGTAGTAGTGATAATGGCAGTTGTAGTAAGTAGTGGTAGTAGTGATAATGGTAGTGACAATAAGTAGTGGTAGTAATGGTAGCAGTTGTGGAGATTAATTTTATCAGCAGTGTCTAGGTATACTATCATTTTCCTCTATGGGTCGGCCTACATTATCATCTTGAGTTGGTCAGAGTTTGATAATGAGAGACTATGTTGGTTGGCATCTTGGGTTTATTTATTATATTATCTTAGGGGGAACTTTCTTATCTCGACAAATTTGGTGTTGGCTTCATGTAGCTTCAAAGTATTGCCAGATAAAAGGCACCTACCTGTAGACGGATAAGGGTATAGTACAGTGTAGGTAAATCTGGAGCAACTGATTCCTCCTAATTTTTTTCAAGCAACAGGAGAGAGGGGCGGGAAAGAAGGGAGGGATGTAGGGAGGTGTGAAAGGGGGATAGATGGAGAGAGAGAGAAGGAGAGATGGAAGGACGGAGTGAGGGAGAGAGATGGAATGGGGGATAGAGAGAGAGAGAGAGAGATAGAAGTACGGAGGGAGGGAGAGAGAGATGGAAGGAGGGAAGGACGGACGAAGAGAGAGAGAGAGAAAGAGAGAGAGAGAGAGAGAGAGAGAGAGAGGGTGGCATGGTGGGTGGATGTGGTATATCAGTTCTTACATCCAACTCATGAACCGTTGCCCGAAAAAAAGATGCCGTTCACTTGGTCTGTATGTATGTTTCGTCTCACCTCGGCATGAACTGGATCTATGAAGTCTGTTGTTATCTTTCCTTTTTCCGGCTCGTGTACCGTTGTTGTTGTTGTGTTGTTGTTGTTCTTGATGTTGTTGATGTTGTTTCTTGTTATTCCATCTTGGTATTTGGCGTTGTTGTTCTTGTTGTTATTGATGTTGATGTTGTTCTTGTATGTATAGTGTTCCATTTTGGTATTTGGTATTGTTCTTGTTCCATCTTGATTGTTGTTGTTGTTGTTGTTCGTTTTTGCCTCGCCTTGCCATTTATTCTCCTCCTTCCCACCCTCACATACATACATACATACATACAGGCATTTCCTTCCATTCCTGCGACAACTATAGATACAACAATAAACATATTAATGTCCATAGTTGTTTGTAGGGATTATAAGTATGTATTACAGAAGGATATGTATATTTCCTACTGTTATACATGCTTATAGTCCCTACAAATAGTTGTGGATATTAATATGGTTAAAGTTCTATCAAGATTTGTCGCAATACCTTTTTTGGCAACTGTACATCACCTCCCTTATCACCTCCATCCTACAGTGTCTCATTCATCCTCAATCCTATACCGTCCCTCCCTCCTTTCATCCTCAAACCTAGTATACCCTATCTCCCTCCCTCCCTCCCATAAGCTTTCATTCTCAATCCTATCCTCGCCTTTCCTCCCTCATTCTTTCATCCTTAATCCAATCCTTTCCTTCCCTCATTCCCCTCATTTTCCCCTCCTTCCCTCCCTCCCCCCATTTTCCCTTCCTTCCCTCCCTCATTCTTTCCTCCTCAATCCTATCCTCGCCTTCTCTCATTCCCCTCATTTTTCCTTCATTTCCTTCCTTCCCCTCCTCCTCCTTTCTCCTTCATGTCCTGCTAACATTCTTCCTCTTTCACGTTCTTCAGGCCTCTGCTATATTTTCTTTCGTTCACTGTTTTTTCCTCCATTTCTCTCGTCTCCATCCACGGGGTAATTTGTTTCGTGCTCCGGCTATTTACAAAGGTCTCGTGTCCTTATATAGAGCTACTGGTCATTCATTACCTACACACACACACACACACACACACACACACACACACACACACACACACACACACACACACACACACACACACACACACACACACACACACACGAATTAGTACCCATGAGGAAATATCCCATGCATATGCTATAACTGTAATGGTGTGTGTGTGTGTGTGTGTGTGTGTGTGTGTGTGTGTGTGTGTGTGTGTGTGTGTGTGTGTGTGTGTGTGTGTGTGTGTGTGTGTGTGTGTGTGATTGCGTTGTCAGTAAATAATGTAAACATGAATGGTACAGCGTAAAGGAATGCAACACCCACCTGACAAATGGAATGTTTACTCGATAACAATGTTCTTTTTTATAAGTGTATTTCGCAGTCGTGTGTGTGTGAGTGTGAGTGTATGTGTGTGTGTGTGTGTGTTTGTGTGTGTGAAGGGTATAGTGTAGTGTGTTTATAATGTGCTTGCATGTGTGATCTTGAAGTAGGCGTAAATAGTGAGTGATAGGTGCGTAAATGTGCGTGCGTGTGTGTTTAAGTGCCCTGAAGCAGATATGAAGGCTGCTTCCTTTGATGTGTGTGTGTGTGTGTGATTGACAAAAAACAAACTTATAAAAGTGAGATAGCGGAATATATACACACACATAAAATACATACATACATACCTTCCCCCTTTCCCGAACCCCTTACCCTCCCTCCACACACACATCTAGATAGGTTGAAGTCAGTTCTACCCAAAGTTCAAAGTTCACATTTTTTGCCCCTTTAAGGAGTTGAACTTTCCGTCTGTGTGTGTGTGTGTGTGTGTGTGTGTGTGTGTGTGTGTGTGTGTGTGTGTGTGTGTGTGTGGAAGGGCGAGGAAAGGAAGGGAATGTGTGTGTGTGTGTGTGTTGTAATAATTTCATGTGGGTGATGGCATTGAACTATTTTTTTTTTTTTTCACCCTTAGGTCGACCGAAGCCTTCCATTTGGCAACTGAGGTGATGTTGTAGTTTAATTAAATACTTCAAAACAAACAAACAAACAAATGTCATGCCGTCAGTGCTGTGTTGTGCCATGATGAAAATACAACTTAACTGGTGAAACATAATGAGACACCCACAACATTTTAATATTATTTATACGTAACAACCATGTACTGTATATAATTGTTAGTATTGTTAGTATAGTATTGTTATAGTATAGTATTAGTATAGTATTGTTACATTATAAACCGGTATATATTAATATGTTTGGACCCCTTACCAAATTCATGTTTTCACCAATTTTAATCACGACACGACTTTTGTGTTTTGATGGTGGGACTTCGTGTTTGATTTGTTTGTGTGTGTTTCGTTTTAAATTTCCTTGGTTTGGTTTGTTTACCTTTTGATGGAGTATTTGTGATTTTCTTCCCTTTGCATTCAAGTTTCGAATATTCATGTTGTTGATTATATTTGTTTTTGTTTTTTTAATTAATTATGGGTTTGAATAACATGTATCTTTATTTAGCTTGTTAATTAATCTCGTCATCTCATCCAGCCACAATATTATAACTGAAATACCTGCATGCATGTAGTTCGTATAATTATGAGGGAGAATCTCCTTTTCGTAAATCTGAGAGGAACGGTACTGATTCCTCCAAAATAAATATCTGGGGAAACAAATCACATCAGTGTAACTAATAAGAGGGAAGGAATCTGTTTTGTGACATAGCCTGGAGAATTTAGTAGCCCACACACAATTTATCAACACGAGTAGGATCTCCCCTTCATTAAACAACAACAGAGGATAGATAGATAGATAGATAGATAGATAGATAGATAGATAGATAGATAGATAGATAGATAGATAGATGGATGGATGGATGGCGAACTGCATGTGTGTGTATTTGTCATTGGAACCACAGTCAGGGAATTCAGTCCTAATGTGGCTGACTGACTGGCTGAGGGAATAAACTTTTGTACACCTGAGTATATACCAAAACATTTATTTCTGTTTTGGTAGTGTTGAGGGGGAAGACACAGTGGTTGGTAAAGGTGGTGTGGTATGTATGTGGTACCCTATAGTAGTAGTAGTAGTGGTGGTGGTGGTGGTGGTAGTAGTAGTGGTGGTGGTGTTGGTGGTAGTAGTAGTAGTGGTAGTAGTAGTGGTTGTGGTTGGTATAGTGGAAGGGATAGTGGTGGTAGTTGTTGCAGTAATTATAATGGTATGTGTGGTAGAAATAATAGTAATGGTTGCTGTAGTAATTATAGAGTTGGTATGCATGGGTAGTAAGTACATGAATGGTATGTCTGGTAGTGGTACGGGAATACACTCTGGTACTGGTATTAGTGTGGTAGGTGTGGTGGTGGTGGTAGTTGTAGTAGTAGTGGTTGTCCTTGTCTGAATATTATCGAAATTGTTGCTATTCACTCACCCTCCTCCTTGTCACTCCTTCCTTCCTTCATTATTTTAATTATTATTATTGCATGCGTTTCCTTTACCGTTATTCTTTCATTTTTTTTTTCGTTGGTTGTGTAATTTATTGTTATTCTTCTGTTTAACTGTGATGTATTTTATTTTGTTCCTTAAGGTGTTGTTGTTGTTATTGTTGTTGTTGTTTATCTTTATTTACTAATTATGTCCTTATGTCTCACGATTAATTATGTTTCCTTATTAAGTTGCATCTCTCTCTCTCTCTCTCTCTCTCTCTCTCTCTCTCTCTCTCTCTCTCTCTCTCTCTCTCTCTCTCTCTCTCTCTCTCTCTCTCTCTCTCTCTCTCTCTCTCTCTCTCTCTCTCTCTCTCTCTCTGTGTGTGTGTGTCTTTCCTTTGCCTTCCCTCCCTCCCTTCCACTTTTTGCTCCCTTCCTTCTATTCCTTGTTTTTGTTTCTCCTCTCCATCATCATCATCATCTTCTTCTTTCCTCTTCCCCGACTCTTCTTCATTCCTTTAATTCTGCTGATTCTTCTGTCTTTCTTTTCCCTCTCTTTTACATCCCTGTACTTTTACATTTATACTCATTTTCATTATTACAACTTTTTCATTTAGTTTGTCATTCAGGGTATGTCATTAAATTATTTCCATTCTCACAACATTTGTGTTTTCTTAGGTTTATTAAGTTCTTCCATTTTCTTCTCACTTGTTGGTATCTCTCTTTCCATCTTTCGTCTTCTTCCATCTCCTTTTTCTCTTCCTCCATCTCCTTTTCTCCTCTTTTTCAGTATATATATATATATATATGTGTGTGTGTGTGTGTGTGTGTGTGTGTATTTTGAAGACTGTAAATTTCCATAACTCGCATGAACCTAAAATAATTATAATTTGTATCGAAATAGGGAGACATTCTGTATAATTAATTGGTTTTTTTCTTTGCAGGTAAGTGTGTGTGTGTGTGTGTGATTGAAAGGCAGACGGTGTGAAGGTCTGATGGTGTAAGTAAGTAAATAAGTAAGTACAGTGTTTACTTTGCAAAATAATGGTTCTAGTTTGTATACAAGACGAATATACACAACGGGTTTTTTCTGACTGAGGGTTGTAGGATTACTTATATATGATTTGGGGTAAATACTGTAAATCAAGACCAATTTCACCAACATTTAAGCACTAATTGGGATACTATTTATAATTTACAAGTACTAGACTGTTCTCTCTTCTCTATATGTGTACTTAGAGCCAGACGAGTGGAAATGTCACAAGGAAAAACCTGGTCGTCGTCTAATAATAAAGGCCTACAGTCCAACTCGTCTTGTGTCGGACCCAACAAAGAGAATACAAAGAAGGAAAACTTGAAGGGAATGATAATGGTGTGGGAGAAGAATATATGTCTTTCTTAACCTCTATCTCAAATGCCAGTGGTGTTGGTAGTGTGTGTGTGTGTGTGTGTGTGTGTGTGTGTGTGTGTGTGTGTTAGAGTGTGTGTGTGTGTTAGAGTGTGTGTGTGTGTTAGAGTGTGTGTGTGTGTGTGTGTGTGTGTGTGTGTGTTAGTGTGTGTGTGTGTGTGTGTGTGTGTGTGTGTTAGAGTGTGTGTGTGTGCACCTTACTGTATGTATGCATAATTTATGTATGTATGAATATTGCATTCACTATGTATATCTGTACCGATATAATTATGTATATATGAACAGTATGTTGGTGTACACGTGTTTTTGAATGTTGTGGGTAACTTGTTAGTTATTATATGTATGTATGTGTTTATATCCTGTATATAAAAGTGTGTAAGATCGTATAGATATATATTTGGCTGTGTGTGTATATATTGTGTATTATGTTTTTGTGCTTACATTTTGTGGTGTGTATCTGTGTCTTTCTAACCGAACCTAATATGTATGTATGTACTGGTATTGCATATGTATTTATGTACCGGTATGTATGTATGTATGTATGATATGACTGTATGTATGTATGTATGTATGTATGACTGTATGTAAAAGTGTGTGGACAGGTCTCTTGCTCCCATAACTCGTTTGTGAATAATGATTGCTGTTGTGACGAAATTCAGCCTCTGAGGTGTGTGTGTGTGTGTGTGTGTGTGTGTGTGTGTGTGTGTGTGTGTGTGTGTGTGTGTGTTATTCCGTCCACTTCATAGGTCACTGTGCACAATGACCCACCACCCTCTTGCCCAATTCTGACCTTATGCCTTTAATGGAGACTTAGTACTTCTGTTCGATCATTTAAGCAATTGAGTGGGTGTGTAGGCAGGTAATTGAGTGGGTGTGTTGGCAGGTAATTGAGTGGGTGTGTTGGCAGGTAATTGAGTGGGTGTGTAGGCAGGTAATTGAGTGGGTGTGTTGGCAGGTAATTGAGTGGGTGTGTTGGCAGGTAATTGAGTGAGTGTGTAGGCAGGTAATTGAGTGGGTGTGTTGGCAGGTAATTGAGTGGATGGTTGTATGAATGTGTAGGTGAGTGGGTATGTTGGCAGGTAATTGAGTGGGTGTGTAGGCAGGTAATTGAGTGGGTGTGTAGGCAGG
>JAWZYT010001346.1:7500-12500 GCA_034508575.1 Petrolisthes manimaculis | reverse complement strand
CTCCCTCCCTCCTCCCCGCTCCAGTAGCCCGGACCCCCACCCCCTTGTCTATCTGTCTGTGTGTCTGTAATGGTAAAAGTGCGTTGCCTCCGTGAAAAGAAATCGCCTTCCAATATTTCAACCTGAATTCGGTACACCACCCCTGTATCTTATCTCGCCTCGCCTCGCCTCGCCCCTTCTGTTGATCCCTAAAGTTCAGACTGGATGAAAAACGACGTTGTTCACATTATTTAGTGGCGCACGAAACCAACTTTCCCCGCTAGGCTACCCCCACGATATTAAACCTTCAGCATGATGTTGTTGTTGTTGTTGTGATAGTGGCGGTGAGTAAGGTGTGGGTATGGACAGTCCTGGGGCAGGCGCGGTGCCGTACACACGCGCTTGAGCACCAGCACATACACACACACACGCGCGCGCAAGCAAGCAAGCAAGCAAGCAACCCCGTACAGTGGTGAAAATCCATTAATTGCTATCCCCTGCTCTTAGTGTGTGCGCGTCGTGTGTATGTGTACGTGTGTGTGTGTGTGTGAGCTTGTCAAACAATACTTCACGACTTTTACTTGCCTGAAAATGAGATGGTACAATCAGTGGAATGTTTACACTGCCGGTGACGCAATACTGCGGCTCATTCAACACTCATCGTGCGTATCTCTCATATAAAAAGAAATATAGGAAAAATATGTGATAGTGTTGAAGAGGGTAACGTGAAAGTGTTTTATGTGTGATGATGTGAGTCGAGTGAAATATTGTGAATAAGGAATGGATAACGCTAAAGAAAGAATATAATAGTGAAGTAGTAAAGTGTAACTCGAGACAAAAACACAGTGACGTGTTGTGGATCATTCATTTCTTTGAACAATAATAATTCACTTAATCAAATCCCGGTGGTGCCTGTAAAAAATATCATCCATTAGAAAAAGTCATAAATAAATCACGTGGTGAAACGCAAAATATCCTCCTACTCCCCACAGCAAAAATTATTAATCTTACCTGAATATAGATAACTCGCTTCTAAACAATAGTCTCCCTCCAGGATCTGTAAATAAGTCATCTATAACACACAAATTACTCGACTCTGGTCATTAGTCACTTCCCAGCCGGAAAATAAGTCACGATGGAGAATCGCATCGGCCCACCTCCTCCTCCTCCCCCTCCCCCCTTATAATAAAAAGGACCCACCTGCTAAGACATATGTGATGACCCGTTAATAAATATATGATTGAGGATAATATCAAGACCGAAGAGAGAGTGAAAATTAGTGCGATCGTCCTAATAAAATGCTAAGAAGGGGATGAATGTGAGGAAATGTTTAATGCCGGAAAATTCCCTCCCAAGGACAGGGTCGACAAATGCCCTGAAGATAAGAAGTAACAAAAAATAAAAAAAATAGGTGGAGTGAGATAATGTGATTTATCTTCCAAATAATAATAATGTTGAAGTACTAAAGGCTAGTTACTCCTGTGTAATTGTTGGCTACAAATCGGTAGAGCATAAAAGACCGTGATATCGGTAGACAGAAAACGAAGCTCAGAAAAAAAATATTGTGGGACTTTATATACTGAAGCCAGGTGCTATTCAAACATTCTCACAATCGCTGCCTTGCCTCTCAGCGACGTACTTGAAGACTCTCAAGAGTTAGTCAGTGTGTCAGGAGAAAGCTTGGGTGAAACTGAGAAACTTTTGGTGACTTTGATGGGTGACTGTGATATGCTCGTTTTCATAAGATTTTTTTGAGTTTTAGTCACGTTTCCCAATAGTTATTGTTTTAAGTCTTACCCTTTTTGCATCGAGGAAGTGGATGAAATGTGTTGTATAATATTATTTTTTAGTAGCGAGTGAAAATATGATCCAAGTGTTACATCATTATCAACATCCCACCTCCTCACATCAGACGGAACCCAGCTTGACTGTGTTCAAGAAGCAGAAATTTACATTCCCCTTGATATGGCTTATCGGTGGGAGGGTGAGGGATGCGACCACCTACCCACTTCTTACCACCTCGACCATCAACACAACGACCAACACGAAACCCAAGTCGCGAATGTAGGAAGTAGTGATGATGTCTCAGATCTGTGTCAGAGTGTTGTCAGAGTCACAGGCTGGAACTCATCACCGAAAGAGGCACCATATACTGAGAACGATTTTGGCACCCCAAAACCAGGACGTCTCTCTGGCACTGGCACTGAAGAGGGTCGTGTTTTGTCTCACACGGTGGACAGCAGTGAACCATGGTTGGGGTCAAATTTGGATGGCATCATCATTCATCCATATCCAGGTCATCCCTCACACAGCAGCCAGGACGAGGGAGATATAGCAGACATCCACACCCCGGCGGAGAGTGGATACACACACCACCACACGCCGAGGAAGATTGGATGCACGCACACCCACAAACTGACAGAGAGTGGATAAACACACACCCACATCCCGAGGAAGACTGGATGCACACACAACCACCACATGATGTTGGAGAACTCACAGACGCATACAATCCCCACCCAGTCCTCCACCATTCACCCACCGGACAACAACAGGACACACACAATCATCCACCACCTCACCAAAATGACGTACACATCCTCCATACCTACGACGCCCTCCACCCTTCCTTGACGACGATGAAGGGGATCAGGACACTTGTTTACACCCCGAGGAACAACTGGAGGGGGACGACTTGGGGGAGAGGTACCCGAGCCATCCTGTCGAGGGGGACGACGAGGAGGAAAAGATGGAGACGGAGGAGGAGGAGGAGAAGTATCACCCAAGTCATGAGAGATTCCCAACTGACCACGTCTCCACCTCAACCTCCACCAGCAGCCTCGTAGTCACCTCGCGTTTGCCTCGACACATCACTAACGCCTCTATCTCTCTATCACGCAAGAACAACGCCATTGCCTCTAGATCCATCCCACATGTAAACAGCGCTTTCAATACTTCTCGGTCTTACAAAAATATCCGTTCCAATTCTTTGCCTCTTGAACATAGACAACGCTTCCAGTCCCTTATCGTACAAGACCCATGCTTCTACCAACTCCCATGTCAACACCGCTTCCACAGTCTCATTGCCATATGACAAAACCACTTCGTCGGATTCCTCTTATATGTCGACCACTACTTTAGCCAGTGGTGTAAGTGGCGAAGCTATTCAGTCTCCAAATAGTTGTAGTAGTAGTAGTACTGACAGTTTATCTCAAACAACTGTCTTGAGAATATACACAGATGGAGATGTAGAGGTGGAAGAGAGTGACGAGGATGATGAAAAGGAAGATGTAGTGCATGACATAGAATACAAAGGAATAGAGGAAGAGGAAGAAGGAAATAAGAGAAGGAACACGAAAAGGTGGAAGGACGTTGGTGTAGGAAAACCACCAATTAAATTTTACATTGAAGAACCGCCTGGCTATGGAAGAGATAGTGATGAAGATGTATATGAGAGTCATGAAAACGGCTGTGAAAATGTACATGGTGGTTGTGATAATGACTCTTATCAAGAAGAGAATAAAGTAGAAGAAGGAGATGAAGTAGGACTTGAAGGAGATAACAGAGAACAAGACCAGAACCACTTCAGAGACACCTTCGACATGCGCTTGCCCAGAATGTCCTACTTCAGTCGTCAGGTGTCCGAAAGTGTGCTATTGGGTCGTAGCGCAACCTTTGACGACACATTGGAACGAAGGGTGTCCCAGCCAGCATACCTAGGAAGTATACGGACACATGACGAATTAGGTCGCAGCGCATCCCAAGACGGAAGCTTTGGCCGTCGACTGTCCCTATCCCAGGACATCCTTGCTGGACGAAGGATTTCCCACGATGCCATCAGCAGGATGTCTCAGGGAAGCACCAGTAGTAGCAGGGGAAGGGAAAGACGCTCATCCTACCAACCTCTCCGACGCCTCTCAGACCTCCGTACCCTCACCATGACCCTCGGCCTCCACATACACGGCTCCATACTCAACCTCGCCACCGATAAATCACGCAAACAGGTAAGTACAGTACACTGGAGGAGGTGGTAAAGGGTTAACATAGAGAGGTGGGCAAGGATCGATATAGGTTAGAATGGAAAATTTGTACTCTTAATATCCCGAATTTAGATACATGAACGTCTTGGGTGTTTTCCCTGCCATATTAAAGAACATTATCATCGACGGTAAGGTGGTGCTTGTGGGTTAGATTAATATTTTTTTTTTTTACTTGTGAACCTCAAAATTGCTTCTCAACCTGTGTGTGTTATTTATATATATATATATATATATTATAATGAGTAAAAGGAAATGTTCAGTCCTTGTGGAGGGCTGTATAAAAATAGATATGTTTTATGAATACCAACCATCACAGCCTGTCAGAGGAGAACACACTGCCCTCATGTCAACGGAATATATATGCAGTGACCTCCTCAGAACTAGAGCAAGAGAGAGAGAGAGAGAGAGAGAGAGAGATATGAGGGGCGGGCATGAAACATATTGGGTCGTGATGGGGCAGCTTGTTAAATTAGTTGAATGGGGGCGTACCTAGCGTGGTGTTTAAGTAAATGAAAGAGAGAGAAAAAAAAAATAACCCCTCTCAATTAAATATGCACTGGCTATTAAAACCGTTCCATAAAACTGTGCCAAGAAACAGATACTCTTATAGATGGTGTATTGTGAAGTACTGCACTCGTTGAAAGAATGATAAGTATAGCCTCCATTTCACCACCACCACCAAGGGTCTCAGATGCAATTGGTAAGAGGAAACTGTGAATTACTTACCTACCTACCTACCTACGGATGGATGGATGGTGTGTGTGTGTGTGTGTGTGGTATAATGCCGGGCCGGAAGCTTAATTGACTGTCGGCACCTCTCATCACTCACTATCAAGGTGTGTGTGTGTGTGGTTGCATATGCATGTTTGTGTGTGTGTGTAGGAGGTTGCATGTGTGTGTGTGTGTGTGTGTTGTAGAATGGTCTGTCCTTGTGTGTGTTTGTATGAATGTATACCGGTAAATGCGTATGTGTGTGTGTGA
>JAWZYT010001346.1:0-2500 GCA_034508575.1 Petrolisthes manimaculis | reverse complement strand
CTGTCTCTAAGACCTGGCGAGCTAGACTAGAGGGGGCTCCAGCCCCTGCTCTGCCCAGATTTCGGGGAGAGAGGGCTTCCCATGCTAGGAAAATCGCCAGTGAGAGACTAGACTAAATGGTTCCCATCTAGTAGTTCTTCAACTGGCCCTCTTTTCTTTTTATTTCCTTCCTGCTTGCTGTCACAACTCTCTATCACCTTTTTTCTGACACTATAGGTCTAGCACAGTGGTAAAGTCTGTGGCTGCAATTCCGTAGCCCAGCGTTCGATCCTTGCTCGGGACACTGTTAAAAATACCACTGTTGCCAGAGGTTACCACACCTGTGAGCAGGGGGTGGGGGGTTGAGTCGGCTGTTTGAGGTCTTCCTGCTTAGTCAGCCATAACCGAAGCTGACTCGGGTCTCAGGTGGGTGGAGAGGTCGCTGAGCCACGTATCACGGGGATCATCCTTGTGATGCGTGCTATAATTGTGTTTCATACACACTGTGTGTGTGCTACACTCTGTCCCAGTGACTGCCACTCGCTGGCACCTTTAATAACCTTTAGCCTATTATCCATCAATCAATCAATCCAAATACCCTCCCCTCTTCCCTTCCCTCCATCTAACCCAACCTTCTCCCACCACCAATACTTCCCTGCAGACCACTTCTACCACCTCCCACCTCTCCTCTCTCCCCTTATCTCATCTCTGACTTCATATTCCATCACTCCTTCCCTCTGTCCTGCTTCCTTTCCTTCATATTAACTCATTCTTTCCCTCACCCCTTCATTGTCCTCTTCCTTCCCTCCCTTCTCTTCTCTTCTCTTCACCTCACCTGTTTCCTCCCTTTCATAATCCCTCTTCCTTCCCAATTCTCTCTTCCTCATCCACGCCCTGGACCTCACTCCCTCCTCCCTCCCCCCCCTCCCTTAAGCTTCATTTTTATTGCTCCTCAAACTCCCTCATAAACACTCTCTCTCTCTCTCTCTCTCTCTCTCTCTCTCTCTCTCTCTCTCTCTCTCTCTCTCTCTCTCTCTCTCGTGTGTGTGAAAGAGAGAGAGAATGTTTAAGTGTAAGTGTGTGTGAATGTGTGTGTGTGAATGTGTGTGTGTGTGTGTGAATGTGTGTGTGTGTGAATGTGTGTGTGTGTGAATCTGTATGTGAATGTGTGTGTGTGTGAAGGGTATAGAGTTTAAAGGAGGGGATTATAGTATGAAAGATTATGTAAAGCGGATTAAGAGGACGATAGTGATATGTTTTATGGAGGGTCTTAATGGATGGTGACCCCCCCCCTTTACTTCTGCCCCCCCCCCACACACCCCTTTGCTCTCAGTCCCCCTTCCCCTTACCCCCAATCCCCCAAAACCCTTCCCCAATCCTCACACCCTCTCATGTAAAACTATTTCCATTACACACACAAACACACTCTTTTTTCAGTTTTTCTCATAATATCATCTGTTTTCTTCGTTCTCTTTACCACTATCACCAATATCACTATATACTACTACTCCCATTACCATCACCATCATCACCACTACCTCTACCACTACCACTACCTCTACAACCACACTACCACCACCACCATTACCATCAGGACACCTTGACCTACCCCGCCCTGCCCTTCCTTGCCCCGCCCTACCCTGCCCCGCCCTTGGCAATAATCTCCCCTTCCCCTCCCTCCTCTTCTACCCTCCCTTCCCCTCCCTCCTCTTTTACCCTCCCTTCCCCTCCCTCCTCTCCTCTCCTCTCCTCTCCTCTCCTCTCCTCTTCCACACCTTATATATTCCCTCTTTTTCTCCTCCCCTCTCCTCCCCTCCCCTCCCCTCCCCTCCCTCCCTCCCCTCCCTCCCTTACCTTAGATATCCCCCTTTCCCTCATCCTACCATTGATATCCCCCTTTCCATCATCCTACCATTGATATCCCCCTATCCCTTATCCCCTTCCTTTCCCCTACCCACCCCACCTTACCCTCACTTTAGATATCCCCTCTCCCATCCCTACCAACCACACACCTCTCTCCAGATATCTCTCATCCACACACCTATTATTATTATTATTATTATTATTATTATTATTATTATTATTATTATTACTTTTTTTTTCAACGGTAGAGGCACGAGCTATAATAATTAATATCTAGGTCTGCTTCGAATATCCAGCGTGATGGAGCGTTGACTAATCGAACTCCAGAAAATATGTGACAGAATTAGTGTTGGAATAATAAATGTATTTGGTTGATGGGCTGGAATGTCAGGAGATTCCAAACTTCATCAAGACCCATTGTTAATATAAGCAGTAGTTTTATTTCACGGTATGTTGGGATTTTATTGTTGTTACTTTCTATATTATATGAATATTCCTTCGCAATCCTTTTTATTATTATTAATATTATTATTATTATTATTATTAATTGTTGTTGTTGTTGTAATATTAGTTGGAGATAGTAGTCGTTGGTGTAAGTAGTAGTAGTAGTAGTAGTAGTATAAGTAGAAGTAGTAGAAGTAACAATATACAATAGAGA
>JAWZYT010001345.1:250000-263964 GCA_034508575.1 Petrolisthes manimaculis | reverse complement strand
CACCCCGCTACACTTGAAAATATAATTATTGTTGTCTCAGTAAGGTGGAGCCGTTCAGTGCTGAGTGGGGTGAGGTTGTCTTGTCTGGTTTGGGGAAAGATTATATCTCTCTTGTAATCTCAGTTAGATGTATGAAAGGTCTGGCCTATAGATAAGTCACTCTATGATACAAACTTTATTAATGCTCCCTTTCAATCCATTTATATAGTAATTAATTTCTCCTATAGTACTGTACATTTCGTCTATGTTTGCATTAATTCAATCCAGTTATATAATCATACAATTTTTCTCTGTTTGATGACCAACAGATGAAGTCACTGGTGGTGGTGGGTAACACTGCTTGGGTTACTACTGGTGCATGTGTCTGTCTCCAAAACACTACCCAATGAAGACGACGACTACTATGACGACGACTACTACTACAACTACTACAACGAAGACACCCAAGGAGCTGAGGAGGAGGAGGAGGAGGAGGCGACCCACCACGACACCAACACCATCATGCAGAACCAGAACCAGAGATGCCGGCCGAAGAAGAGGCTCCCGGTGAAGTGCCACAAGAGTATGCCGCCGACTCACCCACCACCACCGTTGCTGAGGGTGGCACTGAACTGAACGTGATAGTGCCAGCCCAAGTACCAGTACCAGTGTCACACAAAATACCCAGTAAGTGATGTATAGTACATTATTATTATTATACCTCAACCTCGGGACTGTCTATACTCTATAGGCTATTGGTCCGACTGCATTAAATTAAGATATATCTGTGTAGCATAAGAAGTGGAATACACACATGCATACAAGGTGGTTGGTGTTAAGTTATGTGTAACTGTTACATTATTTATGGAATTGTTCAACCACCATACGTAAAAAATCGAACACTGTATGTTGAGTTTAATTAAGGATTCAAGGTGAGATGATTACACTCGTTCCAGGCCTCAGGTGGTATTCCATTTTCAACCAAATAATAATTCTACCGAGGTTGATGTTGTAATTTCAGAGACACTATTGAGGCATTACTGGAACCAAATACATTGAACTATAATCTTAAAACAATAAAACACTCACTTCCCTCTATAATGACACTAAATATTGTTATTTTTAAGGACCCTGTGATCGTGTTTGAAAATTGGAGGCTTCTGATTCCACCTGACCATTGCCACGAAACAAGCTCCTTCCATATAGTTTTGGTGTTTCGTGGCAATATTTGAAGGACTCGTTTATCTCCAATTTTCTGACTACATCACAGGGTCCTTAAGCATAGTTAGAGATTGCTAGAAGAGTAAGCAGAATAACTGATTTGCAGACTCAGTGCTTTTAACAATATTCAACGTATACTAACAAATAAATAAATAGATGGATAAAAGTACACAATAAATTAATGAATAAATACATTAATAAATTAAAGCTTTAACCAACCAGTAAGAATATTTTGAAGCAGAATCAGTCCTGAAACATTAATACCTAACCAATTCTACTCGTGACATACCAATATATTTCCTCAAGTGTGATAATTGTGTGATATGAACTTCAGCAGCACAACTAACTGTATGCTTTCTTAATTAATATAATATGATCAATAACCTGAGTGCCTAATAGAACCTGCCTACCTGCCTGCCTGCCTGCCTGCCTGCCCTGCCCTGCATTAATTAACAATATATGCCTTTTATTGCCATTTTTCAGTAACCATATGTGTGTGATGTAGAAAAGGTCCCATCTAATCTATAACAATTAACCTTTTATATATATATATATATTTTTAGAATATATTTTCCCAAGAAGTAGAAAAAAAAGTGTACAGTCGAATGAATGCCCAGAGAGAAGCGAGACAGTAAAAAAAAAAAAAAAAAAAAAAAAAAAAAAAAAAAAAAAAATACACTGGAAATAATGACTTCCTTGGTAGATCATAGAGTACCAAAGAGTGGGATGGGATCTTATCATCAGTATTATAATATTCTAACACACAGAACAGGACACTGAACCTGATCATCTTTGCACGCTTTACGTCACGTCAAGCAGACTCTTATTTGGATGTATTAAATTATTATTATTATTATTATTATTATTATTATTATATTATTATTATTATTATATTATTATTATTTATTATTATTATTATTATTATTATTATTATTATTATTATTATTATTATTATTATTATTATTATTATTATTATTATTATTATTATTATTATTATCATTTATTATTATTATTATTATTATTATTATTATTTATTATTATTATTATTATTATTATTATTATTATTATTATTATTATTATTATTATTATTATTATTATTATTATTATTATTATTATTATTATTATTATTATTATTATTATTATTATTATTATTATTATTATTATTATTATTATTATTATTATTATTATTATTATTAATTATTATTATTATTACTGCATGGATAAAATTTTCACTTTAGACCCTCAATATATAATGAATAAAATAAATAACATACGTGTATCCACCACCACTTACTTCATTTTTCCCAGACTTGTGTTATTCCTTACCATTACATGTAGACTATAGTTAGTAATATACTGAGCCAGCATGTGTTAATTAAGAGGATAGTGCAAATTAAAATTCATCAAATATCGAGGGTCTATGGTATTCTGGTATCACTATAATATATATATTTTTTTTCTATGGTATTCTGGTATCACTATAATATTTTTTTTTTTTTTCATTATTCATTCATTAATTTGGTATATATATGTTGTGGTCCTATTAGAAGGTTACTACTGATACTACTGATTCCTGCAGACTATACCAGGCAACACACAAGTACTTCAGTATAATTTTAGTATATAGGGGACTTTGTTTTGTCGTATAATTTGGAGGAGTCAGTAGGCATGAAGATCGATCTCCATTTCGCCCTTACCATACCATTATTTTATTTCACTCTTAATTAATTAAAGGATAATGTGTGATATTCATAATGCTTGATAAATTTACACTGATTCAGCTCACTCTCTCTCTTTCTCTCTCTCTCTCTCTCTCCCTCTCTCTCTCTCTCTCACTCTCTCTCTCTCTCTCTCTCTCTCTCTCTCTCTCTCTCCTCTCTCTCTCTCTCTCTCTCTCTCTCTTCTCTCTCTCTCTCTCTCTCTCTCTCTCTCTTCTCTCTCTCTCTCTTCCTCTTTTTTTTTTTTTTTCTCTCTCTCTTGTATGGTTGTTTTACATTTATTCTTTTTTTTCTGTCTCTCATATAATTGACTTAGTTATGTTTATTCCTCTCTCTCTCTCTCTCTCTCTCTCCTCTCTCTCTCTCTCTCTCTCTTATCCCACCCACTCACCCACCCAGCAAAGTGTGAGTTGATTAAGACAGTGTATGGGATGAGTGAGTGGGTGTTTCTTCCTCACCACTAACTAACACAACATACATCTATACTCAAGGTAAAGTGATTCTTGCTTGTCATCAGCGAGTGTCTTTGTGAATTCATAATAATTTAATTTAATGTTTGTTTGCTAAGCGTCATAAACAAATTCATTAAGCCCCAGGTCTGATTGTTACACTCTATTATTTTACCAGCAAGACTATACTGTAATGTTTTATAATTTTGTTCAATGGGTTATTTTTTCGCGTGCCATTATAACGACTGTGAATGAATGTGTTGTTATGTAAACATCATCTAACACGTGAAGGTCGGCGGAACTTTGTTTGGATTGCATCCCTATTTTGGGTGTAGAGAGAGAAATAATGTTTACTCATGGTTATTTTTCTTCACTGTGACGGATTTGATACGATGGCTTGTGCTAAAAAGCGAACTGATTTCGGCTTTACTGTGAATGCACGCACTCAAGCAGACCCCATAAAAATGAAGCTTCAACTGCATGCATGCTTTGCTTTGTGTCGTCACCTCTCTCTCTCTCTCTTATACTCACACAAAAACACAGGAATAACAAAAGACTAATGCAGGCCGCAATCCAGGTGACGCAGCACCGACAACAACATCACCATCAGGAAAAGACTTGGACACAAACTCATCTAACCTCTCAATGCATACTACTGTGTCAGAGGTCATGGTTGGGGAAGAAGGACAGGGTTTGAATACATCTGTCTCCTCCATACCTGCTAAGTCAGAGGTTGGGACAGAGGAGGAATTACAGAGTCTGGACTCATCTGTTGACATCTCCCTGCTTCCCGTGCCAGAGGTTGGGATAGAGGAGGACTTACAGAGTCTGGACACACCTACTGACCTCGACATTCCTACCGTCCTGGAAGTCAAGACAGAAAAAGAAGAACAAAGTGAAAATTCATCTGACCTCTCATTACCTGCTGAGCTGGAAATTACGACAGGGAAAGAAGGACAAGGACTGGACACCACCTGACTTGTTTTCTTTACCTCTTAATATACCAGAGGTTGGTGGGACAAGGTGGGAAAAGGATCTCACTCGTCCTCCCTTTAAATCATCTTCTCATGAATACTAAGTTGGACAGTGTATATGATGTGATGTGTGCAGGATGACCACAAAATGTCAACTAACTCATTACTCATGCCTAGTAACGATGACCATACTCTTGTAAAACCTTCACAGTCTAAAAATGATAAAGCATATTCTCAAACCCTCTGACTCGAATAGTGATGCCGATGACGTCGTAACTCAAACAGATGACAACATCCCAATAACCAAAGTAGGAAAAGAGGGACCCAGGAAGACAACTTGACGTATCAGAGCCCATCATGAAGGCTACAGTCCCTACCAAGGAAGATATTGCATTGCCAGTAACTGGAGTGAATTATGCTGCAAACAAAACTAGCGAAACCATTTATGCATCCACCTAATGACCAAACCAGGAGGCCACTGTATTACCAGAGGAAGAAGAGTTTATGCCAGTAACCGTAGAGAATCTAGCAATTATTCCTCTCGAATCTGAAAATGAAGTACCTGGTGTAAACATAACCTTGAACTCGTCCCCCAACCCTGGCGGAGAAGGTCATGGATGAGGAGGCAAGTGATAGAAGGAGAGCAGGGAACAGAACCAACCCCAGGGGAGAGGGACGTGGATCAACAAGGGACAGAACCAACCCCAGGAGAGAGGGACGGGGACCAGAAGGGGACAGAACCAACCCCAGGAGAGAGGGACGGGGACCAGCAGGGGACAGAACCAACCCCAGGGGAGAGGGACGGGGGACCAGCAGGGGACAGAACCAACCCCAGGAGAGAGGGACGGGGACCAGAAGGGGGACAGAACCAACCCCAGGAGAGAGGGACGGGGACCAGAAGGGGACAGAACCAACCCCAGGGGAGAGGGACGTGGACCAGCAGGGGACAGAACCAACCCCAGGGGAGAGGGACGAGGGGAACCAGCAGGGGACAGAGGTACACTTGACCCCATCATCGGACATTTACCTCAGGAACCACCATTGGGTATGGATGGGTCTGTTGGTGTCCCGTTGGTGCCTCCAGACTCAACAACACCAACGATACCGAGGTCACCACCAGCACCTCCCCCACCATTCATCAATACTGCAGGTGAGTGAGTGAGTGAGTGAGTATAGTGTGTGTGTGTGTTTCTCTCTCTCTCTCTCTCTCTCTCTCTCTCCTCTCTCTCTCTCTCTCTGGTCATTTGATAAACACACCAGGGATGACGCTAACCTTACACGTCGAATGAAATCTCTCTCTCTCTCTCTCTCTCTCTCTCTCTCTCTCTCTCTCTCTCTCTCTCTCTCTCTCTCTCACCTACCAATCCATCTTTTAACCGCATGAACATAAATAAATCATCATCTCAACAACAAGAACACACAACAGTAAGCCTTCGTCAGGATGCACGTGCCCTTTATAATGATAATAATAATAATAATAATAATACTGTTTTCATGTTGTCAGGGGGAAGTGACCCAATTGTGCTCGCTCCCGACTGATAAATAATATGAACGATACCACGTCTCTTATCTGATAAAAAAAAAAAAAAAAAAAAAAAAAAAAAAATCGACCACCTTCATAAGCTCATAATAATATTCATGCAAAAAGCGGCGTGTCATTTTATTATTATTTCCAGATCTTGGTGTTTCAATATGAATTTCCTGGTATGTAGCCTATATTGTATGCCTATATAATATTATAGTCTATGTGTTACTGTGATAGAATTTACCTTTGTTTCGTAATATAATAATTGTACTTTCTTATGTTTTACCAAACTTGTATTATTTATGTTTTCTCGTTTTTATTCTTCAGGAAGGGGTTACCAGAGAAGCTGCCATAGTGGGATTATGTATGTACAGTCGGCAGCATAAATTCGCGTCCATCTCATGTACTTAATACTGTACTGCTAATATGACCAGATAGTTGCATTCTGAACCAGTTTTTATTCCAACAACATACGTAATTTACCATATGAGAACTATTATCTGTCATCTTTGTATTAAAATTGTATTACAAGATCACTATAGCTAATACAGTATGTCATAATTATGCAGGTGGAAACGAAGACAACTTATGCTGCCGACTGTACCTGTTTTTAATAATGTTCCATAATATCTTTTATTATTTTTTGTATACATGTTTTCATCATATTGCCAGTGTATATAATTAATTCATTTAGAATAATTAATCGATTTATGTATAGTTTTACACAGGAACAACGTCTTATCTGCTGGGAACCATACATACATACATACATACATACATACATACATACATACATTCTTGTCCTCAGCCCAGACACAGAAAAAACTAATAATAAATATACTCTTATTAATTAATCTTTTCTCTCGTTTTTATTTATTTTTTTTACCTCAGACAGGACTCAATAATAAGTAAGCATCTCCAAAGGTACACAGCGACTGAAACACGTGACGAAGAGAAGAAGAAGATGAAGAAGATGATGATGATGATGATGATGGTGATGATGATGATGATGATGGTGATGATGGTGGTGATACTCGGTGCTCACAGTCACAGAAAAATGTTTTATAATTTTATGTTATAGTCAATTCCCGAGTGTAGGAATCTCAGGGTGGTATTATTATTAGTAGTAAACTTGTCCCTCGAGGATATTATGGCGTTTCGTAGCTAAATTCGCATTACAAAACAATATGAACTTAGCGACGAAGAGAACGTTGTTTCCTCGAATAAATATACTTTGATAAAATAGGTAGAACCACCCTGAGAATGCATGTATATCCACCCATTCCACCCCCTCAAAAAAAAAACTATAATAATAAGCTCCTGTCCTTTCACCCATCCCCCCCAAAAAATAATAACAAACTTTGGTACTTTCACCCATCCCCCCAAAAAATTATAATAACAAACTCTTATCCTTTCAAAAATTATAACAACAAACACCTGTACTTTCACCCATCCCCAAAAAACATAATAACAAACACCCTATACTTTCACCCATCCCCAAAAAACCATAATTACAAACACCCTATACTTTCACCCATCCCCAAAAAACCATAATAACAAACACCCTATACTTTCACCCATTCCCCCCAAAAAAACTACAATAACAAACTCCTATACTAAATTTGTCACCCCTGCAGAGAGTTGCACCAAGCCTCCTGAACCGGGTACCTGTCGCGCCTACTTCCCCATGTTCTACTTTCACCCCGAGACGAAGACCTGCCGTCCCTTCGTGTATGGAGGTTGTCGAAGCTCTGCCAATGCCAATATGTACAGAACATCCAGTGACTGCTACGCTAACTGTTACCCAGATGGTCTGAAACGTGAGTCTGTCTTTCAATGGATCGTTCGTCGTATATAATAATAATAATAATAATAATGCAAGCAAGAACATCCATCATGATACATATTATTATTTATTATTTATTCTTCTTCTTCTTCTTCTTCTTATTATTATTATTATTATTATTATTATTATTATTATTATTATTATTATTATTATTATTATTATTATTATTATTATTATTATTATTATTATTATTATTATTATTATTATTATTATTATTATTATTACTATTATTATTATTATTATTATTATTATTATTATTATTATTATTATTATTATTATTATTATTATTATTATTATTATTATTATTATTATTATTATTATTATTATTATTATTATTATTATTATTATTATTATTATTATTATTATTATTATTATTATTTATTATTATTATTATTATTATTATTATTATCGTATGTGGTGTTGATGATGGTATGATTAGTACCGATACGATGTCATACTCCATAGACACATACAATACAGCCCATACTCCATCGTACCCACCATCGTATACTGTAACCAAGCCATTGACAACATCACACACACACACATGCAAACACAGTCTTCATTCATTCTTCCCTCCTTCCTTTCTAAAGACACACAAACACACATACACAGTCTTCATTCATTCTTCCCTTCTTCCACATCGTACCGTAACCAACCCACTGACAACATCACACACACACACACACACACACACACACACACACACACACACACACACACGCACACACACACACACACACACACACACACACACACACACACACACACACACACACACACACACAGTCTTCATTCATTCTTGCCTCCCTCCTTTCCAAAAACTCACACGTTACATGGTTTTTAAAGGCTCCACCACGGGTAAAAAGGGTGACTTCCTCACCTTACATGACGGCTCTGGACCCAACGCCAACATCCTCAAGTTCTCAGGTCACGACGCAGCTATTAGAGTTGATGACCAGACACTCCTTGACTTCTCTATGAGGTGGGCTAGTAGTAGTAGTAGTAGTAGTAGTAGTAGTTGTTGTTGTTGTTGTAGTAGTAATAGTAGTAGTCGTAGTAGTAGTAGTAGTAATAGTAGTAGTAGTAGTAGTCGTAGTATTAGCAACATTATTATTATTATTATTATTATTATTATTATTATTATTATTATTATTATTAGTAGTAGTAGTAGTAGTAGTAGTACGGTAGTAGTAGTAGTAGTAGTAGCAATATTATTATCACCATTATTATCAATAGTAGTAACAGCTTAAGTATTATTATTATTATTATTATTGTAATTATTGTGTGACTAATGCTCTTTTTATTCATCCACAGTAAGGTGTACCAGATGGACTTCTACTTCAGGACTGACATGCCACACGGACTCATAGCTTTCCTTCGTCAGGTAATGTCTCTCTCTCTCTCTCTCTCTCTCTCTCTCTCTCTCTCTCTCTCTCTCTCTCTCTCTCTCTCTCTCTCTCTCTCTGTCTCTCTTATGTGTGGTTAATATTTCTTACATTAGCATTTGATATTGTAACATTATTCTAGGACAAGTATTGGTGTTTATTAGTTCAGAGCCTCTCGATTTTAACATTTTATTCTGTTACCCATTAATATTACACTTTCTTTGCATCTAATATTTATAGAAAACTAAATAATTTAATAGTAACTTAATTAATGTGAAATTCTCTACACAGAGAAAACAGCACAAGAATGGATTATGAATGGATGTACAGTATTAAAAAGAGAAAAATAATCAGGTTGGGAGAAGAGAATAAGAAAGGAAGGAAAGGAATAGAATAAGAGAAACAGAGGGAAAGGAAATGAACAAGAGAGGAGGAAAAGAAAAAGATTAAGAGAGGAGAGAAAGTTAAAGAAAAATTAAATAAGAGAGGAGGAGGGACACTTGATGAAGGAGAAACTAATGGTTGACTAAAAAGGGAATTTGTAAACCATTAATGGGCTCAATATATTATTCTAAGCAATTTATTTCAAGGGCTATTGATACGTTGAAATAATGCAGCAACAAAACAGAACCTTTTCCCTGTACAATACTGAGGCAGTCTGTCTGAACTAGTCTCTTTTCTGACTTAATTTTGAAAAACCAGAAGTCATTGAATTCACACCCCTAAAAATAAATACGATCCCTCCTACTCTTCCTCACCTCTCTTCTTCTTGCTTCTGCTCCTCCTCCTCCTTCTCCTCTTCTCCTCCTCCTCCTCCTTCTCCTCTTCTCCACTTCCTGTTCCTCTCCTACTGTTCCTCCTCTTCCTCCTCTTCCTACGTTTCCTCCACCTGCCCACCTCATCCTCTTCCTCCTCCTCCTTCCTCAGAGTTGGGTACCACTGGAGTTTGAGGAGGGTACCAGGATTCACCTCTATGTTTACCTCAAGCGGGGACATCTGGGAGTCACTCATATATTCGGCCACGAGGTTGAAACCTTCACTATGAGGAAAGGTATGTACAGTTGCCAAAAAGAGGAATTGTGACAACTATTGATAGAATATTAAATATATTAATATCCACAGTTGTTTGTAGGGATCATAAGTATGTATTACAGAAGGATATGTACAGTACAATATATTTCCTTCTGTTCTCTCCAGGTGGTCTTCAAGGAGGCAATTGTCACTCTGGTCTGATTGTTAGTAATATGATAGTAATAATATTTTCTTATCCTTGGTGTGTTGTCTTCAGGTGGTCTTCAGGGAGGCAATTGGCACTCTGGTCTGGTGAAGGTGGACGCCACTAGGGGTCACCTGGTGTTGGAGGTGGACGGACATCAAGAAACCTTCAACATCAACAGTCTCAGCCAACACCCCAGCTACCACGAGGTAGCTCCTGACGTTTCAGGACTCACACATGTATGGATAGGAGGTATGTACTATTTATTGGCCACAAGAATTCGTACACACGCTGTCGTTTTCAGAGGTTCACAACATATTATAGAGAATGTAATCTTACGTAGAGGATCACAATATAATTATAGAGAATGTAATATTACGTAACTTCAATATAACATTATCATTATTAGGTTTGTTCTTTTGTAATTATAGAGAATGTGATATTACGTAATTTCAATACAACATTATCATTATTAGGTTTGTTCTTTTGCAGTCATAGAGTCATTTGGTAGATCATTCATTGCAGTAATTCCTGAATAATAACCTCTCATTCTGTATAGCCTGTGTAAGAATTGCTGTGACCAACCTTACTATTCTATATAAGCCAAACAGAAGCACCAGAAAGTGGACCAACACATACAGATAGTACCATTTCATTACTGGTGGCATTAAACTCTCTGTGATAATCAATTACTTTTTGCAGGAAACAGAACAAATGTGTATAATATAATATTTTATGAATACATTAGACAGGAACTCATTGTTAATAAATTATGAGTACAATAGTTATGTTAGCTGACAATACTAGAAGTTGCATACGTAAAAATATTCTCGGTTTCTAGATCCCAAAAAATAATATCTTCCCCAAGGCGTGTTGAAAAAAGACTTGGAGAAGGAGGAGGTGACAGGAGGCATCATTCACTTCCACGGGTGCCTGAAGAAGGTGGGCCTCATGAGCGGTGACTCTTCCTCCTCCATGACGCGCATCAAGTCCCTACGGTCAGCCGAGTACCAGCGGATCACAGAGAGGTGTAGCAGCAAGTGAGTGACGGAGGGAGGGACGATAGTGATAAATATAACAACAGCCTCAGTGGGTTCTTATTGATTGTGGTTGAAGTAGAGTCTATAATTATACTTAAACCCTCCAAACACCACAATGCTATGAAACACACACACTATAGCTCCATATATATACTCCTAATATCACTGTAGTCTGAATGTTTCCTGGGATATAGTTTGGAGGAATCAGCAGCAGCCCTCCAGTTCTTTCTTTCTTCTGCTCTATATTATCATCATCATCATATCTTGTCAACTGTAAACGACCCATTGAAATGTATGTAAGATGTGGGAATGACAGATCACTTTATTTTTTTATTGACTTATATATATTTTGCAGCTGTAACGACCCATTGAAATGTATATAAGATGTGGGAATGACAGATCCCTTTTTTTTTTTATAGACTTGTATAATTATATTTTGCAGCTTGAAATTTATAAGATGTGGGAATGACAGATCACTTTTTTTTTTATTGAGTTTTATATATTTGCCAGCTGTGACGACCCTTATCACAACCGGTGTTCGCCTTCGTCCCACTGCGTCGAGCACTTTGACCACAGCACCTGTAACTGCTTCAAGACTGACAAGGACGGACGGCACTGCGACATCCAGGGTCAGTTCAGTGGCTTTGGTTATAATAATTAAAGGGGGACATTTTGTGTTGGTAAATCTGGAGCAACTGAACCGTAAAAAATGAACGAAAGAGAAGGATGGAATAATCTCTCTCTCTCTCTCTCTCTCTCTCTCTCTCTCTCTCTCTCTCTCTCTCTCTCTCTCTCTCTCTCTCTCTCTCTCTCTCTCTCTCTCTCTCTCTCTCTCTCTCTCTCTCTTCCCCGTGTGACAGATCTGCCCGTGTTGACCCTAAACAGTGATGGGTATGTGGTTCATCGTATCTATGACTGGATGGACCGAGTACACTCCTACAACAACCTCGTCTCACTTCAGTTCATGGTTAGTTGGTTTTGAGTTGTTGGTTAGGAAGGGTTACCAGACAGGAAGGGTTAGGAGGAAGATACAACCAGTACTCATAGTGCACTTTTATATATTTTATTGTGGCGGAAATCAATATTTTTTCCTCCTGTAGACTGAATTCACCAGCTTAATTAAATTCACCAATGCTCTTAAGATTTATTTTCCCCTTTCAGACTAAACTGTTTCACCAGACAACATAGTAACATACTGAACACCCCAATAATAAAAATAATAATAATATCTCTTCTTTCTCTCAGACCAAATTCACCAACTCCACACTGAAGACCCCCAATAATAAAAATAATAATAATAATATCTCTTCTTTCTCTCAGACCAAATTCACCAACTCCATCCTCTTCTACGCCTCCGCCGAGCATCCAGAGCCTCAGTACCTGGCTGTCACCCTCACCGACTCCAACACCATCTACGTGGAGGCCAACTTCGGCAACGGGGCGGTGAGTGATGAAGTCGGGAGGCACCTCAACCACATGACCTGGAATACCCTCACCCTCGTACACCAACACAACACTATCCAGGTGAGTGAGTGTGTGAGTGGGCGAGTGAGTGAATCAGTGGGTGAGTGAGTGGGTGAGTGAGTGCATCAGTGAGTGTGTGAGTGGGTGAGTGAGTGCATCAGTGAGTGTGTGAGTGAGTGAGTGAATCAGTGGGTGAGTGAGTGGGTGATTGAGTGAATCAGTGGGTGTGTGAGTGAGTGAGTGAATCAGTGGGTGTGTGAGTGAGTGAGTGAGTTATTCAGTTGGTGTTGATTCAGGTGAGTCAGTCAATGTGTGGTGTGTCACGTCAGGTATTGTTGTTTATATAATGAAGGAAGTACAGTCGGCAGCATAAGTTGGCTTCGTTTCCACCTGCGTATGACATATTATTAGTTATAGTGATGTCGTAATACAATTTTAATGCAGAGATGACAGATATAGTTCTCGTATGGTAAATTACCTATGTTGTTGGAACAAAAACAGGTTCAGAATGCAACTATCTGGTCATATTAGCAGTACTTAGCAATGAGATGGACGCGAATTTATGCTACCGGCTGTACATGCATCCATAATGATCTTCAAGTTCTGGAAAATTAGGAATGACCACTTAGCCTGAAACTTTTATCTCTTCTTTGCCTTCCTCAGATATACTTGAATTCTGCTTTGGAGAGTACACTGGTGGTGCCTGGGGACATACGTTACCTTCACCTCGACCCTGACATCTACATCGGCAACGCTCCCAACCTTACCAGATGTGTGTACTCGTAGGATATAACATTATGCTGTAGAGTCAGATTACATTATTCACCTGGTCATGAGAGACGATTAATTAAGGGAGACATTATTTTGTTGTTGGCAAATTGTACGCTACATATTCGTTCACACTGTGTTCACACTACTCAGAACATAATTATAAACACTTAGGGAATCGATTTCGAGGCTTAGCTAAGTAGAATTTGTAGTATACGATTCGTCCACAACTCATGGCCCTCTTAATCTTTATCGGCTTTGTTCCAGTGTTACATTTTGCCATTATATATTGACTGGATAAATACAAATTATTATTTAAATACAAAAAGTCTTATTATGACAGCGAAAAGAAAATGATAGACATAATGGTAATTAT
>JAWZYT010001345.1:222500-245000 GCA_034508575.1 Petrolisthes manimaculis | reverse complement strand
TTAACTATTTAGCACACACAGTTTTTTTCTTTCTACTTCACACTCAACACCATTGTGGTATTATTAATAAGTTTTTTCTAGCCAATGGAAGGAATGCATAGTCTTCTTATTTTCCCTTTACACTCCTATGTTCTTCCTCCTGAAGCAGAGGTGGACGGGTGTGACGAGCCTGACGTGCCCTGTAATTGTGACGTGGGGGACGGTAAGCCCAGGTCAGACACGGCCATCACCTCCGACCCCCGATTCCTGCCCACCACGTCCCTCACATTCCTGCAGGACCGGAGGAAGGAGAAGGAGGACAGTGAGGGCCTCTTTACTCTGGGGCCTCTGATGTGTATGAGAGATGGTAAGGGATACTCTATAACTCTTTCTCTGAGTTATTTATTACAGAAGGTATACAGTAGGATATTGTTCACACTGAAGCTTTGGTATATAGTATATGTATTTCTTGGTTGTCTCTTCTATTGATTGTATGAGATAACAGTATTTTTGTAATTAAAGATACAAAGGTAAAATATAATAATATTATGTGTATGAATTATATCTTTCTCACACTGAAGATATGGATGATCACCGTCACATGTGGTATTGGGTATCATTTTCAGGATTATCAATGATGTCACAAAACTCTAACAAGCTGGTAGAGACAGGAAAAGATTTAAAGCTATAGTCTGTAGTCATGTATATTAATTAACCTGTGACAATAATTTGAGACCTCAACCCAATCTCCTGTAGCGGCTGAGGGTCACACCGTCAGCTTCAGGAAGCCGGGGACTTTCCTGGAGGTACCTGCGTGGCGGGAAGGCAGCCTCTTCCTTATCTTCAAGACCACCACCAACAGGGCAGTCATTGCTTATCAGCCCGCCTACCACCCCAGCCACGCCACCTTCAGGATCGCTCTTGTAGGAGGTGAGGCAGACTGTACTTAGTCTCTGTTTGTATGTCTCTCGACAGTCTTCTTGTCTGCATGCCTGTTTATTTGACTGTCTCCTCTTCTATAACAAGAGAGAGGGCCCTGGAGTTCATATATGCACCACTTTCACTATATACCACTGTACCTTCCTTCACACCTTTATAGTTCATCTCATATACCATCAATAACAACACCTTCCCTTTACTGCATCGCCAGTCACCTATAACTTCTCCTCTCCTTCCCCCACTACACACACACACACAGAAAGGACCTTGGAGTTCATGTATGTCTTCCACGGCCACACCCACCGTCACCAGCTCACCACCAGTCGTCCCCTCAACACGGGTCAGTGGCAGCAGGTACTCATTGACATCCACGACCACCAGGTGCGCCTCTTGGTCAACTCAGAGCAGCGGCTGGTGGATCTGGACAGGGATGCTTACCTTGGAGTCCTGGACGGCTCTATGTTCCTCGCTGGCGTCCCACCGTGAGTTTTGGTGCTACTGTTATTGTTTCTGTTACATGTTCATATGCCTCTTTTACTGTTTCTGTCTTTCTGTTATTGTTTCTGTTACTCTTATGCATTTTTACTGTTTCTGTCTGTCTATTTATCTGTCTTTCTCTATCCTTCTGACTCAAGTTCTCTATTTACTTCTCTTTCTCTCATTTTCTGCTTCTTTCCATTTTTCAATAAGATATTGTCTCGCCAAACAATATATAATTTCTAATTTAGCATCAGTATTTCGTAATTTGGTCAATGATAATGATAACCGTAATCATAACAAAGATAAACACAATAATTAAAATGGTAATCTTCTACTACTGTACTTCAGACATCTAATGACGGAGGAGCTGAAGGAGGAAAATCTGGAAAGTCTTGTGGGCTGCATCCGAAGCTTGACAATGAACGACGAAGTGGTGGACCTGCTACGGTACATCAGGGCGGCGCCTCATGGAGTGTCCCCAGGCTGTGATCCCTCCTGCGACCCCAACCCCTGTGAGAATGGTGCCACGTGTCTGGAGAAGTGGGGGAGCTACGAGTGTGTGTGTAGCAACCCTCTGGCTCACTCTGGCCAAAACTGTGAACATGGTGGGTTGCAAAATGTACTTAGAAATACATTGTCTATTATTCTTAAGGACCCTGCAAGTGTACGATCGTGTATATAAATAGGAGGTCTCTGATTCCTCCTAACTATGCCACGAAACAACCTCCTTCCCTATAGGTGGTGTTTAGTGGCAATATTTGAAGATAGACACGTTTATCTCCAATTTTCTGACTACATCACAGGGTCCCTTAAGAAGAAACATGCATAAGAGACCTCATACAGAACTCTAAATGACAAGAAAATATCAAACCACATTAACGCCTTCACATTTTTGTTTTATTTTACACAATTCCAGACGACAACCAACACGGCCTGACCTTCACCACAGAGGATTCCAAACTGAGGTACTTCTCCAACGACACAGAGAGCATCGGTGTGTACAATCTCCTCAACTCCAGCTTTGCCATCAGCTTCCGTACTCACGCTGACTCGGGCCTCTTGCTCTTCGCGGTGGACTTCCTACACAACTTCCTGCAGCTGCACTTGGCCGGTCCCGAGAAGCTGGTGGTTATGTTCAACTCTGGCAATACCTTCCATACGCTGTCTGTTGAGGCTGAGGATGAGGGTAGGTGGTGGTGGTGTTGTGACCAGACTGAAGTTATGTAAATACAACACGTTTGCATACACAAACACAAACATGCACAATGAAAAGTACACATATACATACATAGGTTTGCAGAAACATACACACATGCACACGGGAAAATTGATTCTATATGCAAGCTTCACATAAGTATAGCAAAAATGCACAAAATGAAGCAAGCATACATCAATCAAGCAATGAAAAAAGCAAAACATATCTGCAACAAAGACCTCATGACTCGGTTTGTCTATACAGTAATGTTGGTGCCTATTTGCAGTGGTGTTCAACAGTGGCAAGCAGGTGCAGGTGTCCGTGGAAAGGGGTTACTACTCCACTGACATCACCGTGTATACTCAGGGGGCCTTCTTCAACGCCTCGGTTTATACCTCCCTACTCTTGATCCAGGAAGATGCGTATGAACAATTCCCCTTTGGTGAGAGTAAGCCTGTACCTGAGATGGTTTATTACCCTCACTCCGTCACCAAACCTTACCCATTCTATCAGGTATAGTCGTGGAGGACAGTTTTTTATATATTTTTTGTTGAAGAGTATTCTGTGTCTTGTCTTTGTTCAATGTTGTGCTTGTCTTTCACCAACGTTGTAATCTTATTGATGCTTTCAGAGTACAGATTTTCCTTCTACTGTATATTGAGAGGAGTGAATATAATGCCCCATAACTTGTGAAATAGAATATGAGGGAGAGAGTGTTTGGGGGCACTTGAAAAAATAAGAGTAAAGTAATGGTACACTAAAATCACCACCTCCTTACATTCTTGTTTTCCCTTAAGAAATTAATACAAATATACGAATCAGAGATGCATCATATTGTCCACAAACACGTTGTTAGCATGTAATCAATCAGTTAATCAATCAATCAATCAGTCAGTCAGTCAATTTGTTAGTCAGTCAGTCAATCAAACAACCAATCAACCAACCAATTAAGGTGGTAGTATATTTTTGGTGTATTGGAGCTCTTTGATATCAGTCTTCAAACTATGCCAGGAAACAGGACCAAATGAACAAAATTAATAATGATAACCTGTTGCTTGGAATAGTTTGGAGGAATATTTAGCTCCAGATTAACTAATACTATACTGTACTGTGCTATCCCCTTAATCATTCAGTAAAAAATACCCATACTCAACCCACCATCAAACGACGTGACCCTTTGCTTGGTTCATACAGATGTTCCTCGGTTCGGCCACGGACAGATACCAAGACATGTCCTCGCTCCTCCCTGGTCTGGTCGGGTGCATCAGAGGCCTCAAGATTGGAGATGTGTTGGTCCCTCTAGAAGACCTGGTCAACCAAGGGAACGTAACTGGTAATTATCACGGTACAGATGTCATGATAAGGTTAAATGTGTGGGTCAGTCATAGGTGATTATTATTGTACATATTCCATTTTCATTAAAAGAATTTCCATAAACATTGTCTTCATGTACATTTTTTTCCAATAGTAAAATGTTACCAAGAAGAGAATCTACTTATATAATATTGTTTTCATTTCCGCTGTGTCTTTGTTTTCTTTGCAACAACTTGTCGAGAATTGTTGCAGTTTCTGGAGTGGTGACGGATTGCAAGCTGGCCTGTGACCTGCAACCCTGCCTTCATGGTGGAACTTGTACCGAGGACTTCCAGTTCTTCAATAATTTCCAGTGTGACTGTACAGACACTTCATACGACGGACCTACATGTAACACTGGTTAGTTTTATATTGGTGTAACCTTACAGTGTACTGGTACAGTATTATAGACAATTAACACAATATTGATTCATAGAGTAATACTTTGTTGATATGAAAAATTATAAGTAAACAACAATTGCATCCATTTTCCTTTCCTTTCCTTTCCTTTCTCTTCCATTCCTTCCCTTCACTTCCATCTATATTTCCTAGCCCTTCTTTTCCTTCCCTTCCCTTTCCTCGCCTTCCCTCCTTATTCTTTCACCTCACTGTACTAAGTGTCACTTTACTCCACTTTCCTTCCATTCATTTCCCATCACTTACTTTTTCTCTGAGTTTCTCCCCTCACAACCTTCTCTTCACTCCACTACAGAGACAGCCTACTCCTTCTTCGGCCGTCAGTGGCTGAGTCGTACGGCCTCTGTCTCTCCCATCATGGAGGACGTGGAGATGGAGTTGGCCTTCTCTGCCTCCACAAGACAATCTCAGCCCCAACTTGTGACCTTCCTCAGGTCCACCAACCCAGAGTGAGTCACAGAAAACACTTCAGTGAGTTTGTGATGTGGTCAGAGGAAAGTACAACAGCCATCCAAAGTTACACATTACCTCAGCTAAATTATGATTATGATATCATTATCTTACATCATAAGGCTGATGCTAAGAATTCTAATTGTTATTTTTCAGCAAACCTAGTGACTACATGTTGGTGGCTGTGGAACCTGATGGAGCTCTGCTGATCGAGGCACAACTAGAAGACCTTGACTCTAACTACATCCTTGGGGCGAGACTGACCCCGGCCTCCCACGGTATCAACGCCTTCATGGGACACAGACACCACGTGGTTATGAAGTGGCACACGGACGGTCTCACCATCCAGGTCAGTCTCAGGGACGTCTATTTCTATTAGTTTTTATAATATATTTGTGCTAAATATATCTACCTACATTAACTTTCCCACACCACTGAACCTCTTTCTGTTTACAGGTGGACAGAGAAGTGAGGGAAGTGCATCAACTACGACGAATCATCTTGACTCGAATGGGCATCACCACAACACCCACGGGAATGTACCTTGGTGGTATTGAAGAAGGCATTGATCACCGATTAGACAAATATGTTAACTTCCATGGCTGCATATCCAGTGAGTTCACTTACATTACATATATAGAAATGTGTCTTGCAAGTTTGGCTATATTCCACAATAATGGAGGAAGTTTATTTTCATGTTTGGATTAATGGAAGGCAATTTAATTATTCCAGAATACAACTACAGACACAAAGAGTTAAAACAGATAATAAAGTAATATATTCCTGGTATAACCTTCCCTCCCCTTGGTGTTATACAGATGTACATGTGAGAAATCCTGTGGGAGAAGCTGTGCCCCTGCTGGAGTATAGTCAGAACGACCAACACCTACGGGCTCACGGGATGCCTGGCTTGGGTTCTTGTAGTGGCTTCTCACACATGATGGGTCCAGCTATGGTTATGATATACAAAGACAACCTCAATGTGTCTGCGGTAGGTACTGTACTGGTGGTAATGGTAGTAGGGGTTGTGGTGGTGGTAGGTGTGGTAGCATAGGTTGTATTTGTAGTGGTAATGTTAAGTCACATTTATATATATTTGATCATGGTATATTGAGACAACGCTCCAAATAATGATGGTGATGGTCGTAGTCAAGGAGCTGCTAGAGCGGTTTTAATATTGGTGGTGACATTGGTACAGGACTTGTATATTTTCTGTCTCATGATACAAACATGATAATATATGGACACTAGACATCCTGGTGTAAGTCTAAATAATAAGGCAGGCACCACTCTTATTATCATTATATCATCATTATACTATTACTGTTTATTGGTACAGGTGACGGGACCAGAGTGGGCGTATAATCCAGCCCGAGGCCAAGGTGTGAAGACAGTGGCAGCAGCTTCAACACATCCAGAGAGGGACACACGTATGGATGATGGTCAGTCAATATTATTACCCTCATGGAGATTGGATTATACATTAAGTACAAGTTATTCTTAAATATCGTTGTTCTGTCTATGATGAAATACAAAAGTTGTGTTGTGTGTATAGTGAAAGGCAAAATTCGTGTTCTGTGTATAGTGAAAGTCAAAAAGACGTGTTCTGTGTATAGTGAAAGACAAAAATTCGTGTTCTGTGTATAGTGAAAGACAAAAAGACGTGTTCTGTGTATAGTGAAAGACAGAAGTCGTGTTGTGTGTGACCTGTGTTGTTTGTCTCTCTTTGCTCAGTTGTGCCGATCGTGTGTGGGGTCATCTTCGCGGTGGTCATCATTGCTATCCTCCTCTTCTTCCTGTGCTCCAAGAACAAAAGGAAGGAGGAGAAAAAGAAGAAGAGAGATGAGCTGACGCCGAAAAGAACCTACTACAACGGGTCAGCCACCAACGGCACGGTGAGAATGACTGAACTGAGAAAACTGCAGCTGAATTGTGATTTGCATAAACAATGGTTAATTTACAACACCATAATTATGAGAAGGAACATTAATTCACTGATGATGTTTCGCTGTTGTTCCTAGACCCAAACTGCAGCTGTTATGTGTTTATTTTGTATTAATGATGTGTTATGTTTTCGTGTCGACTATACAATGTACACACTTAGTTGTTCTAACTAAGTGTACAGTACTTCCCAATTCTATACCCAACAAACTCACACACGAAAAATATATAATCCTGTAATATTATTCGACTCCTCTTGCATGTATGTACGATCACAATCCAACGTCCTACATGAGATGAATGAAAGTGAGACCCATTTAGGTGTAATATTATAATGAGTGACCAGATTCAGTGCCATTCCTTACAGAGAAAACATTATGCTATGATTCCCATTCCACCTGACAGAGAACCAAAGAGATGACAGTGACGGACAAGACAGAGTTGGTGCCTCTCAAGTCAGCCCCAGATGGCATCATACAAGGTGTGTGTGTGTGTGTGTTGACGTTGTTGTTGGTGTTTGTGATGTTGTTGTTGTTGGCAGTGTTGTTGTTATTGTTGTTGTTGTTGTTGTTGATATTGTTGTTATTGTTTGTGGTGGTGGGGGTGGTATTGGTGTTGTATTTGATGATAATGATGTGTTTATTGATGTTAATGAAACTGCATTGCCATAAAATTTAAGTAACAATTCATAAAAACTACGACAAGATTATTTATTCCATTTCCCAGGAGGCAGTGACGTAGCGACCTCCCTGCCACCACCACCACCACCCGTAGCAGAGACGAGCGAAGCAGCACTACAGAAGGAGGCGACAGCGATGGAACCCCAAGAGATAGAGATTGTGGTGCCGAGGACAAGCGACTCCACAGAAACCGGAGACAGACCACTCTCCTGGGACAAGGCAACGGACAATCTGCCTCTCATTATTGGTGCTCAGGTGTGTTGTTGTGCTCAGGTGTGTTGTTGTAGTCAGGTGTGTTGTTGTGGTCAGGTGTGTTGTTGTGGTTAATCCTTTACTTTTCATTCATTTTGTAATCCTTCCCTTTTTACCCTTGTTGTGCAATCCTTACCTTTCATCCTTGTTGCAATCCGTTCCTCATATCTTTGTTGCAATGCTTCCCTTTTTACATGTTTTAACTTTTTTAGTTCATGTATGATATATGTATGAACTGGTGAGAAATTTGCCCTTGTTGTTGCCCTATATACCCATAAAGGAAAAAACACATTATCAAACACGAAATTCTTCTACAAGCTGACTCTTTGCAGGTTGGAAAAGGTTGTGTTAAGATGATAGAGGATAACTGTGGTACTTATATAATGTCTGGTGTATTTACTTTTTCTATTATAAATTTTCATCATGTCTAAGATCGTGAAGAAGATATGTAATTAATAGCTATTTTTCTCCTTCATCTCCATGTAACAGGAACAGCCAAAGACCCGTGAGTCCGACTCTGATGACAGCTCTGAAAGTTCTGTCGATTGCACCATCAACATCACCGGCTCACCCTCCTCCTCCCCGACGCTTCAGAGAGACCCGGTAAGCTCTACCTCTTCCCATGTAGTGTTAGAGAATAGCCAACAGGTCCTGGGGGAGAAATCTAGGAGTGATGAGACCCCAATATGTCATACAACACAAGGATATCAAAGGGGTCAAAGGGGTCATAACACTCCAGCTGGTGGCTCTGTAAGACATCCTGTTCCACATGGTTTTGAAAGTGATCACACGGGGGATAAGACTGGAAGCGACCACACTCTACAATGGTCTCCAAGGCACTTCAGTCTGGATGGATCTCCAAGGTATATCACTCTGGAAGGACCACCGAGGAAGGAGGAGGAGGAGGAGGAGGAAGATTCTGAACCCCTAGGTGCCTTTCCCTCCCACCAAAATAATTTTACTGATAAGGAAAACATCACCGGTGGTCAGGATACATTGGAGGAAGAGGAGGAGGAGGACACCCCACGTGGATACATGGTTCTCGGTGATGACATTAACGCCTCGTCAGACAGCGACACCATCAACCTGGATGTGCTGAACCGTAATGTTGACATCAGAATCGTCCCCAGTATAGACGACCTAAGGAAATGGAGTGTCAGTAGCAGCTTCGGTTCTCTAAATGTGATGGCTGAAATGTCCAAGGTCTCTCCAGGAGGTAGTGAGGAAGGTGATGAGGAAGTCTTCAGGGAAACCAATGAGGGAAGTGGAGGAGAAGGTGATGAAGGTGTCACAAACTGATGGCAGGCATAAAAGTGTTCAACATTTACAGTTACCCTGAGTGAAGTATCACAGTGTTTACCACCCTTACTTTGTTTACTTCTCTCACCCTAAACCTCTCATCTCCAAGTCATTATATTATATAGATAAAGAGGAACTGTCCAACAAGATGAATAGCTCACATAAACTATCTATACCTAACAACACACCGGCACCATTTATGTAGATTAAAGCGATGTCTTACAGTTAAACACTAAGAGTAAAATTAAGACTGTGAAAGTAGAGCTCCCATGTCACCTCTTCCCTTTTTTTCTTCCCTCCTTTTGGGAGTTTGTAGCCAAAGTAATTTGCAGTATTCATATTATTAAGTATAGTAAGTAAGTTATCGAAGAAAGTCATATAACTGACAATGTAACCAAGAACCAAAGCTAGAACAAAGATTTATTAATTAAGATGAAGCAAGAAAGGTGGATAACTGGAAAATAACAGATAAATATATTGGATGATTCAGATACTTGGAGTTAAAAGTATTCTGATTGTGTTGCTGGTTGATTTCTTTGTATTTTGTGAATTTTGACAGTAATCATATTTTCCCCTTGTAAATGCATGGCTCGTTGTGAATATGTGTACTATTTCATTTATTGTGCTTTTGTTTCGTTTCATGTTCCTTTTCTTATTATATGAGTACTTTGGGCCACAAGAATTCGTACACATGCTGTTGGTTTCGAGGGTTTAAAGAACATAGAGAAATTGAAAGACTACGAGCTTTACAATACAACATTATTATATTGTTTGCTAGTTGTTATACAGTCACCACCGAGTCACATGGAAAACCATTCATTGCAGTACTCCCAGGATAATTACTTCTCTTTCTAAATAGCCTGTGTATGAATTTATGTGACCAACTGTACTTTTTTATTCTTGTACCATCTTGATGTCAAATGCCGTCTATGGTCAGGTACTAGGTTTTTTCACATAATTGTATTGTCTGTTTTGTCACAAGCTTTATAAGGTTCCTATATTATGATAATTTACACATCAATAAAATAAATATAGCATTCATTTGTTTAAATAACCACATTATGACATGAATTATAATCTTGATCACCAATCTTTTTCAACCTGCTCACGGGGAAACCCTAATTTAAACACATCTCACACCCAAGTAAAGAAAACATTTTTCAGTGGATAACACACAGTCTTGTTTTATATTCTTTTCCTTTTCCTTCCTGGCATTACCATCCTCAGTATTCTTTTCCCAATATACCCATCATCACTCCATCACTGGGCTCTGTACAGCACATGTCCCAGTCCTCACAAACTACAGTACATCACCTCCATCATTCTGTCTCCAAACTATCCTTTGTTTGATTATTTTTCTTACATATATTTTCCATTTATTATACATTTTCTTTCAGCAGAAAATGTCTGTGGCCGCCGACTCGTCCCCGTCCTCCACCAGGGTACAGTTGGGTTCAAAAGAGATGCTCTACATTGACGAAGGGATGGACCAGAGACCAGAGTCTCACCCCAGCGACCCCTTGCTGCTGAGACACGAACCACTGCCTGAGGCTGACCAGGATCCTGCTGTTTTTGAAGCTGAAGAAAGGCAAAGGATTGTTAAAAGCGACGATGAAAATGAATTTGTCATAGTAGATGATGCGGTTCCAAGTGTGGCTATTCCCGAGATTCAGCTAGAAGGAGAAGAACTATCTGACACTGGGAAAGCAGAAGAACAAGACAAACAACAAAAAGAAGCAGAGGGCATGGGAACAGAAGATGACGCGGCCCCAAGTGGAGGTTTAAAGATTGAAGAGACCGTGGCTGAGATAGAGAAAGTGGAAGATGAACCAGCAGACCTTCAGATTCAGGAAGACATTGCACCAACAACACCAGAGTCAAGCGGGGATACACCAGACGCCGCTCAAGAGAAACCCGATGCAGACACCAAGAACACAGACTCTTCTTCTAGTTCTTCAGACAAGGAGGAGGTGGACAAGAGTGATGACGACTTACCACCACCACCACCACCACCACCACTACAACCACCACCACCACCACCAGGAAAGGAAGTCTCAGGGTCCTCCTCCTCCTCCTCCTCCTCCTCCAGTAGCTCCGAGGACGAGTTCGTGGAGGTGCGGCCGGAGAGTGAGAACGTACAAGACGCCCAGAGGATGAGTGCCCAGGTAACGTCCAACCCGCCTGAGTCTGACGAGAAGACCTCTGCCGATGGGGTGGAGGCTCGCATTGATTTACAGAAATATTATCTTAAGAAAAAGGCTTCCAATCCCCCTGCACTCCCACCCAGAGGAAAGAACAACAAATGACAACAACATTAACACTCACATTATTATTATTATTATTATTATTATTATTCATTACTTAACTTACACACACACACACATACACACACATACACACACACACACACACAACAAATGACTACCAAAGTAACACTAAGATTATCATTATTCATTACTTGCCTTGCATACACACACACACACACACACACACACACACACACATAATCACTACAGTTGGATGTCCATAGATTTCATTAAGTCTTTAAAATTGATAATCAGTCCAACTGTGAATTATCAAGTAAGAAATCATTTTAGCACGAAAAGGGAATTTGTTCCTTACAGAAACTTTGACAACATTTCTGTCAATATCTTGTAAAATATGACACCAACTTGAAGCATTAATTGTATTTATTAAAATTTAATTGTTTCTAATTCTAAGAGTCGGTTGCAAACTAAATTCATATTTGTTTTGTAGATTTATAAAAATATTGTCATATCGTACATAAGTATCTGCTCTATATAAACACTTCAACAAGTTTAAGGACCTTGTGTTCGTGTGTGAGACTTGGTGGCTTCTGATTCCTCCTGCCTATGCCACGAAACAAGCTCCTTCATTATAGGTGTGTGTGTTTCGTGGCAATATTCGGGGGACTCACTAAACTCCAATTTTCTGACTACATCATTGAGGCGCCTTAAGACTATATATCGATCTTCTTGGGTGTCTGTTTACTCTATAATAGTGTGACTGTGTTAGCTTGGGTTTGAGCATATGGTACAGTTGGACACATTAATGGGTGGTACAGCCCAGGTGAAAGATACTTGTCCCATTTGAGTAACCAGTGTCTATTATCAGGTACTTACCTTTTATTACCATCCTCAATACTGACTTCTGCCCCTGATGTCTCCTATTTGGCACTAAGGAACTTGATATTGGGAGAAATTGACCATCTTTCACTAGGGCTGTACCACGAATTCCTGTGTCCAACTGTACATACTTCAAGAGGTACCACTGAGATGCATTACTCATAAATCATCAGTCACTGTAAATATTAATAACATGTAATATACTGAGAACTATGATTGTAATATCTCCACACAATCTAGGTAATTTAATAGTTGCCTGAGAGGAAATTACAGTATTAAACGTGGATCTCCAAGTCGTAAGGGACCCAGTATTGTAGTAAGAAAATTGGAGGTAAACGAGTCCTTCATATATTGCCACGAAACATGACTCATATAGAAGGAGCGTGTTTCGTGATATAGTCGGAAGGAATCAGAAGCCTCCAATTTTCATACATGATCACAGGGGCCTTAAAGAAAACTGTACTACTTTCTGAACAATACTTTTCAGTTTTGAGTAAGGCTTGGAGCTCCATGGTATTGTATGTATATTGTGTTAAATATACTTGATTTTCTCCAACATAATTTGATCTTGAAGTTTAATAACATCTTCACAAAAATGACAGTAACATTCCATTACTCTTAATTAACGAGGATGGAGTTGTAATGATGAATGAGCTACTGTAAGGGAATGTCTGGTTCCTTACTTTGATGGTTTAATTAGGTATAGTTATTAGTGTCTTAGTAACGTACACTTGTGAAAAACTAAAGGAAGATAATACTACTAATTCATTACTGAAGTTTTGCACAGGAATGAGGTATATTATATTAATTCTATAGGGGGACAGTGGAGTGTTGGTAAATATTATGGAGTAACCGATTCCTTCAAACTATTCCAAGCAACACAACACACACCCTTATTTTCGTTAATTTAGTCCTGTCCCCTGGCATACTTTGGAGGAATAATCAAGGCTCTCCAATGTAACCAAAAGGATACTGTATACTCCCTTAACAGTTAGTGAAGAATCGTAACCAAACCGAAAAAAAAAATTAATAATATCCCGACTTTTTTTCCTCGCCATGAAGCTTGTCACTGAAAAAATTATTGATTGCCTGGGAAATAAATCTAACACAGTCCCAGTCCAGGATTCTCATTCACCCTGACTAAGGAATCATTCAAGTGTAGGATGTAGAATCTCGTTGCCAGTTAAAGGACCCTGTGATCGTGTATGAAAATTGGAGGCTTCTGATTCATCCTGACCATGCCACGTAACAAGCTCCTTACTTACCTTACCTATTGTATAGTTGGTGTTTCGTGGTGATATTTGGAAGACTCATTTATCTCCATTTTTTTTTTAGACTACATCACAGGGTCACTTAAGGATGGTGGGTAGTACAGTGTGTGTTGGTTGGTAATTAAATCTGGAGCAAGTGATTCCTCCAAACTATTCCAAGCAACAAAATACAGGACACCATTAATGTGTAAAAGTTCATCTGGTCCTGTTTCCTGACATAGTTTGGAGGAATCAAGCCACTCTTATGTACCAAAAGTATACTATCTCCTAATAATAATAATAATAATCTGATTAAATGCATCGTCAAAGAGAGAGAGAGAAAAAAAAAAGAAAAGTGTTTACGGACAATATCAACATTCCACATTTTACACAAGAATTGAATATATTGAGCTGTGAATAAGTTGTAGTAAATAGTTATTGATATTCAAGCACAACATTACTGTCTTGGTATAAACCCTTGTCCCATTTCGTATGTGGCCTGAAAAAAGTTAAATACTGAAATACTGTAATAGATTATGTGTTTATTAATGTTTTTTGTTGAGGGGGCATGATAATATTGTCGGTAAATTGGATGTCACTGATTCCTCCACATCATGTTGCACGTAATTTTGAGTGAATCTGTTGCATGACATAATTTAAAGGCATCAGTAACATCGACGTAGTGTTTCTTCAACAGTCGTTACAACTCGACGACCCGACTTGTGATAAAAACGAATCAACTCAACTTACTAACCTGATCAACCCCTTGTAACACTCAATCCCTTGTTTAGTGACGAGTTTGTACTGTACACTCGTGATACGTAATCCCTGACCAGAGTCGAACAGCATGTGTACTGGGTGGAGAAATGAGCAATACCAAGCGACTCGAAGCTTTCTGCTCCTCACACTCTGGTCAGAAATTATGTATCACGAGTGTACTGTACGTTCATCGTTCCTTATCGCCATTCTAAGTTGTAATATTTGTTTCTGGTCTCATTGTGTTTGTGAATTATTATGTATGGGGTGTGTGTCGAGGGCCTTTGATATATCTATAACGCATATACATTATTTTCTTTAATGATTCTGTTGTGTATATGTACTGATTGTGTGTTGATATGTGGTACCTATTGGAATTACTATTTTTATTACTGCATGCTAACACTCACATTCCCATTCCCTGCGAGGACGTGGGCAGTAGTTTAAGGGTTTGGGAGCCACATTTTGCCCCAATCACTCCCTTTCCATTCTGCTGCTGTCCCTCATTTCCTTCTTCTTCCTCCGTACTGGTCGACGGCGTATAATATCAATCAATTAATCGTACTGGTCGTCCCTCCTTTCTGCCTTTTTTCCCCCTAGTGGGTATTGGGTCTTTCTGGCTTAACACAGTCTGCATTCTTCCCTGTTTTATAAACTCACAGTAGAATAAGTCTAACAAACCTAACAAATAGTTGATTTTGTGTCTGTTTGTGTGTGTATGTGTGTCATTGTGTGTGAACCTAACGTCATTCCCTTCTCCCATTCCAGCCTAACTAATAATGGTGACCCTCTGATGATCCTCTTGCCTCACCTCTCTCGGCAGACATTGCAACAAAGCGATGTCGACATACCATCTCAGTGCGACAAACTAGGCAGCGAGAAAATGGATCAAGCTACAGAAGACGACTCTCCTCCTAAACGCAGACCATCTGACCAAGGCAACACAAGAGGGTCAGTCAGTGAAGCCGACCAAGTAAATGGAAAAGAAGAGGATGACAGGGATCAGAAAGACGACCAAGTTAACGGAAAAGAAGAGGATGACAAAGACCAGAAAGCCGACCAAGTAAATGGAAAAGAAGAGGATGACAGGGATCAGAAAGACGACGAAGGGTTTAGTGACAAGGAAGAGGGTGTGTCTGAAAATGGAGTAATGGGTGTTGATGATAAAATTGGGTATGTGCAGAATCCAGTTATTGAAAGTAGAAGAGAAAGGGCCACGGAGTCCCCTGTACCTGTAATTATTATCAGTGAACATGAAGATCAACAAGTTTGGGGAGAAGATGATGAAAATGATAAGAGCATAGACCAAGCTGACAGCATTAATGAAGAACGAGGCAATCAAAGTGATAACGATCTAATATCTGATGAAAAGGAACCATCTGAATGCAGTGACAAACCAGACGAAAATCAGAGTCGTTTGGAATCTGAAACTTCCTTAAAAATCGAAGAAACAAAAGATGTATCTGAGGAGAATGTAAATCAGGATTCCACCTTGACGACCCATGAGGCAGAGGGAAACCAGGAGCTCAATGGAATTCACGAGGACACAACGACAACACCACCACCATCAGCGTCAGACTCCAAGCCCGCCCAGCTGTCCGAGGATGACATGTTGCTGGTGAGACAACTTCCTCTGGTTCAGGGTAACAACAGTGAACCTACGACCCGTGTACGTGCCACAACCCCTGAGAGAGATGCTGGTGGTGTTGTACAGGCAGAAAGTGACACCTTGGGAAGTGTTGAATATAACCAGGAAAGTCAAGATATCATGGATGGTCAACACGGGCTCTCGGGTCAAGACTTGGAAGGTGCTATTGGAGGTGAGGGGACGCCCTTAGAACCCATCAGCGAGGAAGACGAGAGTGACGAAGACGATGCAGCCACCCCGGAACTTCATCTTTTCAAGTCCAAGCTTTCCTCGGGCATAACCAACCTCAGTACCATCGGCTCTGACCTGAGGACCGAGGAACCTTCACACCTTCAGTACGGAGAGGAAGAACCATTGGAATCAACCACCACGAAGGAGAAAGACGAGACAGGCAACAAATCATCATCAAACGATGAAAGCTCCAGCGACGAATCATCCAGAAAAGGTCGTCATCATCCACATGAAGACCCCACCACCACACCCACACGGTCCCGGAGAACTGGTCGCATCACCAAGACCAAAAAGAGTCCCGTCTTTCTGTCCGAAGCCATGAGGACCTTCAGCAACCCCATCAGCTACTTAGGTGGTCCCAACATAGAGTACGAAGGTCAGGAGGAGGAGCAGCAGGGTACCAGGAAGAGGAATGACAGTGTGTGTTCAACCACATCTTTGGACTGATTGATCACCTTAACCCGTCCACTGAAAAAAACTAAATCTACTTGTATATAGTTAGTCGTGTAGTGGAAAATCATTTGGGCAAGTTAGAGAGCATAGTTTTAATCCATCTAATCCATCTTTGTATCTTATATTATGTACTTTCACCAGACTAATAGCCAAGAAGAAAAGCTACCTCTGGAAGACTTAAAATATTCTACCCTATTCTGTCCATTTGTACACGAGCAGTATTTTATTTTATTTTATTTTATTTATTTTTTGTAGAGAACTAGCTGTAACTTATTGTATGGTGTTGATGTTGAAAAGTTTCCGTGTAGAATTGGGGTTTGTTGAAGAAAAAAAATAAACATCATAATAATGAGGAAGAGGCTCCTCATATAAAATATTCTCTGCTTGTATCACACACCAGATGAGAACATTAACTAACACCCTTGAATGTCATGTGTGTCTGTCTGTCTGTCTGTGTATGGGAATGTATTGATTGACTTAGACAAAAAAAAATATATTTGATGTAGATATATTTGACTTATTGTACCCTATATACTGTAGATATATATTATTATTATTATTATTATTATTATTAATCTATTTGATATTATGTTTGGGGTCTTGTGGAGAAATAAACAGACCAATTACTTCAGTAGAATAAGTTGCTATATTCTGCTTGTTTGTTTGTTTGTATGTTTTCCCAGTGTAGTTTTGAGGACTCGGTAGCCCGCCCTCTCATATTTCCCCCCCACCCCCATATCCCCCCAATATAAAACACCTACCTCGCCCCCCCCCCATGAAATTATTCCGTTCAGTGGTGTGTTAAATGTTCAGTCGTGGCCAATAATAATCATCCACATATGGGTATCTCAAACAATTTACTGTCTAATGTTTTCACGTTCATATTATGATGTTATTGGTTTAAGTAGTGCATAGCTGCTTGTAATGAATTAAAAGATGGTACTTAATCTATTTATTGGAAAGTTTATTAGCTAAGGAACAGAGGGAAGCAGTCAAAGGCTTACGTGAGTTACTCCTATATGGATAATTATTTTTGACCACGAATGTATCTGTAAGTGATGTGAGTGTGTTGTTGTATATTAACATCTGTGTATCTATGGGGTTTGAACAGTACAAGTTAGTGAACCAATTAATTATTGAGTACAGTACTGGAATGTCACCTCACATTACTTACATTACTTCTAAATAAAGAGATAACGCTATCTGTTTTATTTTTATTTTTATTATTATTATTATTATTAGAAGTACAGTAGATATAGTAGTAGTAGAATTAGTAGTAGTAGTAGTAGTAGTAGTAGTAGTAGTAGTAGTAATAGTAGTAGTAGTAGTGGTAGTAGTAGTAGTAGTAGTAGTAGTTATTATCATTATTATCATTATTAACAGTTATTGTGACTGACTGAGGGAATGAACTTTTGTGCACTTTATGTTTACGTTGAATATTAATTATAGAGAACTACTACAATCATGAACTAAGAACCAGCCGAGGATCAGAACACAACAACGAACAAACCTGAGAGAGTCAATAGCTTTCATGAGTTCAATGATTCATGAACTGGTGGTGCTTCGAGTCAGTCAGTGAGTCAGTCAGTTAGTTAGCTCGGCACCATCTATCCCTGCTTCATACCCCCTCCCCCATCTACACACACACACACACACACACACAAGATCGACAAGCATTACTCAGTTCAACCTTATATCAGCCAGAAGTGACAGGGGTGATTTGAGGTGTGGTGAAGTGTGGTGTGGTGAAGGGTGATGTGGTGAAGTGTGATGTGGTGAAGTGTGATGTGGTGAAGTGTGATGTGGTGAAGTGTGATGTGGTGAAGTGTGATGTGGTGAAGTGTGATGTGGTGAAGTGTGATGTGGTGAAGTGTGATGTGGTGAAGTGTGATGTGGTGAAGTGTGATGTGGTGAAGTGTGATGTGGTGAAGTGTGATGTGGTGAAGTGTGATGTGGTGAAGTGTGATGTGGTGTTGCATCGGTACCTTATTTGTGTTTATCTAAGAAACTCAGTGTATGGAGGTCGGTGAGTCCTTCAAACATTGCCACGAAACACACACACACACACACACACACCTTTATGGAAGTACAGTTGGACACATGAATGGGTGGTACAGCCCAAGTGAAAGATGGTCAATTTCTCCCAATATAAAGTGCCTTAGTGCCAAATAGGAGACATCAGGGGCAGAAGTCAGTATTGAGGATGGTAATAAAAAGCAACTATCTGATAATAGACACTGGTTACTCAAATGGGACAAGTATCTTTCACCCATTCATGTGTCCAATTGTAAAGTATCTTGTTTCGTGGCATATATAGTCAGGACTCAGGAGGAATCAGAAGCCTTCAGTTCTCCAGGAAACAGGACCAAATTAATAAAAAATATTGGTGGCCTGTGGCTTGGAAAAGTTTGGAGGATTCAGTTGCTCCAGATTTGTCACCGATATTGCAAGTTATTGTATTTGTGACGTCATGGAGAGAAAAAGTTGCATAATGGAGAGAAAAAGGTGTATTATGGAGAGAAAAAGGTGTATAATGAAGAGAAAAAGGTGTAGAATGGAGAGAAAAAGGTGTATAATGGAGAGAAAAAGGTGTATAATGGAGAGAAAAAGGTGTATAATGGAGAGAAAAAGTTGCATAATGGAGAGAAAAAGTTGCATAATGGAGAGAAAAAGGTGTAGAATGGAGAGAAAAAGGTGTATAATGGAGAGAAAAAGGTGTATAATGGAGAGAAAAAGGTGTATAATGGAGAGAAAAAGGTGTATAATGGAGAGAAAAAGTTGCATAATGGAGAGAAAAAGTTGCATAATGGAGAGAAAAAGGTGTAGAATGGAGAGAAAAAGATGTATAATGGAGAGAAAAAGGTGTATAATGGAGAGAGGTTATTGTATTTGTGACGTCATGTAGTGTTAACCTTTGACCTTGGATGGAATGAGATAGAGAGTCAGGTCAGGTCAATCAAGATGGTCCCATACCCACAGTCTTAATTTTTCTTTCACCGCTTCGTACAAGGTAAGATAAAGTTGCATAAGTAATAATGTTGTGAGTATAAAGACCTAAAAAGTTGGGCTATTAAGGGGGTGTGGAAATAGGGGGACAGGCTTGGGAGGGGGGGGGGTGTGCAGGAGTAAGGGGACAGGCTTGGGGGGGGGTTTGGGATGTTATGGGGGTGCGGGAATAGGGGGACAGGCTTTCTATCCACCCCAAGCCTGTCCCTCTATTCCCGCACCCCCCCAGTCCCCCCCCTCAAGCCTGTCCCCTACTCCCACACACCCTTAAATTTTGTAGTACTGTATATACACACGATTAAAAAAAAACCTTGTGTGTGCAATTCTCGTGTGAAATATTCTGATACAACACATCTTTAGTCGATAGATAAAAAAAAAATTAATGGGTTGTTTATTCCCTGGGCATCACCACCATGAGTTGTACCCATCATTTACACAACCATCAGACACAACCATCATTTACACAACCATCTGACACAACCATCATTTACACAACCATCAGACACAACCATCAGACCCAACCATCATTTACACAACCATCAGACCCAACCATCATTTACACAACCATTATTTACACATCCATCAGACACAACCATCAGACCCAACCATCATTTACACAACCATCAGACCCAACCATCAGACCCAACCATCAGACCCAACCATCAGACCCAACCATCAGACACAACCATCAGACACAAACCATCAGATCCTTCCTACTCCATAGCAATTATTTCTTTTATCTTTTGTACGTACAGTCATGGTCAGAAATTGTGTCCTGATTCCCTGGCAAGATGAATCGAAAAATCGCTTTGAAGGTTCGAACAACTATGTGTCTCCCTATAATATACAACACGGAGTTATTCGAATCATCAAAGCTCGACTAGTTGTTTCTTGGAATAGTTTGGAGGAATAATTTTCTCCTGATTTACCAACAAACACTGTATCCTCCCCTTAAACACAGTTATATTTACTTTTATAAACATTACAACAATAATTTCCAGGTAGGGGGGGGGGGGACTGTCTCCTGTATCAACATCAACAACATCAACATCAACATTGCAAAGCTGGAGCCACTCATTATGGAACTTGGTGAGTGTTATTATGTGTGTTTAGATGAATTACCAGGCGTTACACAAGCAGTCTTATATTATACAGTATAAATATAAAATACTGTAACAGTGAATTGTTGGATTTTCACAATGTGTTCCAATAATGAACTGAGAGCACCGATTATTGATGGTAATTTGGAGGCTAATTATTCCTCCCAAAACCAAACTATCTCAGTAAACAGAAGGGTTACATATTCCTCCTAAAACACAGCTCAATCCCAGGAAACACAAGTAATATTAGCTCAAAGTTACTACATACTAGGGAATATGTTGTTGTTGTTACGTGACATTGTTTGAAGGTTTTAGTAGCCCACCAATTTACATAACAAGGATTTATTTATACCTTTATTGTGTATTGGAATATTCTCTGTAGGATACCAATGTACCGAAGAGGTTTTCTCTCCTTAATGTAAATAAATATATGCGTGTAACAAATGTGTCTGTTAAAAAATAAAACTGTGTGTGTGTGTGTGTGTGTGTGTGTGTGTGTGTGTGTGTGTGTGTGTGTGTGTGTGTGTGATCCTCTAAATTAATCTCACACTCCAGATGGTTGAGGTGCTGTGTGTGTGTGTGTGTGTGTGTGTGTGTGTGTGTGTGTGTGTGTTGTTCGTATGTGTGGTTTATTCTTGTATGTGCGTGACATTGTACTCAGTGCTGTGTGTGTGTGTGTATTTTGTTTTGTTTTCTCCTATGTGTGTATGAGTTTTACATGTATGTGTGGGTAGTAATATGTAATAAGTTTCAATTAAATAAACATGTGTACAGTAAAAGTCATTCAAACAGATGTTCAATAAATCAAAATAATCCACGTATTTAATGTTCAGGTGTTACAAAGAGAGACAGAGAGAGAGAGAGAGAGAAAGAGAGAGAGAGAGAGAGAAAGAGAAAGAGAAAGAGAGAGAGAGAGAGAGAGAGAGAGAGAGAGAGAGGAGAAAGAGAGAAGAGAGAGAAAGAGAGAAGATGAGAGAAAGAGAGAAAGAGAGAAAGAGAGAGAGAGAGAGAGAGAGAGAGAGAGAGAGACAAGAAGCCTTTCCAACAGATGTGAAACTCGAGCACTTTATGGTTGGGATTTTCACCTGCACCATCTTGACAACTCTCCACTCACTGTGTATGGGGTTGGTGGTGAGTAGGTGAGGTAGAAATGTGGTACTGGTAGTGGTGGTGGTGTTGTTGTGGGTGGGGTTTAAATGTGGTTGTGGTGGTGGTGTGTTGTTGTGGGTGGGGTTTAAATGTGGTTGTTGTGGTGGTGTGTTGTAGTTGTGGTGGTGGGTGGGTGGGGTTTAAATGTGGTTGTGGTGGTTATTATTGTTGTTGTGGTGGTGGTTGTGGTGGTGAGTGGGTGAGGCATAAATGTGGTGATTGTTGTTGTGATGGTGGTGGTGATTGTGTGCTGTTGTGGTGGTTGTAGTGGTGGTAGTGTATTGTTGTTTGTGGGTCAAATAAACCCATCCTAACCCAACCCCTCTACTTCGTCAACAAACATTCGTAGTGCCCTTTAAATGGATATACATATACCTCTTTTCTACATCTTCTCATGCCATTCTTTTCCATCTCGTCCCATTTCCACCCTAACGAAACCTAACCTAACCTATTCTTTAACTAATCAAACCTATCCTAACCAAACCCTCTTAGTACCTTTTAATAGATGTTTGTGGTCTGTCTGTCTGTCTTTTCTAAACCATGCAGGTAAAACTTTGAGGTTTGGAAGGAACGTATACTCTCACGGATATACATACACTAGTTTCTTCCCCCTTTCTATTCTTTAGTAAGGTTAATGTGTTCTTGTGGTCCATTAAAAAGAGAAGCGTGGACTAATTTTACAACTATGCATAATATTTCGCGAGTCTTTTTTGTTTTCTGTTTGTCACTCCCCTGTTTGTCTTCCTCCCAGTATTCTCACTGTAATAATAGTGATA
>JAWZYT010001345.1:212500-217500 GCA_034508575.1 Petrolisthes manimaculis | reverse complement strand
GATCTGGTAGCCTAGTGCTCTTGTTGTGGAAAAGTCTCAGCCACTCCCACAACTCACCCTTACCTACTATACACATACACACATACATACACACACAACTTGACCACATAAACACACCAACACACACACATACACATACCACTTGCCCACACATATATCTGTACACACACAACTTGACCACATAAACACACACATACACATACACCACTTGCCCACACAAACAAACACATATATCGGTACACACACACACACACACCACTTGCCCACATAAACACACACATTCACACATACGTATACATACACCGCTTGCCCACACAAACACACAAAAACACACACATACACACACACACCACTTGCACACAAAAAATTCCCTTCATATACTCCATTCCACCACTCACCTTGCCTACTCTACACACACACACACACACACACACACCCTCCTCTATTATACACACATATACACACACACACCCTCCTCTACTACACACATACACACACACCCTCACCCTCCTCTACTACACACACACACACACACACACACACACACACGGACGGTAGGTACAGTACACATAATATATATGGTTTTCTGGTGTGTTGTTGTTGTTGTTGTTGTTGTTGTTGTTGTGGACGGGTTCACCTCCTCCACTTCAGGGAAATAAACAAACAAACAAACCTATTGCCTTCGTAGTGTATCCAGAACAGAGGTGGTTATAGATAGGAATGTATAGTGTGTTCTATTTGGAGTGTTGTTGTTGTTGTTGTTGTGTTGTTGTTGTTGTGGTGGTGGTGGTGTTGTAACTCACGCTCATCACACCTCCAAAAATATACACACTTGCTTTATTATTATATCTAGGGCACGGTGTTTGTATGTATGTATGTATGTGCACTCGTGATACGTAATTTCTGACCACGAGAGACGAACGGCAGGCACCACATACACACACACACACACAATCATATACCCTGCATTAGAACTCAGCCTCTATAGGTGTACTGGGTGGGGAAATGAGTAATATCTTGCAGGCCATTCGAAGCTTTTTATCCTCACACTTTGGTCAGATTATTTTTATGTATCACGAGTGTACTGTAGGTGTGTGGTAATGGTATTTTGATTCTTATATTGTTTTGTTTTTCTGCACTCGTAAATTTACAAATATACGTGATTCATTATTATCCAGGGCACGGTGTATGTATGTATGTATGTATGTATGTATGTATGTATGTATGTATGTGTGTTGGTGTGTGTGGCAGTTTACAATCTAAAGGAGTAATTCTATATAAGCTTTTAAAAGGATAATCATAATAGTGTATATACTTTACTGTACAGAGGAATACATCCACCTCTCCTATTATTAGTCTCTCTCTTTCCCTTCCACCTCCACCTTTCGTGATGACCTCTAACCTCGCCTCCACCACCACCGCCACCACCTTTCGTGACCTCTTCTCCCTTCTTCCTCCATCTTTCATGACCTTTTCTCCCCTCTTCCTCCTCCTCCTCTTCCTCCTTTACCTCTATCTCACTTCTTCCTCCACCTTTCGTGACCTCTTCTCCCTTCTTCCTCCATCTTTCATGACCTTCTCTCCCCTCTTCCTCCTCCTCTTCCTCTATCTCCCTTGTTCCTCCTCTATCTCCCTTGTTCCTCCTCCTCTTCCTCCTCCTCTTCCTCCTTTACCTCCACCCCCCAATGGGAACCGCCTTGACGTGGTGGGGGGCTTGTGTGTCTCTGAGACCTGGCGAGCTAGACTAGAGGGGGCTCCGGCCCCTGCTCTGCCCCGATTTCGGGGAAAGAGGGTTTCCCATGCTAGGAAGGTCGCTAGTGAGAGACCAATTAGTTTGTTTTTTTAATAATATATATATATATTTTTTAATATATATATATTTTTTTTTAATTATTTTTTTGGGGGGATAATTAACTTTTTTTATTATTATTATTATTATTTCTTTTTTATTCGTCGTCGCCGCCGCCGTCCCGCCGCCGCCTTTTTTTTTTTTTTTTTTTAGTAATACATTTTTCTTTTATATATATATATATATATATATATATATATATATATATATTTTGTAATTAACTTTTTTATTATTATTATTATTTTTTTTTTTTTTTCGTCGCCGCCCCCACCGCCGCCGTCGCCCCGTCGCCGCCAACCCACCGCCGCGCCGCCGCCGCCCCGTCGCTACCTACCACACACATCTTACCTACCTACCCACCCACCCACCCACCCACCCACCCACTACCCACCTAGAAGAGAAAATAACCACGAGGGAGACGAGTCGTGTAGAGAGAGAGAGAATCTGTGAGGTCAAACAAGGTCAAGGTCAAAGTGAGGAAGGGAAGCAACAACAACAATAACAACAACAACAACAACAACAACAACAACACCACAATACCACGAACAACACCACCACAACAACAACACCACCACCACCACAACAACAACAACAACAACAACAACACCACAACAACAACAACACCAACAACTTCCTCTCGAGTGATGAAGAAGCAGTCAGTCAGTCAGCCATGTACAGTCACGATCAAAAGTCTTGTATGAGGTTCGTGAGCCAATATTATTACAGAGACTGAAACTATTATACATAAAAAAGATATAGTACCGCACCGGGTTTTTTTCTTTTTTATTTGGCTGTTTCATTTCAAGATGTTGCAATTTCAAGACGTTTCAAGGTGTTGCAGGCAGGACTATTCACCGTAACTGTACTGCTAACACACACACACACACACACACACACACACACACACACACACACACCACACACACACACCACACACACACACACACACACACACACACACACAATAACAACTACCTTAATGAATGGTTTGTGAGGTGAAGGGTTAGTGAGGTGTAAGGGAAGATAAGGAGAGGTGATGAGGCCGAGGTGAAAAGGTTGACTATAAGGGCAGAGGTAGCATGGCAAGGGTGTGTGTGTGTGTGTGTGTGTGTGTGTGTGTGTGTGTGTGTGTGTGTGTGTGACAAACTACAGCAGCGATAATAGGCCATAAGTATAATCTCTGTGTGTGTGTCTCTCTCTCTCTCTCTCTCTCTCTCTCTCTCTCTCTCTCTCTCTCTCTCTCTCTCTCTCTCTCTCTCTCTCTCTCTCTCTCTCTCTCTCTCCAATCAAGCACACGTGGGAAGGTAAGGCACGACAAACAAAGTCAGAAACAAACACACACACACACACACACACACACAGAGGAAGGAAGCTGTAGTTATTTTTTTTGTTTTTTTTAGGTGGAAGGGTGTGACGAAGAAACGAAAGGAGGAGGAGGAAGTAGGAGGAGGGAAAAAAAAGACGAAGAAAGGCGAAACAATAATGAGAAGGAAATAAGGATGAAGAAAGTAGGTAGGTGTTTTTGTGTGCATTTTTTTTTTTTTTTTTTTTTTTTTTTTTTAGATTGCAACGATGATTTTTTTTTTTTTTTTTTTTTTTTTTTTTTTTTTTTTTAGGCAATATGTAAATGTATATGAACCGTTGTAAAAGAGGGATGACTTCAGTTATAGTTTTTGTTTATTTATACAACAATAACAACATCAAGATCGACATCAACAATAACATGTATAGGATTTGTGGCCACAATAACAGCAACACACACACACACACACATACACATTATTACACACACACATGACTGCACACACACACAGACATACACACACACATACACCTAAACTCACACACACACATAATCACACACATACACCTAAACAAACAAACACACACACACACACACACACACACACACACACACACACACACACACACACACACACACACACACACACACACACACACAGAGACTACTAACACACTGCCCTGCATGGACTTGCTTGACTGAAACTCTAGCCAAGGAACACACATCTCTAATACACACTGCCATAGAGCTCATTCTCGCGTCTCTGGTGGCCCTTGTACAGAAACCGTCCAAAAATGTGCCTTATGTCCCTATTGCATAAGGTCCAATTACCCTATCATCACTCTGGTTTCCGATGCGTAAAGTCTATACATACAGGAATCCCGACCTAATGACACCCTAGAATAAGGCCCATTTTTAGCTATTTCCATCCAGGCTGCTTCTGTTAATCCCCTGCATTGAAATCTCAGCCATAGGACACTATAGAATAAGGCTGAGATTTGCTTCCTTTTATAGTGTCCCTCCCCATACACACACACACACACACACACACACACACACACACACACACACACACACACACACACACACACACACACACACACACACACACACACACTGCTATATAATTTTTGTTTTGTTGCCAATTTTCCTGTTTATAACTTCCTTTTTATTATTGTTGTTGGCCTCTGCCTTCCATGACTCATATAGAAACGCTGGAAACTCAACTCTGGGTGTACAGTCGCAACACATAGTCCTTGAACACACTTCCTTCCCCTTACCTACACCCTGGGTAGTTATTTATTTTTTATTTTTTTAGTTTTATATTTGATACAGTTTTATATTTGGTACAGTTTTTACATATTTTAGTTTATTCGATAATTATTTGATTTTTTTTTTCCATAATACGATAATCACTTCACTCCAAAAAAAAAAAAATAATAATTCACAGAATCACACGTTGGTTTCACAGAGGCGACACTTTCTTTTATATATACATACATACATACATACATACATTTTCTCTTGCCCACTCAACACATGTTACCACAGCTGTCGTCATTATCATTATCATCATCATTTCTCTCATTATTATCCTCATTATATATATCATTATCATCACTATTGTTACTACTCCTTGCATTAAACCGATCAACTATTTTTCTTCTGTGTTTTCTTATAAAGTCGTGATGTGTCCCTAAAAAATATTTCCCTTTATGTTTTCCCTCACTATACTTTTTCTTACACACTCCACCCCTGCTTCTATCTGTATCTCTAATGTTTAAGATCGAGAAATAATAATAATAATAATAATAGGTACAGATATATACCTTTTCTTACACACTCCAC
>JAWZYT010001345.1:185000-205000 GCA_034508575.1 Petrolisthes manimaculis | reverse complement strand
TCTCCTTCCATTCCTTTTCCTTCTCTTCTCTTCCCCCATTATCCACCAGCCTCTCCATCTCCCCAACCTCTCACCTGTGTTGTCACCTTTCCCACTTCTCACTCGCCATCCTTGGTGACCTACTTAGAAGCATGTGTGTTACCCTCTCCTCTCTCATCCCATCCTCTCCCGTCTATGTGTGTGTGTGTGTGTGTGAGGGAATAAGTCCACATATGTGTGTGTGGTGCATATAATTATGTGTGTATTAAAGTGAATAAGTGTGTGTGTGTGTACGCATGCAGGTGTGTACGTATGCGTGTATGTACTTATATGTGTGTGAACTCGTGCATAATGTGTGTACCGTACATACATACATACATACATACATACCATACATACATACATACATACATACATACATACATACATACATACATACATACATACATACCATACATACATACATACATACATACATACATACATACATACATACATACATACATACATACATACATACATACATACATACATACATACATACATACATACATACATACATACATACATACATACATACATACATACATACATACATACATACATACATACATACATACATACATACATACATACATACATACATACATACATACATACATACATACATACATACATACATACATACATACATACATACATACATACATACATACATACATACTGTACATACATTCTCTGTGGTAATACAAATGTTGACCCAGAGTAAGTAATTATGTTTCTGAACCACGAGTAGCATTTCACTCGTTAATTTTACAAGAGCAGGTGGCTGGGAAAAAGTGGGGGGAGGGGGAATGGGGGGGAGCAGATGTGGTGGGGGGAATTGTGGTGGTGACAAGACGGAGGGGGGAGTAATGGAAAAATGTAGTGGTGATGGTGGTGGTGGTGATGATAGAATTAGGAAGATTGTTGTTGTTGGTGGTGGTGGTGATAGAATTAGGAAGTTTGTTGTTGTTGTTGTTATCTTTGTTATTTTTGTTGGTGGTGGTGTTGGTGTTTGTAGTGGTGGTGGTGGTGATAGAATTATGTAAAAAGGCTGATGGTAAAAAAAAAACCTGTTTGTTAGTGATATCGGTTTCCTGTTTGTGTGTTGTTGTTGATGATGTTATGTTTGTGTGTTGTTGTGTTTGTGTGTTGTTGTGTTTGTGTGTTGTTGTGTTGTGTTGTTGTGTGTGATTTTATTTTTATTCCTTCAGACAGATAACAAACAAGACACTCTCTAATGACAGACAGACAGACACACAGATAGACACACAGACAGACAGACAGACAGGTGGTGGATGGAAAGTAAGTAAGACATGAAGAGAGTCGTGTACAGTCATTAACAAAAGTCTTACAACAAGTTAAAGGGAAACTACTGATTCTAAACTATGTCAGAAAACAGGACGAAAAATAAATTGTGAAATGTGGAATATAGGCTATTTTTTTATTTATTTTTTTCACACCCATAGCAGCCTCTATTGTTCAGTCCTGGTGTGTGTGTGTGTGTGTGTGTGTGTGTGTGTGTGTGTGTGTGTGTGTGTGTGTGTGTGTGTGTGTGTGTGTGTGTGTGTGTGTGTGTGTGTGTGTGTGTATATACTGTAGTTGTGTATGAGTGTGTTGGTGGTAGTGTGTGTGTACGTGTACGTGTGCCTGTATGTTTGTATATTTATTTGTGTGTGTGTGTGTGTGTGTGTGTGTGTGTGTGTGTGTGTGTACGTGTACGTGTGCCTGTATGTTTGTATATTTATTTGTGTGTGTGTGTGTGTGTGTGTGTGTGTGTGTGACCGTCATTGCTCTGGGTGGTACAGTACTGGGTTGAGGTTGGGTTGGTTGGGTTGTCGTGTTGGTTGTCGTGTTGGTAAATTGGAAGGCTACTGATTCCTCCTAACTATACCAGAAAACACACGACCTTCAGTGGTGCTAATAGGGGATCTGTTTTATGGCATAGTTCGGAGGAATCAGAGACCTTCAAAATCACCAACAACAATAGAATCTCCCCTGTTGTGGTCATTTTGGAGTCTGTGTAGTCCTCCAAACTCTCCAATAAAACACCACATGCCATTAATTATAGTCTCGTCTCATAAGGTTGATATTCTGTTTCCTAGTATTAGTTTAGTGGAATCAGTTCTTTTCGCTTAATTAATAAATAGTCAACTTTATCTTGGTGTTCCTCCTTTCCTTGTAATGACACAAACAAGTCCCCTCTGTACACCTCCCCCCCCCCCGCTACCAGCCCAGCCTCCTCCCCCCCCCATTCCCAGCCTCCTCCCCCCCCCTTCCCTTCCCCTCCTCGAACTCTTCCCCCGCCCCCTTCCCCTCCCCACGCCCCTTCCCCCGCCCTTCCGGAAACCAGCCAGCCACAGAGAGAAGGAGCAGGTCAACACAGTCGGTACTGCCTGCCACTACCTGTCCCCTCACACACACACACAAAATACAAAACATAATATGTTTTGTATTTTGTATTTTGTGAAGTTTGTTGTACTTACATATATATTTATTCTTTCAAAGAATTCATATACTATTATATAATTATATTATAATGCTATATAATAGTATATGAATTCTTTGAATGAATAAATAAATATATATATAAGTACCACAAACTTCATCTCAGTTATTCCATCTTTTGTATGTTTATGAATCCAACATGACGGTAACAGTAAACAAGTACAGTACAGTCTATCCTGAAGTCTGACTACCAAGATCATTGAACTCTGGACCTTTCAACTTACAATTGGTCAATGCCACTATATTAATACCAGTGTACAAAAGGTCCCATGGGCTTCACTTGTCACCTCCACTCACCAAAGGAACTGGAAATAATTAACAGTATAGGTTACATCTGACACCACACCACACAACATTCTTCTCACCTTGACCTTCACTTTCTTACTACCATCGTCAAGTTGTACCCAGAGTCACGTCCAGCTCTTCTTCCGCTGTTATACTATTTTTATCTTTATTGTTTTCACTTACATAATAGGAGAGACAAAAAAATATATGTGTGTGTGTGTGTGTGTGTGTGTGTGTGTGTGTGTGTGACCTTGATATGCCCGAGTAGGTACAGTAGTTGAGTTGGTTTGTTGGTTTTTTGTTTTGTTTTGGTGGTGAGGATGAAAGTGGATACCACGTGAAAGGGAAAATATTATCTCTCGTTGTGACGGAGATTGTTCAGTTTTGTGTGTGTCTGTGTGTGTGTGTGTGATGTTGTTGTTGTTGTTTGTGTGTGTGTGTGTGTGTGTGTGTGTTGTTGGTGTTGGTGTTGGTGTTTGTATATGTGTGTGTGTTGTTGTTGTGTATATGTGTTGTTGCTGGTGTTGTTGTTGTTGTTGTTGTGTGTTGTTGTTCTTTCACACAAACCCACCCCTGAAACAACAGGTTGGTGATGGTGGTGGTGATGGTGAATGGGTGATGATAATGGTAATAGTGATGGTGGTGGTTGGAGTAGGGAGGGGGGGGGGTGAATTGAGAGACGAAGGGAGAGGAGAGGAGGGGGTGGGATAGTGGTAGTGGGTGGAGGTGGAGGGGGTGATTAGTTGTGGATAGGATAGGATGGGGGTGGTGGAGGGAGAGGGGGGAGGAGGGGATAGGATGGTGATGAAAGAGAGAGGGGGGAAGAGGGGGGACTGTGTGAAGGGGGGGGGGAGGGGTAACCACGTATGGCTGCCGGATGTGAAGTGTTGTGTGTGTTGCTTTTTTAGTGTGTCAGTGTACTATATGGCACATTAAAGCTCTCTCTCTCTTTCTTTCTTTCTCTCTCTCTCTCTCTCTTTCTCCCTTTCTCTTTTTTTCTCTCTTTCTCCCTTTCTCTTTTTTTCTCTCTCTTTTCTTTCTTTCTTTTCTCTCTCGTCTCTCTCCCTCTCTTTCTCCCTATTTTATCTCTCTCTCTTACTTTCTTTTTCTTTTTTCTCTCTCCCTCTCTCTTTCTCTCTCTCTTTCTCTCTTTTTTTCTCGTTTTTCTCTCTCTCACTTACATACACACACAGATGCATACACACACAGATGCATACACACACACACTCTCTCTCTCTCATTCTTTCTCTATCTCTTTTTTTCTATAATTATTTTCCTCATCTTCCTCCTTTTCCCTTCGTTTTCATTTTATTTCTCTGTCTCTTCTCCTCCTCCTCCTCCTTCCATTTCCTTTTATCCTCACCCTTCTTCCTCTTTTCCTTTTCTTACTTTTTCCTTTTCTTACTCTTCCCTATTCTTACTCTTATTCTCCTTTATCTTCCCTTCCTCTTCTTTATCATCTCCTCTTCTTCCTTTATCTCTCTGAGCTCTCAAGTATAGTAGAGAAATCTATGTCGGTCCCGCCTCTGTGTGTGTGTGTTTTTGTGTGTGTGTGTGTGTTTGTGGGAGTGGGGGAGGGGGGATGTGTGTGTTTTTGTGTGGGGGGGGAGGGGGGATGTGTGTGGGGGAAGATATGTGTGTGGGGGAAGATATGTGTGTTTGTGTGTGTTTCTGTGTGTGTGTGTGTAGGGGTATATGTGTGTGAATTTATGTGTGTTCTGTGTGTTTGTACTATATATATATGTGTGCTTCTATGTATATATGTGTGTGTGTGTGTGTGTGTGTGTGTGTGTGTGTGTGTGTGTGTATCCTCTCCACACTAACATCACATTAACCCACAAGCATATGTAGACCACCTGTTGCCCCCTTCCCTCCACCACACCCCCCTCCTGCCCCCTCCACCCTCCACCCCCCACCCCTCCATCCATCTGGCACACCACGACAAGAAAATATGTGTCGTTGTGGCTGTTGACAACTTGTATAGTGTATGTAAAAAAATAATATTAAAATTATAAGGAATGAGAAAAAAATAAAAAAATAATAATAAGTGTAGCGCATGTTTACACTACACTGAGTCTGTGTCTGTCTGTCTCTCTCTCTCTCTCTCTCTCTCTCTCTCTCTCTCTCTCTCTCTCTCTCTCTCTCTCTCTCTCTCTCTCTCTCTCTCTCTCTCTCTCTCTCTCTCTCTTTATCTGTCTGTCTGTCTGTCTGTCTGTCTGTCTGTCTATATGTCTGTCTGTCTATATGTCTATCTATATGTCTATCTATATGTCTATCTATATGTCTATCTATATGTCTGTCTATCTATCTATCTATCTATCTATCTATCTATCTATCTATCTATCTATCTATCTATCTATCTATCTATTTCTGTCTGTCTGCCTGTCTCTACATCTCTCTCTCTCTCTCTCTCTCTCTCTCTCTCTCTCTCTCTCTCTCTCTCTCTCTCTCTCTCTCTCTCTCTCTCTCTCTCTCTCTCTCTCTCTCTCTCTCTCTCTCTCTATTTATCTATCTATCTCTTCATTTCTCTCCTCTTTTTTTTCTTTTTGTTGTCAGGTAATGTTCACTCTACACGACCCAGCAGTTTGGAAGCAGAACCATTTCATTTTCAGGAGTTCTCAAGCGATGCAACACACGCACTAAAGAAAAAAAAAGGGGGGGGGGAACCACAGCTGTCTAGAAATTAAAAAAAAAAGAAAAAAAAAGAGAGAGAGAGAGAGAGAGAGAGGGAGAGGGAAACTAACATAATAATACAATAAAAAAAAAAATGCATAAAATTAAATGGAATTCAGATTTTCCATTTTTTTTTCCCATGCATATTATTATTAAAATGATGATGATGATGATGTTGATAATTTGGGAAGGAAAGTTTACGACATGAGGAAACTTTCACGAATTTAGACACGAATTTGCATCATTACTAAAAAATAAAATCCTCGAGGTTTAAACTTTGAAACACGAGAAAAAGAGAGAGAGAAAAAAAAAAAGACAAATTAGAATAAAACTGCATGAGTGTCTGACTAAAACTACACAAAATTAAAACAAATATTATCATTTTATTTTGTCAGTGAGTTTTGCTTCTCATTTTGACTAACACTCGACAATTTCATACAACAGGTGAAACTAAAATGACCGTAGGTAGGTAGGAGTGTTGAGTAAGAGAATAATATACTTTTTTTTTTCTTTTTTTTTTATACATTGGAGCTTCTTGATTCCTCCATAAACACGCCAGGAAACAGGACCAGAGTAGCAGAAGTGAATGGTGACCTGCTGTTGCCTGGAATAAATTGGAGGAATCGCTTGCTCCAGATTAATTAGAGAATAGAGTTAACTTTGTTTTTTCTCGTCTGGAAAGCAAGGAATTTCCATCTTTTCAAAAATATATACAATGGTAATTCTAAAATAATTATTACCTTGAGTGTGTTTGTGTGTGTGTGTGTGTGTTGTGTGTGTTGTTTGTCTGTTTGTCTATGTGTATATGTGTGTGTGACTGTCTATTTGTATGTGTGTGTATGTATGTATATATGTGTATGTGTGTATCTGTCTGTCTGTCTGTGTATGTCTGTTTAATTAATATACATATGCTCCACTTAATAAATATATATATATAATATCTCACCTCAATATCAACTTAATTATAATTATGGCAATCATTTTCACCACTAAATCATTTCACTCTTACTTTCCTCTTAGGGCGAGAAAGTATCCTAACTTTAGATGTATTGTAAAGTGCCTTGATTCCTCCAATGTATGCCAGGAAATAGAACCCGATTGACAAAATTAATGGTGGACTGTTGCTTGGAATAGTTTGGATGAATCAGTTGTTTCCAGATTTTCCTACACTGTGATGTATTTTTTCCAAGCATCTTTCTTCTGCTCTTCCTCCTCCTCCTACTCCACCTCCTCCTCCTACTCCACCTCCCCCCCCCCTCCTCCCCCCCCTCCTCCTCCTCCTCCCCCCCCCTCATCCTCCTCTCCACTTGCTCCACATCGCTCGCTCCAATAAGCAGCTAAAGAAGCATCCACCTGCCTTCGATGTTCACACACACACACACACACACACACACACACACACACACACACACACACACACACACACACACACACACACACACACACACACACACACACACACACACACACACACACACACACACACACACACACACACACACACACACACACACACACACACACACACACACACACACACACACACACACACACACCATATATAATTGATCAACTCAGTTAATCCTCTAAATTACAGACGAGAGGTTTAATGATCACCCAAACTGTATCCATGGGCAACTAACTTTCTTTTCATTGCCTCCTTTAGTAGTAAGACGACGACGTGAGGGATACTACAGACGTGATCACTGTAACTCACACACTCACTCACTCACTCTGGGACGACCCCCTTACCCACGTATCATCACCACCAACTACAAGAGAGAAAGTTAGTGGTTGGTGGTGGTGTTGATGAGGAGAGTGAGTAGGTGAGTTAGTCAGTGAGTTAGTGAGTGAGTTAGTTAGTTAGTTAGTGAGTTAGTTAGTTAAAGAGCTAGTCAGTCACTTAGTCAGCTAGTCAAAGAGCCAGGCAATCAGTCAGTCAGTTAGTCAGTCAGTCAACTAATTTTTTACTAACCTAGTCTTCCTGTTACCTAGCATACTTTGAGAAGAATGAAGGAACTCCACTCACACCAGTGTATCAAAAGTATGTATATTTACAACACCTCCTTATAACAACAGCCCTACACACACACACACACACACACACACACACACACACACACACACACACACACACACACACACACACACACACACACACACACACACACACTGAGGGTCGTGAGTTGAGACGTGACGAGGGGAGAAAGAAGTGTTGGTTGTGGTTGTGGTGACGAAGGTAAACGAGGGAGAGAGTACTGGAGAGATTCACCACTAGAAAAACCATTAAAAAGAAAACTATATATATATAAAAAAAAGTGTATATACAAAAATATATATAGATGTATAAAAAATGTATATATGTATAAAAAATGTATATATATATTATGAAAAATGTATATATATAAAAAAGTGTATATATAAAAAAATATATATATGCATAAAAAATTTATATATATTATAAAAAAGTGTATATATATAAAAATACATATGTATAAAAATGTATATATATTATGATAAATGTATATATATATATATATATATATATATATATATATATATATATATATATATATATATATATATATATATATATATATATAAAAAAAGTTTATATGTATATAATATGTTTATGTATAAAAGATGTATACATATATATGAAAAATGTATGTATCTATATAAATTAAAAGAGAGGAGTAGGATATATTTAGGATAATATTGAAGTGTTCTTTGAAAAAATATATATATACTGTTAACATCGTAATTTTTTTTTATTGATGTTTATTAGTAGAAAGATTGTTATGGTTTTTTTGTTTTTGTTTTTGCTGCTATAACTCAGATTGGTAATTATATAGAACATTACAAATCACTTTAGCCTAAAATTAATAATAGGAATGTTGTTCTTAATGTTAAAGTGGTTGTACTCTTCAAAACATTTACCTTTTCCAATTGAGTGCATGAAACCACGAGCCATGATGTGTGTGTGTGTGTGTGTGTGTGTGTGTGTGTACTTGAAATTTGTCTCTTTCCCTCCCCTTTCTTTCGATATCACTACTCTACTCTACTTTACTCTACTTTACCTCTGTTTGTCTCTCTGTCTCTGTTTGTCTCTCTGTCTCTGTTTGTGTTTGTCTCTGTCTCTGTTTGTCTCTCTACTCTACTCTACTCTAAAATTATCACGCTCTCATAACCTCACATCCACTTTATTCTCCGGGTGTAATTAACAACTTTCCCTCCCCAAGTAATTATTGTCTTATCTTATCCTCCCTCCCTTAGTTTTTTTTTTTCTCTCTCTCTTTCTCTTTCTCTCTCTCTCTCTCTCTCTCTCTCTTCCCCATTCACCCACCATCCCTCCCTTCCTCCCACCAACCCTCTTTCCTTTCCATACACCCTCGTTTTCCTTCCTTCCTCCCTTTTTTCCTTCCTTCCTCCCTCTTTCCTATGTCCTCCCTCTGTCTCCCGGATGTTCTTTCGTTCTCTTCTGTGTTTTCAATAATAATATACCATTGGAAAGAAAAACACAGCAGCAGAATATCTCTTAGAATATTTTAGATACTTACCATATGTATGCATTTTACTCAGAGGTATAAACTATTTCGGTCACTCCATATATTATTAGTACGAAGGTGGACCGGGTGATGAATGAGAGAGAGAGAGAGAGAGAGAGAGAGAGAGAGAGAGAGAGAGAGAGAGAGAGAGAGAGAGAGAGAGAGAGAGAGATATTAAGAGAGAGACAGAGAGTAAGATAGAAAGACAGAGTGAGAGAGAGAGCGAAAGAAAGAGACAGACATATAGATACAAAGACACAGACAGAGATAATATTAGACGACAGACCGTAACCCCAATCCTGTTCCATCCTACTATACCAAGCCAAACCAATCTCAACCCACTCGAACAATCAAAGAAAGACAAATTGCAAAATGGCATCGATTATCATACCAGGTTGCAACATCATCATCCCTGAGTCAACCAACCCACTGACCCACCCACCAACCCACTGACCCACCCACCAACCCACTGACCCACCCACCAACCCACTGACCCACCCACCAACCCACCCACCAACCCACCCAACCAACGAGAAGGAGAAAGTAGGATAGAGAGGATGAGTTGGGACGAGTGAGTGAGTGAGTGAATGAGTGAGTGAGTGGACTATATACCCTTGTCATGCATTCAGGACAAGATTACAGTACAGTTGGCTTCAGGAATTCATAGACGTACAGGTGGCTTCAGGAATTCTTACACGTGCAATTGGCTTCAGGAATTCATAGACGTACAGGTGGCTTCAGGAATTCTTACACGTGCAATTGGCTTCAGGAATTCTTACACAGAATATTGGTTAAAAGTAAGTTTGTTTGTTTATATTCTGTACAAACTGTAGGCATTGTTCTCCTGACTAATTCAAGTAATACCCCATGATGCAAATAATATTACTGTTAGTTGTTTTGTGTTAGAACATTAACATACAACAACTAAATATTTCAAGTTGTTACGAACCCTTGAACCTTTTTAGTTGTCACAGTGGTGTATACGAATACCTGAGATCGACTGTACATTAAGGGTGGAGGTGGAGGGTGGGTGTTGAAGGGGTGTGGGTACGTGGGTGGATCTGCCTATAGTGCGTTAACGAGTTAGAGGGTGGGTTTGTATGGGGGGGGGAGGTTGATTGGTTGTTGAGTGGGTTGGTTGGTGTGTTGGTGTTTTGGTTGTGGGTGGGTTGGTGTTTTGGTCGGTGGGTGTGTGGGTTTGTAAGGGTTGAGGTTTGGTGGTGGGGGGTTGGAGGTGGGCCTAGTGAATGAGTTAGCCAGTTATTAGTTTGTGTAATAAATAAATCATTATTATTACGGTAATGCTAAATGATAGAGAGGGTTATCATTCTATTATTACTTGTATTGTTTATAATGTATATGAGCTTAAACTTCTATAATAATTGTTTACCACTACAAATTTTACATATTATAAAAAAGATTTTCTCTCTCTCTCTCTCTCTCTCTCGTTTTTTTATTTTTTTACGGATCCAAATTTAAGTAACAGGTGTATGGGGAGAAACAAACAAACAGGTATGTATGTAACTATGTATGTATGTATTTAGTGCTTTCCCTCATTTACCTTACCTAGTGAACATATGGTGTCCAGGGCACATACAGTAGATATTATTTACGTGTAATTAGAGTCCAGAAACTGCGACCGTGTGTGTGTGTGTGTGTGTGTGTGTGTGTGTGAGAGAGTGTGTTTGTTTAGTGTGTGTTGTGTGTGTGTGAGTGTGTGTACGTAATTATTATCGTGTGTGTGTGTGTGTTGTTTTTTTGTGTGTGTGTGTGTTTCGGTGTTTAGTACAACGCTTTCACCCTTGTCTGTATGTCTAGTTATTCATTCCTTTAGGGGGGCAGTACAATAATTAAGGAAGTTTCCCTCTGAAGTCTAAAACGAAAACAGAAACTGCTAATTGAAACATATAGCCAGCAACCATGACCTAAGGGATAAATACACACACACACACACACACACACACAACACACAACACACCAACACACACACAACCCACACACAACCCACACACAACCCACAACCCACAACACACCAACCCACAACAACACAACAACACAAAACACAACAACAACACAAAACAACACAAAACACAACAACAACACAAAACAACACAAAACACAAACCTACATGGAAGGAGTGTGTGTGTGTGTTTCGTGACATGAAAAGGAGGAATCAAAAGCCTCGATATTTTCATACACGATCACAGAGTCCTTTTAAATTTAATGTATGTAAAGTTCGTCAAAGAGAAAAGCAAGGGGCGGTTTCTTTCTTGCACCAGTTAACTAGAGTGTGATTATATTTATTACTCTATGTGTCTCTCTCTCTGTGTGTGTGTGTGTGTGTGTGTGTAAAGCAGTAAAAGAGTAGTTAGTATATTCTGTCTCCTTACCCCCCCTCCCCCCCCCACTCACAAGCAGCTGACTGACACATATACTAAAAGTTATACACACAGACACACACACAAACACACATACAGACACAGACACACACATTCTTTATATCCAACTACATTCCCCTCCCCCCCCGAAAAAAAAAATAAAAGCACACACATACAGTTTATTCCAAGTTCACCCCACACTTACCACTCTCTCGGACACACACACACATACACACACACACCTGTTTGTTCTACACACACCTGTTCCCACTCTGTAATGCACACTTATATATTTTTTTCTCTACTTCATTTTCTTGGCGTAACTAACTGAAGCTGAGTTGGCTCGCTTATTTTTATTATTTATTCTTATTTATTACCTTTTTTTTTTTGGTGCTGCAATGACTAAGATTATTATGACCGACAGCCGACTACTTGTAAAAATATATATATAATATATGAATAAATGTGAATAATAATAATAATAATAATAATAATAATAATAATAATAATAATAATAATAATAATAATAATAATAATAATAATAATAATAATACTTTTGCTGCTACTACTACTTTTGCTGCTACTACTTCTACTACTACTACTAATACTAATAATAATATATATTCCCAATATTGACTAAACACACTGAGTGCAAGAACCATCTGTCCCTCTCATACAGTCCCAATTGTATGTATTTGTTACGTCATGCAGGATGAATGAAAGCTGTCATGAGGCAGGGAATGAGGGAGGGAGGTAAGGAAGGGAGGGAAACTAGAAGGAGGTAGGTAGAGAGGGAAACTAGAGAGAGGTAAGGAAGGGAGGGAAACTGGAAGGAGGTAGGGAGGAAGGGAGGGAAACTAGAAGGAGGTAGGGAGGTAAGAAGGGAAACTAGAGAGAGGTAAGTAGGAAGGGAAACTGATCTGTAAGGTAGGGACGGCACATGACAACCTCATGAACCCACCACGTCATTGAGTTGCCATGAGCCACTCGACAATCAGATTACGTTGTTGTTGTTGTTGTTTTTTGTTTATGTTATATTTGGGAGAAGACTTTGAGTTGGAGTTTACATCGTATTTAATGTTCGCATGGAGAGAGTTAGTTAATATATTCAATGGTTATATTGTTGTTGTTGGTGGTGGTGGTGGTGGTTGTCAAACGTGTACTTTTTTTTCTTAAGACTAAACTACATTTGACCGCACGGGGAAACTCACAGTCAAACCCACTACCTGACAACTGGTGGGAAATCATAACAGTGTGGTGGTGACGTCACGCCCCAAGCCCCTCCCACCGCCGGCGACTGAGTATAAAGCCAGTGACGCCATTGAAAAAACATACATTCAGGTGTGTGGAATATCAGCAACGACAACAAGCCGTGGACATACACACAGAGACAGACAGAACACACACGAGCCAAGGTGAGCAAGACAATCATAACAACATTCTGTGACGACCAGTTGTGTTTGTGTTTGTGGGACTCGGTTGTGAGAATTTTTGGTGATTTCAACAGGACATTCTGAAGTGATCCACGCAAGGAAACTAACCAAACCAAACCAAATCAGACCAAACAAACGTGTGTTGGATTATTATTGTTGTACCGTCATCGATCGCTAGTGCTGCTGCTGCTGCTGCTGAGAAAACCTTTTACTTGTGACGTGTATTTATTTATCTCTTGAAGGAACTGCTGGGTACAATTATTGACGGAGTGGTCATGAGGACAATAGCTATAAATTATGACGGACAGCGCTTCAAGCATGTTACTCTATATATTATACTATACATTCGTAGAGATTTCCTCCCTTGCTCCCATACAGTATATACACAAACATCTCTCCATCCATAATATCTCACGTGAGGTCAAAATTACCAAGAGATTAATTAGTATGGACAGGATTCATACTAAGCTGTCATGATTGAGATGCATGCAGTTACTATCGTGTGCTGCTGCTGCTGTTATTGATATCATGTACAGTTGCGGACACATAAAATAAACACACTTCAAACGGTTGGCCCATTATCAAGCATATAGAATAGGACGGATGGACCTTTGTACACAACGTCTCCTCCTATATACTCTATGCTCATTGAGGGGCCGGGTTGGTTTAGCTGTGTCTGTTTCATTGTGTCCGCAACTATACATACAAACAGAGGACTTGTGGGATCTTAGGAAGCTGGAGGATTTTTACGTATATTCATCCTTGACTGTCATTCCCTCTGAGGTGTTTACACATGGCCCAAACCGAGTGAGTGTACAGTAGCCAAATGACGTACAGTATCTTCAATGACGTCAGCGAGTACTATACCTGACAGACGAAACAAAAAATTGAATAAATATCTACCTTCCCGTCTAATTAACGTCACTATTAGGGAACTATAACATCCATCTTCATATCCTACCAAATACACAAAATTTATGATAGTGTAGTGGTGAGAACGAGAGGGTGGGAATGAAAGGGGAGTGAGTAGTGGTAGACAATAAAATGTGGATGAGTAGGAGGGAGGTGAGGATTTACAATAGGTGGTGATGGTGGTGGTGTTGTGTAGGTTGGTTGGTTGGTTTTGGTTAGGTATTGTCGGGAGGGGTAATGGTAATGGTTTGGGTAGCAATGTCGTGGGGAGGACGGTAGGGTGGGTATAATGGGGTGACGGGGGCGGGGGTAGAGTGTGTGTGTGTGTGTGTGTGTGTGGGAGGACAGGAGGAAGGAAGGGGGGTGGGAGCATGAGTGGGAGTGATGTTGGAGTCCCCCATCCCCTCCTCTATCTCTCTCTCTCACACACATACACACACACCACGGGAGGGTAGGAAGGAGAGAGGGAGTGAAGTTGAAGTCTACCCCCTCCACCCGACCCACCCACACACACACACCCACACACACACACACACACACACACACACACACACACTCCGTTATCACAGCACTATTTGTTCCCAGACTCCTGCATGTTGTACACTCGGCTTTCGTCTTCTGTCTTTAATTCCTTGCCACCATCTGCCGTCAAACTCCACCGAATCAGACAAAAAGCAGCCACGATGACTCTTATTATTTCGTCATACTGTATTATTACTATATTATTATTACATCTTTTCGTATTAATGTCCTTAGCTAATTAATTCGTCAACCAGAATTATTATATCATCGTATTTTCGAATTAATGTCCTTAGCTAATTAATTCGTCAACCTGTATTATTATAACATCATATTTTCGTATTAATGGCATTAGACACTTCTTGTTTTATTTTTTATCGGCGTAATCTCGTCGCGTCTCGAACTGGTGCGGATTATTTAACTTCAATCATTATTTTGGGTGACCTGGAGTGCTGCTGATTCCTTCACACATTGTCAGAAAACAGTATACGATTAAGGTTTTTTTCTATATTGTTGCATTGTTAGGAGGAATCAGTAACCCTCCAATTCACTCATATTAAATTACCTTGTTTACGTGTCATGTCCCCCTCGAGAGAAAGATTATAAATGAAGTAATGGATATCTCACTCAGGATCAATTAAAAAGTCCATTAAAAAAAATCTTTCTATATATATTTAGTAATAATACTTCACAAATTATTCCCACGTCATTGTCACATTTGGTCAGGTGAGAGAACAGAAAGTATATACCGGTATATATATATTCATTTACTTTTTGAAGGTAGAGTACGGTAGTGTTGTAGTGATATTATTGAAGGAGTAGTAAGTGGTGGACCAGGAAGGAATACAGTTAGAGACCCTTACACCACCATCATCATCACCATCATCATCATCATCATCATCATCAGTATTCCCAACACAGATGCTGCGAGTCCTGACAAGATTACCACTACAATAACAAGGGTTCAGGCCGAGAAGGTTCTGGTATGACTGACTAATAATCCTGGTAGTATCCTATCTATGTATGAAGGGGGTGAGGGAATAAGGGGACAGGCTTGGGGGAGGTAGGAGGGTGCGGGGTTTAATTGGGGGGTTTGGGGGGGGTGCTGGAGTAGGGGGACAAGCTTGGGTTTGATGGGTTAGGGGGATGCTAGAATAGGGGACAGGCTTTCTACTCACTCCAAGCCTGTCCCTCTATTCCCGCACACACACACACACACACCAGTCCCGCCCCCCCCCCCAAGCCTGTCCCCTACTCCCACACACCCCTTAAGGTTGAGAGAGGTACTACAGAGCTGGTGGTAAATCTGGAGCAATTGATCCATACAAACTAATCCAAACAACCAATAGACCACCATTATTTTTATCCATCTGATACTGTTTCGCGGCAAACTTTGGAGGAATTCAAGGCACTCCAAATGTACCAAAAAGTATACTATCTATCCCCATAAAAACACAACATGAAATAAATACGATATAATATGGGTCATTCTGTCCTTCGTTCAGATCGGCCCCAAATAACGTACTAAGCCTGGAGAAAGTTTATATAGGAGGGACAAAGGTTAATACTGGATTGGTTATCTGTCCTTCCTTCTCTCCCTCCTTCCTTCCTTCTCTCCCTCCTTCCTTCCTTCATCCACACCTTATACACCCACAGCTACACCTATCTACCCCTAAACCCATTACCCTCACACTTACCCCTCCCCCACACATCCCTTCCCCACCCCAGTACCCTTACACCTATCCCTCCCCAACCTGAATACCCTCTCACCTATCCCTCCCCAACCTCAATACCCTCTCACCTATCCCTCCCCCATTCTATTACCCCCACACCTATCCCTCCCCCATTCCATTACCCCCACACCTACCTACCTCTAGCCCAATCTCCACCCTAAATGGTGGTGGGGGGGGGAGAAAGGAAGGGGGGCTTTGTGTGTCTGGGGGTTACTGTTACTGTCCTAGCTTCATGACCCCCCCCCCCTCTCCCCCTCCCTCCTCCTCCCTCCCTCCTCCTCCCTCCCACCTCACTCATACATACATACATACTTTGGAGAGTCTTGATTCCTCCAAAGTATGTCGAGAAACAGAATCAATGAATACACATATAATGGTATCCTGTTGTTGCTTAGAAGAGTTTAGAGGACTCAGGGAGTTGCTTCAGATTTACCAACACAATAATTATAGAGCTTGTGTTTTGTCCATGCAGGTTTTCTCTTCGAACGAATAATAATATCTAGGAAATATTTAGGGAATTTGTCTGTCTTTATTTAGGGAAAAATTAAGGGAATTTCTGTTTTTATTTATGTAGGGAAACTTGAGCCGTAATGAATTCACCACATTTGATGCTGGTTTGTCCACCTCATGGCGATACGTACACATACAGTTCAATATAAGGCGGGAAGGCAGTGTCCCCCTGGCAGTACAGAGCGGGACATCAGTGAGGGAGGGTCCTTCCTTTCTCTTGTGGTACTACTCCTCCTTCAATACACACACACGTCACTGCTGCTTATATCTCTCGCCAGTGTTAGTGAATTTTTGGTGTTATTGTCTGGTCTCATCGCGTCGTTAATTTTTCTTTATTTTATTTATCTATTTAGTTTATTTAATTATCTAGTTATTTACAACATGACATTACTTATAATATTTTAAAGCAAAATTGATAATTATACAGTGTCCAAATGAAATAATTGTTTTTTTATTTCATACTGTACACACTCGTATATTTCACTTATCGTATGTTGTAGACATTCGATTATTGCACTCATCATTTTTGCGGTCTTCCTTCCGGCAATGTTAACTCCTTCCTGCTGCCTTACAATAATTTTCGCGCCTTCCTGATGACCCTCCCGAGTTTAGCGGTTGTTTTTTGGTGAATGTAGCGGTTCAGGGTCAGTCAGATGGTGGTGTTGGTGTTGGTGATAGTGGTGGTGGTGGATGGTTGGAGGGCAAACGTTGTGCAATGACGTCACACCCAATTTACTCACCCACCCACCCACCTACCTACCAGGCCAGACCACCATCATACACCTTCTCTGTCTGTCTGATTTTTATATTGTAATAATAGTGAAGTTGATGAATAACCTTGGCGTCATGTGACTTACTTAATCATTTGTACCACCTCTCATTTGACTGAAGTTTACCCATATAATAATACAGAACAAGATATTTAATAATGACTACAACTTCTCATTTGACTGTTGTTTGTTTCCTCACATACAGATGCTGAGTAAGGTAGTGTTCGTGGCCATACTAAGCTTGGCCTGTGCTGCCTCTGTATCGGTGGAGAACAGACAAGGACCAGTGGCTCAGGCCAGGGACACCCACGGCGGCGGCGGCGGCGGCTCTTCTCACTCTCACTCTCACGGCGGTGGAGGCGGCGGTGGTGGCGGCTCATCCTACTCCGCCCCCGCCCCTGCCACTTCATACGACGACGGCGGTTCCCAGGGCAACCTTTACTACTACTACTACCCCGTCACTGAACATGACAGCTATGAAGTGTCTGACGGAGGCTTTGATATCTTCGCTGCCATCATCCTGCCCTTGTTGATCCTTGGTGGTATCCTGTTGTTGTTGTCTTCCCTCACCTTCACCCTGACCGGGGGCGGAAGGGCACTCTCTGACGAGCCCCAAGAGTCCTCCTTCATGGACCAACTCCACGACGAGATCGAGCGAGTCTTCTACATCTACCTCAACGCCTTCGAGAGTGAGCAGTGTCTCCAGAGGACCATCTGTGAGATCGGTGCCTACTCCAAGGAACTCAAGGGCAAGGACTTCGTGCTTGAGTGAGTATTGGAGTATTTATTGAATATTGGAGTATTGAAGGATCTTTATGATTATTACATACAATTATCTATACTCGTAATATTTTACCTACTTAGCTAAATAGTCGGGATGAAAATTGAGCAAACTATAATATATATAATTTTCTATAAGACTTCCACATCGTTTTCACAGTTGACTAATAATTATATGTTATCTTCTATATTATTATCATTATTATTTTTATTGGGAGGGTTGTGAAATTTGAGTGCTATTGCTTCCTCCAAACTGTGCTGGGAAACAGGGACCACTTCAGTGTATGAATGAGGGGAATCTGTTTTGTTGTTTTATATAGAGGAACCAATGTAGACACTTCATCATTGGCCCAAACAAACACCAACCATAATGACCCATATCCTGTCACGCTATACACACACACACACACACACGAACACACATACACACACACACACACACACACGCAAACACACACACGCAAACACACACACGCAAACACACACACGCAAACACACACACGCAAACACACACACACACGCACACGCAAACACACACGCACACGCATACACACCTTCATCTGACCTTGATAATACAGAGAGAGAGAGAGAGAGAGAGAGAGAGAGAGAGAGAGAGAGAGAGAGAGCAGTCACTACAGTAAGCTCAGCACATGTGACGCGTCATGAAGGAAGGGGGGCAGTGACCGGGAACACCATCACACACACACACACACACACACACACACACACACACACACACACACACACACACACACACACACACACACAGAGTCAGTCTCATGCCGTTGTCTTTCCCACTTCCTCCTCAGCCTGGTCCATCCCACTCATACCAATGGGACAAATACATAATACATAGCCAAATACATAATACATAACTTTAATACATAGACAAATACAAAATACATAAACAAATACATAATACATAAATACCATTATCACCATCCCTACCATCTTAATATCTACTCCACCCTATAATATTTTTTTTTCTATTCTTTACTCCTCCACTACTACTATAATCTTAATTCCCTCCCTCACCACTAAAACCCAACCCCTCATTCCCTCCCTCACTACTAAAACCCCCTCCTTCCTTCCCTCCCTCACCATAAGACCCCCTCCCTCATCACTAAACCCCCTCCTTCCTTCCCTCCCTCACCATAAGACCCCCTCCCTCATCACTAAGCCCCCCTCCTTCCCTCCCTCCCCACTAAACCCCCACTTCCCCCTCCCCCTCCTTCACAAATGTATCCCCTAGCAGACGACAACACACACCACTTCTGTAAGGGGGTCGAGTCTGTTATTGTGTCGTGGGAGTAATAATCATGAAGGGTTGATGATCATTCCTCCAAACCGTGCTATGAAACAACAAGAAGTAAACCAAACCCCCCTGTTATTTTATCAGGGTTATTATTATAGTCTGTTGCCTGACATAATGTGGATGAATCTGTTCTACACTAAAATTAATTCACTCCAATCAGAATGTATTATAATGTCATCTTGAAGAGGGGGTCATCTGTACCCTTGGGGAAATACGAAAGATTGATCATTACTCTAAACTATTCCTTCAAACAATGACAGGAATCATAGTGTAGTTAGTACATTTACACACTAACTATACGTCATTCTTCTACCCTTACATACATCTCCCTCACCACCTTCCTTCCTTCCTTCCTCCCCTTACCATGCCACTAAACCCCTTACCACCCCCTCTTCTCCCTCCCTCCCTATCATGCGACCCATATCAAATATCCTGTGTCCTGCCCATCCCTTCCTCTTCCCATCCTATCCATCCATCCCTCCCCCCTCCCATCTTACCCTTCCCTTCCTTCCCTCCCCCCTCACTGCTCTCCTAACCTGACCTCCTTTTCTCTCCCGCTATAGTTCTTCCTAGCAACGTGTCCTGCATTACACACACACACACACACACACACAC
>JAWZYT010001345.1:172500-177500 GCA_034508575.1 Petrolisthes manimaculis | reverse complement strand
AGGCAAGCGTCACTCACCCATGTAATGAATCTGTTTACGATTGGCAGTTGTTGTTGTTGTATAGTATTTTTTTTTTAGCTTTTGCCTCATTGTTAATTATAATTGTGAAGGGGAGTTGGTAAAATTCTGTGTGTGTGTGTGTGTGTGTGTGTGTGTGTAAGAGAGACAGACAGACAGACAGACAGACAGACAGACAGACAGACAGACAGAGACACAGAGAGAGAGCACGGTGTAGGAACCACGTAATATTGTTTGTTTACCTACCAGTGTGTGTTCTGCCTCATTGGTGGTTACAGTTGCTTTAAGATACATAAAAAGTCGAGGTCACATCTATTGGTGCTGTTGCTGTTGTGGGGAAAGACTACGGTAATAATATCGAAGGAAGGGTTGTACAGTAGTAAAGTTATTGATAAACAAACACACACACGCGTTCATATAAAAAAAAAAGATTGATTTACAGTTCAGTTCCGACCACAAGATAAAAGCAACTACCAGATCAAATAATCTGTATTGACTTACTATTTTGATTGACTATTTTGACTGACCATTTTGACTGACCATTTTGACTGACTGTTTTGACTGACTGTTTTGACTGACTGTTTTGACTGACTGTTTTGACTGACTGTTTTGACTGACTGTTTTGACTGACTGTTTTGACTGACTGTTTTGACTGACTGTTTTGACTGACTATTTTGATTGACTATTTTGATTGACTATTTTGACTGACCATTTTGACTGACTATTTTGATTGACTATTTTGATTGACTATTTTGATTGACTATTTTGACTGACTATTTTGACTGACTATTTTGACTGACTATTTTGACTGACAATTTTGACTGACTATTTTGACTGACTATTTTGACTGACTATTTTGACTGACTATTTTGACTGACTGTTTTGACTGACTGTTTTGACTGACTGTTTTGACTGACTGTTTTGACTGACTGTTTTGACTGACTATTTTGACTGACTATTTTGACTGACTGTTTTGACTGACTGTTTTGACTGACTGTTTTGACTGACTGTTTTGACTGACCGTTTTGACTGACCATTTTGACTGACCATTTTGACTGACCATTTTGACTGACCATTTTGACTGACTATTTTGACTGACTGTTTTGACTGACCATTTTGACTGACCATTTTGACTGACTATTTTGACTGACCATTTTGACTGACCATTTTGACTGACCATTTTGACTGACCATTTTGACTGACCATTTTGACTGACCATTTTGACTTACTAATTTGACTTACTAATTTGACTTACTAATTTGACTTACTAATTTGACTTACTAATTTGACTTATTATTTTGACTGACTTCTTACAATTTCGACATGATTAAAAAAGATTACAAGTGAATATTGCACTTTTTATAATCAAGATGTGTTACTTTCACGCTCTACCAGGCTGGCTACGGTACCTGTCAAATAACACACACACACACACACACACACACACACACACACACACACACACACACATACCAGTTTACAAGGGGTGAGACCAGTCCATACAGCAACCTCATCCAACCACTTTTACTCTCCATGAACTTGAAGGAAATAGAAAAAAGAAAAAAAATATTTGCAAGTTCACGGTCGCGCCAAGGTGTTTTTTACGTGTGTGTGTGTGTGTGTTTGTTTGTTTGTTATTCTTGTGGAACCGAACCCGAGGCGTGACCGTGGTTGTGGGCCTGGGGCGGGGATAGGGGGGAGCGGAATTGAAGGGGATAGAAGTGTTGGTTTAAGGGAAGAATAGAGGGTTAAGAAGGGGACATTTACTTGTGATTGTTTTGGAGTTTACATCACAACCAAACACATTCCCTTCCTCATTGGCTTTTTTTACTTATAATTATATTAACATGTGTTTTTGTTTCCCCCAACAGTCTGATCGAGCCTCTGGTCCCTGAGGGTATGAAGGGTAACATGGCTATCTTCAAGAAAGCTGCCTCCTCCGGTTATGAGACTGGCAAGTGTAAGAAGTTCCGATGTGTGGCTCCCAAACTGCTGTAGAAGGCGGCGACGGAGGTATACGAAACAAGACATTCTCGCTAAGGACACGGAACTTCACTTGTCGACTCTGATAGAACCCAACAAGACTTTGGTGATCACAATTTAACCTACTATACGTGGGACTCACAGCATGTTCCTAGGGAACGCTGCTTGCCAGAGACACACTCATTAGTGTTACATTGTCACTACTTGCTGCTGGTTAGCAATGGTGAACAGATGAAGGAAATATTCAGTAATTTATTTCTTTGTATTATACTTTAAATAATATTTATTTATTACTTTTTATATCTCCGAGTGACCCATGTTAAGTATTTCATTATTCTCCTTACATTTCTCAGGGTTTTATATTATTTTATGATCTAAATTATTTCTTGGACTCGCATCACCCGTGGCAGCACGGCGTTCATAATGTCCAAGGCCAGTGTTGCTGGTGGTCACCATTATCTTCCTATACAACCAGCCCTCTTGGACACATCAGCACGTCTCGCCTCTAATTCTTTCAGTGCCATGATTACTGTCACTACCTTCAGAAATTCTGTTGCATTGACAATAGCTCATTATTTCCCAGAATTCCCGCTATTCTTTTCCAAAGCACACACTAATCAGACTCCTGAAGCCAGACACAATACGAGGCTACTGTTAACACACAGCCGAGGCGTCAGTCACTTCAGCAGATCCAGGCGGCTGCGTGTGGAGGCGTGGTGGACACAGGGAGACATACAAATACAACACACAGTAAAAGTATAAACTTATTTGAAAACAGCAGTCAGCTACGGGGGCTTCACTAGACAACTCATCCATATCAACATAACATCTAACACACCGATGAAAAGTCAAACCCCAAGACAACAACATACAAACAAAACTGGAATCGACCTTTGAAGAGCTGAATCTGAAGTTACAATACATCAACAAACACAAGGAACAACACGACCATTAAAATGTGCTGCAGATCTCCTTTGGAATTGTTAAAAAAAAAAAAATGCATATTGACTGCTTAATCTGTTCGTGTTTAGTGAACAACAAAAACAAAATATTACTTGCCACACACACACACACACACACACACACACACACACACACACACACACACACACACACACACACACACACACACACACACACACACACACTCATTCTCAGAGAGAATGTTTCTGTATACACGTTTTGATGAGGAAAAAAAAAAAATACTTCAAATTATATTCTCGCCTCATCCACCACCCAGGACTATGCAACAACAATATAATGCATGTATGTCTGTATGTATGTATGGCATCTATGTGTATAGCCTCCACGCCGCCACAGCTCACAATATGTGTACATAGTTACATATCCTAGGTCTTTCACGCATCACTTCTTTTCTTCTTCTCTATATACACCTTTTGTTTTGTTTTGTTTTTGGTTAGTAGTTTCCTCTATCACTATATAATATGTCACGTCAAATTCTTTCTTTTTTATCCATTATTAATATTATTATTTTTATTATTATTTTTCTCAACATTATTAATTTTGCACCCGTTAGTTTTATGCAGCATTTGTGTGTGTTTTTTATTATTACACTATTCTTGATTGTTATCATTATTATTTTTTTTTTTAGTTAATTTTTATTTCGTTAATTAATGAAGGGACCCTGTGATGTAATGTAGTCTGAAAATTGGAGATAAACACCAACAAGTCCTTCAAACATTGCCACGAAACACACAAACACACACAAAAAGGAGTTTGCTTGTTTGTGTTTCGTGGCATAGGAGGAGGAATCACTGAAGCCTCCAATTATTTCATTTTATTTTATTTTTTCACCTACACAATCACAGGGTCCTAAAATAAATAAATGATACTGATGTTGATGTTTTTTCTGCTGTTGTTGTTGTTGTTTTTGTTGATGATACACAAGAAGAAAGAAACATCACTGTCCCCAAAATTGTCACTGATAGAGCTTTGTACATACAACGGCCTTTCAATAAAATATGTTGTTGTTTTGGACCGACTTTTGACCTGACCTTGACCAACCTGACCTTAACCAACCTGACCTTAACCAACCTGACCTTAACCAACCTGACCTTAACCAACCTGACCTTAACCAACCTGACCTTAACCAACCTGACCTTGACCAACCTGACCTTGACCAACCTGACCTTAACCAACCTGACCTTAACCAACCTGACCTTTATATACTGTGATTTTGATTTGTTTTGGATAATGTGACTTTGATCTGACCTTTAATTATCCGGCCTAGTTTGACCTGACCTGGACCAACCTGACCTTTATATACTGTGATTTTGATTTGTTTTGGATAATGTGACTTTGACCTGACCTTTAATTATCCGGCCTAGTTTGACCTCACCTTGATTCAGTTATTTATATTTGACCTGCTGCATACCTTGACCTGATCTTCATATTGTGATTTTTATTTGACCCGGATAATAAGAATTGGATCTGACTTTGACCTGACCTTTATCCTGTGATTTTGACCTGACCTGCATAGTTTGACCTGACCTTCATTAAGTGATTTTGATTTGATCTGCATATTGTGTTGACCTGACCTTGACTTGACCTTCATAACATGATTTTTATCTGACCTGAGTAACATGACTTTGACCTGATCTATATAACATAAGTTTGACCTGGCCATGACCTGACCTTCATACTGAGATTCTAATTTATTTGAATAACATGACTCTGACCTGACCTTTATAATGATATTTTGACCTGACCTGCATATTACCTGAAATTACCTGAATATAATTAACTTGACCTGAATGACATGATATTGACCTGACCTCGATAACATGACGCTGACCTGACCTCAATAACATGACACTGACCTGTCCTGCATAATAGGACTCTGACCTGACCTACATATTGTGAACATGACCTGACCTACATAACATTATGGCATTGACCTCATCTGGAGACCTTCATTTTGACCTGACTGCTAAATGAGCCTGACCTGACCTACACAAAGCATAACATCGACCTGACCC
>JAWZYT010001345.1:165000-167500 GCA_034508575.1 Petrolisthes manimaculis | reverse complement strand
TGGTTGGTTGTTAGGGTCACGTATATATGAGTTAGCCAGCCAGCCAGCCAGCCACGTTACTTGTAGACCTAGTGACCAGTAGGTGACCCACCCACTTACACACTCATCATCCCTCCTCGACAACCACAACCACCATCACCACTTCCTGCCGCTGCTGCTGTTGTCGTCGTCACAGATGGATTGATAATTTTACAGCCTGTTGACACGTTAGCATAACTGGTGTTGACACGGTGACACATCTGTTGACACTGTAACATAAGTAGCCTGGAAGCACAGTAACACGAGTACTGTATGGAAGAAGGTAACAGGGTAACACATGTACTATATGGAAGAAATATGTTGTCACAGCCTGGAAACACGGTAACAATACTAGCACTATCTGGAAGAAAGATGTTACTGAATCCTGGAAACATGATAAGAACAGTACTGAATGGAATTAAGATGTTGCTACTATTCACAGCCTGGAAATACGGTAATACGAGTTGTGTCTGAAATAAAAATGTAACACGACAATATGAGTAGCCTAATGTATAGAAGAAGAAATATGTTACTGAATCATGTATTAGGTGGTGTTGTGGTTGTTGTGATTGTGTTCCCATTACCTCAACTCTATTTTGTCATTTCTCTGTGTGTGTGTATGTGTGTGTGTGTGTTTGTTTCTGACTTTGTTTGTTGTGCCTTTCCTTCCCACGTGTGCTTGATTTGAGAGAGAGAGAGAGAAAGAAAGAGAGAGAGAGAGAGAGAGAGAGAGAGAGAGAGAGAGAAAGAGAGAAAGAGAGAGAGAGAGAGTTTAGAGTTTATTGTCGTATTTTATTATTTACACAGTCGTATTTTTTATTATCTCTGTCAATAGGTATATAGGGACTGATGCTAACACTATAAACACTGCTACTACTACAGATAGTTATATATACCTACTCTAATAGTAGTAGTAGTAGTAGTAGTGGTAGTGGTAGTAGTTGTGGTTGTTGCTGCTGTTGTTATTGTTGTTGTTGTTGTTATTGTTGTTGTTATTGTTGTTGTTGTTGTTGTTGTTGTTATTGTTGTTGTTGTTGTCCTCTCTTCATCTGTCCCTCCTTCGTTTCCTTCCTTTCCTTCTTTTTTTTTTATTGGATAGTGATGGTTGATAAATAAAGTCGTGAAGAGACATGAAAAAAAAACAGCACAACCGCACACACGTTAGAATCATAGACACCCCTGTAAAAAATGCGAATATTCTCGTTTTCTCCCAACAGTCATCAGAACATCATAGAAAACGTGTTGTGTGTAGCAATCCGTTACTCACGTTTGCTACATCCACAATCAAATAACCACCGACACTTTCCTTCCATCGTTGTAAATATCTTGGTAATAAAGAACAACCACAATCCATTAACCACCAACACGTTCCTTCCATCGTGCAAATAAATCAGCATCATATCAAAATATAACCATACAACAACACATTATGTCAACTCAACCCCCTCAATTGTTATTATGATGAATTGCTGCAAAATCATACACGTGTGGTTTTTTATCATATGAAAATATCATCATGCAACAACACCTTACATTAACTCAACTCCCTCAAATATTATTATTATTATTATTATTATGAGGTGCTGCATAATCATACACGTGTTGTTCTTTATTACCAAGACATTTACTACGATGGAAGGAAAGTGTCGGTGGTTATTTACTTGTGGCTGCATGTACTAAAGATTGTTTGAGTTAGTGTTATTCTCAACAATATTAAAAGATCTGCTCTTGATACTATGCATATTATGCATATTCTAATTATAGTTCGATAGGCTGTTTCTTACCTTCACCCCCTTTTCTCCCTTTTTTCTCCCTTTCCTTCCCTCCTTCTCTCCCTCTCTCCCTCTTTCCTTTCTTCCTCTTTCCTTCCTTTCCTCCCTATTTTTCCCTTTGCTTCCTTCCTTCCCTTCCTCCCTATTGTCTTCATTCCCTTCCTCCTTCCTCTCTCCTTCCTTTCCTCTATCCATATTCTTTCTTTCTTTCCCTCCTTCTCTCCCTCCTTCTCTCCCTCCCTCTTCCTCTCCCTACCTCTTCCCTTCCTTTCCTCCCATGACCCCAGCAGAGGTCACGAGTTCATTTGGTTGGAAAAGACAAGGTTCGGCGCCCCCCACACAACAACCCCCACCCTCCCCCATTCCTTTCACCCCTTCCTTTCACCCCCTCCCCCTTTCACTCCTTCAAACCCTCCCCTTCACCCCTCCCTCCACCTAATATGGACCACAACCCCCAACACTTTCCCCCATTCATGTTCCCCCCACCACTCACTCCTACACGAACCCCTCCATCTAACCCTCCCCTTCTTCACCAACACCCCCTCCCCTCCCCTAACTATTCACCCCAACACGAACACCACCCCCTACCCTCCCTACCATCCTATCCCTCCCCCACCACAACCAACCACCTTCTGACCCTCTCCACCACCACCCCCTCCCCTTCCCCCAACACCATTCAAGCAACCCATCCCTCACCCCCTCACTTACCC
>JAWZYT010001345.1:135000-160000 GCA_034508575.1 Petrolisthes manimaculis | reverse complement strand
CACACACACACACACACACACAGACACACACAGCCAAGTCCCCACCTGTGATTATCAAACCATGTACACCAACAACAACAACACCACCACTTTATACTTGACACCATCACCACCACCACCACCAGATCCCCTACACGGAACTAGGTTACAAGGTGACACACACACACACATACATACACACAGAGAACCAACCAACACAGCCATAACCTAGAGTAGTAGACAATAGTTTCCAGATTGTATCGGTAATAATATCCTTAAGAGTCACACAATATACACCAACAAAACAAATCTTATCTCTAATATTATCACCAAGAAGGGTACATACATATTTACGGTACATACATTAATTTTACTTGCTGGATATGGAACAACGACTTATAGTAGAATTTTACCTGTTTTTTCGCCGTTAGCACATTTTCTTCTCGTTTGTTGTTATTGCTAGTGAGTGACTTTGAGTAAGTAGTGCCTCTGGTGGATGGATGGATGGGTTGGGTGGGTTGGTGTTGGTTGGTCTCACGTCCCCGTCAACTGTAGGTGTTATAAGGCCCTCGTGAACGGCTTCCTTCCCCAGTTTGTGTCCACCCACGCCTCCTGCCTCACACCTGCACCACCACACCTACACCCACAATTGTGCACACATATCCTACACACACACACGCCTGCCTGCCTGCCTGCCTGCCTGCTTACCTGCCTGTCTGCATTAAGGTGAGCACTTGATGCAAATATGTTGTTGCATTTTATAATCTCCTTTTCGTGCTTGGATTCTTCCTTGCTTTCTCTGTTATCATGTCTTGGCTTTTTCATTCCTTTCATATCCAGCCCCCATTTTTTTTTTCATTGTATTTCCTTCGTGCTTTATTTCCTTGTACTTCCTTCCTTCGTGTTTGTTTGATGTCTCTCCTCCACTCTACTTTATCTCCTTGTCCCTCGCTAGTGCTACAGGGTTTTTCAGGACTTGTGTGGTCTTTATTCTTCCTCACGTCATCCTTCTTCACGTCATCTTTCATCCTTCTTCACGTCATCTTTCATCCTTCTTTACGTCATCCTTCATCCTTCGTCACGTCCTCAGTCCTCACGTCATCCTTCCTCATTTCATTTCAGACCCAACATTTTAATCATGCGTTCACCCTCGGTCGGACACTCAGAAAATAATGTGGTGTCCAAATATAATTATGTGACCGTATGTCTCTGTGTACAACTATAACCACACATAAATTAGTCTTCCCAATGCAAGGGCTGTTCCTACATTTGTATACACGATTAGGAAGAAAAAAAAAACTATGGGTGCAGTCCTCGTGTGAAACATTCTGACACTTATAGATAATGGATACTGAAAAAAATAGTTTGTTTGTTTATTCCCGGGGTATCGTCATGAGCTGTGTGTGTGTGTGTGTGTGTGTGTGTGTGTGTGTGTGTGTGCCCATCGTTTAACACAACCATCTCACCATCCCTCCTACTCCATAGATTTGTTTTACTCCATAGATTTATTTTACTTTATTTTTTTACCGTGTGGACTAAAGTTAATGTTTATCTGATTCTGTCCAGGTCGTGAGTGAAGAGTTGTGCATTTGTGTCTGTTCCCAATGACGAAACACTTTGACATTTTGAAAAACTTGAAAACAGAGAATTAAAAATACGAAGGCCCAGAAACTTGGATCACTGAAACAACAAACAACCAAGTAAATTTTGTATACCGTATGTGTGTCAATCAAGCCTGAGAGTTTGAGACAATATACCTGTTATAAGGGGAAACTAAATCACCTCAGTGGTACTAATATGGGATCTACTGTTTCGTGACATAGTTTGGAGGATTCAGTAGCCTTCCAATATACCCCAAAAGAGGTTTTCTCTTTAATTAAGGACCCTGTGATCGTGTATGAAAATTGGAGGTTTCTGATTCCTCCTGACCATGCCACGAAACAAACAAGCTATTTTCATATAAGTATGTGTTTGTGTTTCGTGGGAATATTTGAAGGACTCGTATATCTCCAATTTTCTGCATGACTACATCACATGCAGGGTCCCTTAAAGTGGTCATTCTTTTTTGTTACATTGGAGTGCCTTGATTCCTCCAAAGTATGCTAGGAAACAGGACCAAAAGAGCAAAAATAATGGTGTTCTGTTGCTTATAATAGTTTGGAGGATTCAGTTGCTCCAGATTTAACAACACAGAACTTCCCCCATAAGGTAAACGAGCTATTGCCACCGAGGACAGGACAGGAACTGATGTCATCGTTCCTTGGGAAAAAAAAAAAAAAAAAAAAAAAAATGACCACACAAACAGCGAAAATTGTCCCCATCTCTACATCTAATTATTTATTGTCTTTGGAAGAATCAAAACACTCCAATTCCAATGTCCCCATTATGGATCCCCTGTGATGTGGTCAGAAAATTGGAGGTTTGTGAGTCCTTCATATATTGACACGAAACAACACCAATGAAGAAGGAGCTTGTTTCGTGGCATAGTCAGGAGGAATCAGAAGCCACCAAGTCTCATACACGATCGCATGGTCTTTAATTATGGGTTGTGGCGCCGACTGTACAATACGTGTGTAAACTGCTGCTCATTTATTTATAGTAGTACTGGAGAGAGAGAGAGAGAGAGAGAGAGAGAGAGAGAGAGAGAGAGAGAGAGAGAGAGAGAGAGAGAAAGAGAGAGAGACGAGTTATACAAGAAGTACTAAACCATATGTATGAAAATTTAAAAAAAGAAGATGCATGGGTAAATGGAGGAGAGATTAGACAGATGAAAGTAGGGGGGAGAAAGAAAATGATGATGATGATGATAAATAATAATAATAAATAATAATAAATAAAGATAACCCACCCCTGCTGAGAACATAATAACAAGCACAGCAAAGGTCAGACAAATATGGTGATGGACATTTTTACTTGCTGTCAATTCGTTCATATCAGTACTGAAGGAAGATGAAGTGATCTCTCTCTCTCTCTCTCTCTCTCTCTCTCTCTCTCTCTCTCTCCTCTCTCTCTCTCTCTCTCTCTCTCTCTCTCTCTCTCTCTCTCTCACCCTAACCTGCATTACATCATTATCCAAAACAGCAAAGAAGCTAAATATATAAAGCACCACATTTTCACCAACTTGAAACATAAATAAATAAATAAATAAATGAAGTACCAGTCTTACACTTACTGTATAGCATGTCTGGCTACACTTTCTATAATTATATATGTATGTAGGTATATAAAATGTATGTACTACACTCTACGCTCTATAAAAATTCCCCACCCCCACCTCCACCTCGAGACCACCTCAAGAACAGTTACTTTCTCCCTGTCAGTAAGTAAGTAAGTAAGTAGAATTTCAGTGGAAAGTCCCTAACACAACTCACCACACCAACCAAACCATAGAGACCTAGATAGATAATGATGGTGTATGGAAGCTGCCTCCATATCCACAAAATCTGTCAGGTTGTTGTTTTGGGTTGCAGGGGAAAGTACCTCTGCTTGGGCCTTATCCATTATTATCATAGTTTTGATAGTGGAGTCATCAAATTCATCCAATAATTCACTCATGAGTCATTTACACAGTTCAGTTTCTTTTGTTATGGTGCCTGCAAACCAAAACAAAACTACTGTGGAATCGGCACTATTATCCTTCTTGATGGGAGAATCAAATATTAAGTAGCGGTCATTCCCTGTAACCTGAGAGTCTTTGGTATTAATGGTTCTATGTGTGTACGTGTTGTTCAGTTCTGTTCTATGGCATGAAAGGTGGAAATAAAATATAAGTAGCAATTATCCCCTGTATTCTGGAAGACCGGTGTTAATGGTTACACATAATTGCGTATGTGTGTTGCTCAGTCTGTCAGTCCTCTTTTGCATATTGAAAGAGGGAAACACATACATTAGCATACATGGTTATAATTATCCCTGTTTAATGAGAGACGTCGGAATAAGCTTACAGTAAAGTTTCCAATTACGTGTGTATGTCTAAGTTAGTCTTTTCCTTCGGGTGGCGCCTCGGGTGAAACTGTCTTGTTGTTGTTGCTGCTGATGATGATGACGACGACCAGGGAGGCGAAGGGTGGCAGCCAGAGTCAGTCCACCACCAACATGGCTTCCGTCACCACCTCCAGCTCACCCCTCCTGCTGCTGCTGCTGCTCTCCCGGTCGTCCTCGTCACCACATTCCTTCCTCTACACGTGCTCTCTGTAGTTGTCAAATCTGAACAAAATCAACAACAACAACAACCATTCACCTCGCCCCTCTCTGGTGTTGATGGTGTTGGGGGCTTTGTGTCTGGTGTCTCGAGAAGTGACTTGGGTCGAGCTGCGTGGTCCCCCTCCTCCCCAGACCAAGATCAAAACATTCCAGGCATCGATGAGGCTCAACACGAGGCTTCCCAATACAACGTCGCGTCTGTAAAATATCCCCTGACCCAGTCCTATGGTCGTAGCTTCTTCAGACGTATAGAGGATTATTATTACGATGCGTTGGATAGTGAATACCTTACCTACATCCTTCCAGCCCTTGCCATCACCGGACTGTCCCTTCTCTTCCCCAACATTGTCACCGTCAGCACTGGTCGTAGTCAGAATGCCCATGATGGTGAGTTATTTGTGTTTTTCAGTCAACCATACTTTTGTTTTGTTTTTTGTTGTTGCTGTTGCAGGGTGTCATGGCGTCCATCAACAACAACAACCACAACTCGTTCATCGTCCTCTTCACGTGGTGGTGTTGCCTCCTGGTGGCCTTGTCTCTCACTACCATAACCACTCCTGCCGAAGCCCAGGGATACGACCAGTACTACTACTACCACGACCAGTACCAGGATCAGACGTACCCGGAAGAATATATAGAAGAGGAAGTAGAGGAAAATGAGTCCTGGTTCCCGAGTTTCTTGAGATGGTGGGTACAGCCTCGACGCTTGTGGTCCCGTGCTCGTTCCATTGTACCCAGGATAGCAGACGTGGCTGTAGAGTCGGCCTCGGCTGTAGTATTACCTGGCCTGGCCGTCTTAGCCCTGGCAATGTTGTGGCCAGAACACAAGTACATTAGAAGCAAGCGTGAGACTGACGGTAGGTGTAAAGTGACCTGTTGCTCTCCTGCATTGATCTGTGGTAAGGTTATAATAATAGTACCGTACTGTAGTTCGATATTAATGAACTTTAGCACCTTTTATAAATCAAATACCTGTTGTACATGTTAGCATTCTCAAGTTTGTTCCTCAGTTTCGACCAAAAAAATACCATATTATTTTATCTTTTCTTACAGAGTTTAGGTACGGTAAATAATAAATACCGAGTCATGAAAGAAGAGTAACAACAGGTTATAATGAGACTACTTTACGTGACACCATTAACTTTACCTTCCCAACACGTCACCATAACCCATACAGAGAGAGAGAGAGAGAGAGAGAGAGAGAGAGAGAGAGAGAGAGAGAGAGAGAGAGAGAGAGAGAGAAGTGTACGATGTGTGTAATTGTGTGTGTCCGTATGTGTGGTGTGTGTGTGTGTGTGTGTGTGTGTGTGTGTGTGTGTGAACCGGACGCCCTATATTTGTGGGGATCCAGAGTGAGAAATGACCGCAACAGACACTACTACTACTACTACTACTACTACTACTACTACTACTACTAATACCACCACTACTACTACCATTTCCACCACTACTACTACCATTTCCACCACTACTACTACTACCAACTACTACTACTACCATTTCCACCACTACTACTACTACTACTACCATTTCCACCACCACTACTACTACTACTACTACTACTATTACCACCACCACCATAACTACCACTACAACCACCACTACCACCACCAACAGAGAGGAGAGGAGACGAGAGAGGGGAGGAGAGAATATGGAATAGGGAAGTAGGTCGAAGAAAAGAAATAACACCTTTAAAGTGTCTCAGAAAGGAGGGGGAAGTATAGTGTGTAGTGGGTAACCTAACAATTATTTCTACCTTAACCTACACTGATAAATGTGATGGTGTGTTTTGAGGCGTGGTGGTGGTGGGAGGGGGGTTTGAGGGGGGTGATGGTGGTGGTGGGGGGGGGGGGGGGGACGGGGGGAAATTTGAGTGGTGTTGGATGGGGGGGAGAGGGGTGTTTTAGGGGTAGTAAGTGTACAGTTGTTGAGGTTTGGGGGAGAGGGGTTTAGGGGTAGTGGTGGTGGTGGTGGGGGGGGGTAGTGGTGGTGTAGTAGTAGTGATAGGGGGGGGGGGGGGTTGAGGGGTGGTGGTTGGGGGGGAAGGGGGGTTTTAGAGTAGAGCAGTGTTGACAATAACTTAGGTATGGGTCTGTCTGTCTATCTGTCTGTTCCAGTTTGCTCAGACAAAATATTTTCACGTTATCCTTTTTGTCTAGGTCCCTACAGTCTGTTTTAGGTTATAATTTGATCCATTTGCCATACCATTTATTATGAAGAAGATTGCTGTTATTACTATTATTATTATTATTATTATTATTATTATTATTAGTAGTAGTAGTAGTAGTAGTAGTAGTAGTAGTAGTAGTAGTATCATTATTAATATTTTTATCATTATTGTTATCATTATTAGTATTTTTATCATTATTATTATCATTATTATTATCATCATCATTATTATTATTATTTCTATAAACACAGAACCAGCTAATATTCACACATATTCCCATATATAATCAACTTAAAACCACCAGGAACGAACCCTTTACCCAACCTCTCTCTACCTTCTCGTCCCTCTCTATGTCAACACAGACCTCACTACTAAGAACATCAACCACAGCAACATAGAGGACCTACTACACAACTTGGCCACAGTGTACTCAGCCACGGTGCAGAGTGATCAATGTTTACAGAAGGTCGCCTGTGAATTGGGGGTCTCTGCTTCCTCACTCACGCCTCGTCATCAACGCATCCTCATCAGGTACTGTGTGTGTGTGTGTGTGTGTGTGTGTGTGTGTGTGTGTGTTTTGTTTACTTTATACCTCAACCTCAAGAGTGTTATATATATATATATATATATATATATATATATATATATATATATATATATATATATATATATATACAGTACATGAGTTACACTATACCCAACCCTAGTATTAGTAATAAACAAGTAACAGAGTACCCAGGTAACAGAATACCCAGGTAACAAAATTCTCAAGTAACAAAATACCTGAGTTACAGTATAGATTATCCTTGTAATAGATTAAGCAAGTAATAAGAGTATCCAGGTAACACAATACCCTAGTAATGGAATATGCAGGTAACAGAATGGATGATGCACTTCCCCGCGTACAGTTAGCGAGACAAGACACCACCTGGTTAGCGGTACACACACACACACAGACACACACACACACACACACACACACACATACTTACTTACTGCAGCACACACAAATATTCAGGACACCACAAGAAACTCCCTTCCTTCCTTCTTCCCTTACTTACTCCCTCCCTCCCTTACTCACTCTCTTCCTTACTCCTTTACTCCCTTCCTTCGTTACTCCCTCCCTTCCTTACTCTCTTACTCCCTCCCTTGGTTACTCATTCCTTCCTTTCTAACTTACATACTGCCTCCCTCCTCCTTCCTTACTTCTCTTCCTTACTCCCTTTCTTACTCCTTACCTACCTCCCTTACTTCCTTTCTTACTGTCTTCCTTCCTCCCTTCCTACTTCTCTTCGTTACTCCTTCCCTCCCTCCCTTCCGTACTCCCTACCCTACTTGCCTGACATGTAGGGTGACAGAATAATATAAATGTTGAGGGAGGAGTTACACACAGATAGCCTCATTCGTCGCCCTACTCTCTCTCTCTCTCTCTCTCTCTCTCTCTCTCTCTCTCTCTCTCTCTCTCTCTCTCTAGTGTGTATGTGTGTGTATCTCTGGTGTGTGTGTGTGTATGTGTGTGTGTGTGTGTGTGTGTGTGTATTGTGTTATATTACAAATCTTCTACCTCACTAACTCAATACTCTTCTGTTGTTGTGTGTTGTGGTGGTCAGGTTGATTGAGTCAGCGGCCCCCACCAAGTACAACAGCCTCCTGGAGAAGTTCAAAGGAGGTGTTGAAGCCGAGGAGGAATGTCAGGCCCTGGTGTGTGACCAACTCGATGTCAGTAACCACAACAACGACTTAGTGTAAACATATGTACTGTTATACTCTACACTTTACATTGAAAACCTACTTACATTGAAAACCATCTTACACTTATTGACAGCCATCTTACACTTATTGACAGCCATCTTACATATTGACAACCTACTTATATTGAAAACCATCTTACATATTGAAAACCTACTTACACTTATTGACAGCCATCTTACATATTGACAACCTACTTACATATTGAAAACCATCTTACACTTTGACAACCTACTTACATTTTGACAGCCATCTTACATTTTGACAGCCTACTTACATTTTGACAGTCCTCTTTCATATTGACAACCACTTTATATATTGACAACCACCTTCCATATTGACAACCGCCTTCCATATTGACAACTACTTTACATATTGACAACCAAATTATATATTGACAACCACTTTACATATTGACAACCACCTTCCATATTGACAACCCACTTCCATATTGACAACCCACTTCCATATTGACAACCCACTTTACATATTGACAACCACCTTCCACATTAATCAACCCCCTTCCACCTTCCATATTGACAACCACAACCATATCAACAACCAGTAACCACATTTGTATTCCACTTCCATGCACACCTTCCACATGAACAGCCACAAACCACCTTCCTTCCACTATACCACCTTCCTTCCACTTTGCCACCTTCCACACTGTCTTCCACCTTCCACATGAACCATTTTCTACTTTCTAACACATCATTATTATTATTATTATTATTAATCTCCAGAAAATATTTTGTATAGTTCCTCTATAATATATTTATTCTGTGTTATTATAAGTTTTTAATATTATGCCGTAGTAGATCTTATATGAAGATAGAAGATATTTATAGTATTTAATAGATATACCTAATTTTAAACCTATCACATAAATATCCATGACGTGTTCACTCTATTTTATTATACTTTATTATTTATTGTATCTTTTATTATTGTGTGGGTAAAGATCTAAAAAGTTAAAGTTTTATATTTATATTATGCACATCCCAGGAATGAATCTCTTGTTTTGTTAATCTAATAATTATCAACAAATATATATTACGTTTTTATGTCAATGTCACATACACCATTTATTCTTGCCATACAGTTAATTAAAGATTCCTGTTAGAATAAACATATAATTTATTTATCTTGTTAATTTATTTAATGCTATACGTTAATTCTGGTTCATTTTGTTACGTTTACTGTTATAATTAGGATTTATATATATTGTTTATTTTTGTTACGTTTGTACATTAATTAAGAAACTCTGTGTGTGATGTAGTCAGAAAATTGGAGACAAAAGAGTCCTTCACATATTGCCACGAACCAACACCCACACCTATAATATTAGGGAAGGAGCTTGTTTCATGGCATGGTCAGGAGGAATCAGAAGTCTCCAAACAATTTTCAGACACGATCACATGTAGGGTCCAGAAATAATTATATGACAAAACATATATCTGTGTACGATTCATTCATTCCCTCACATACATACATACATACATACATACATACATACATACATACATACATACATACATACATACACACACATATAATACATACATATACTGTATATATATACATATAATACATACTTACACACACACATTGTTGTTGTGTTGTTGTTGTTGTTGTTGTTGTTGTTGTTGTTGTTGTTTTTGTTATTGTTTTTGTTATTGTTGTTTTTGTTATTGTTGTTGTTGTTGTGAGGTACTGTCTGTCCTGGTGGGAAGGGAAAGTGAGGGTGGAGGAGTTTGAGGAGGAGGAGGAGGGGGGTTGGGGGTGAGGGAGGAGTAGGGGTGGGGGTGTATAATGGGAGGGGGTAGGAGGGGGAGGGAGAGTAGAAGGGGGGAGAAGGGAGAGTAGAAGGGAGAGTAGTAGTAGTAGTACGAGGAGGAGGAGGAGGAGGAGTAAGAGGAGAATAAAGTAGGGGAATAATAGTAGGGGATGAGAGAGTAAGAGGGAGAATAGGAGAAGTTGGAGGGAGAGTAAGAGGGAGAGTAAGAGGAGTAAGAGTAATAGGGGGTCTATATTTCTTTACTTGCCTCAGGGGGGGGGGTGAGAGTTGTTGTCAGTCCATCCTTGTTGTTGTTGTTGTGGTTTGGTATCTTTCCCTTAAACACTTTTCCCTGACCCCCTGCTGTTCTCTCTCTCTCTCTCTCTCTCTCTCTCTCTCTCTCTCTCTCTCTCTCTCTCTCTAGATAATATCCTACCCTTGTCCATCCCAGCTTTCACTTCTCCCTCTCCCCCTCCCCCTCCCCCCATATCCCCCTCCAACACCCCACCCCCCTCTTTATCCTCCTCTACTCTCCCCCCCACCCACCTCCCCCTCTCCCCCTCTCGGTAACCACGCCCACATACACCAACCACCCACCTCTCTCTGTTTCCACGCCCCCCACCCCCCATTTCTCCCCCCCCCAAGCCTGTCCCTCTATTCCCGCACCCCCTTAACATTTACCTACTCACCCTCAGGCCTATACCTTCCCATCTGTATCATTCACTCATTTATTCTTCTCTCTCTCATTCTATCTCTCTCTCACTTTCTCTTATTTTGTCTCTTTTTTAACTCTCTCTTTTTTTTTCTCTCTCTCTTTTATATATATACTCATTCTTTCACCTTCCTTTTCTTCTCTTCAACTCTCTACTCTCTCTCTCTCTTTCTCTTTTTCTCTCTTTCTCTCTCTCTTCCCTTTTCTTCCCTTCTCTCTCTCTCCTTCCTTCTCTCTCTACTCTCTCACTAACTATCACATCAATATCCACTAAATATTCTAACCCAACATAATATATATATATCACGTATTCAACACAAGAGAGAGTAAGTATAATGACTGGAGGATGTGTGTGTGTGTGTGTGTGTGTGTGTGTGTGTGTGTGTGTGTGTGTGTGTGTGTGTGTGTGTGTGTGTGTGTGTGTGTGTGTGTGTGTGTGTGTGTGTGAAGTATATAATTAAAAACATCCCATTTCACCTTCAACATCAACACACAGGAAAAACAAACTATTTTTTGATAGTGTTCATTTATTAATTATATTATCTTTCGTTTTAACACTTGAGAATATTTTCCTTCTGTGTGTATGTAGGTGTATTTCTTTTTTGTTATTATTATTATTTTTTATTATTATTATTGATATTGTTGTTGTTATTATAGTTTTATTATTATTATTATTATTATTATTATTATTATTATTATTATTGTGGTTATTGTTATTATTAATATTATTATTTTTATTATTCTTATTATTATTAATACAAATATAATTAATTTAGGAAATAATTAAAAGGAACTAAATACTAGAAAATATTTATTGATTATGGATACAGTCATGGACAAACAAACAAACAAACATACGTGAGTTTAATGGGTAAGGTAATGCCATGTTAAAGAACACACACACACACACACACACACACACACACACACACACACATACAAACACACACGGTACATTAGAAGTGTAGGAATAGATACCCGTATATATCAAGTTCAAAAATACACACACACACACACACACACATGTATTAAAGACCCTGTGATCGTGTATGAGAATTTTTGGAGGCTTCTGATTCCTCCTTGTATTTTCTTTTTCTTGCCTTGTCGTTTTATTTTTAATTTCATTTTTTTTATTTCTTGTTTTATTATATTATTTCTTATCCTTTTCATTTTCTTTTCGTTTAATTTTATTCTCTTCTGTTTATTTTATTTCATTTTATTTTCTTCTTTTATTTTATTTTATTTCATTCTCTTCTTTTCGTTGTTTTATTTCATTTTTCTTTTTCTTTTTTTCATAATAATCTTCTTGGAGAATGAGAGAAGGGTGGGTTATGAAAGGATCTCTCTCTCTCTCTCTCTCTCTCTCTCTCTCTCTCTCTCTCTCTGTCGTGAGCACAACCTGACCCTCAAACAAGACAAGAGAGAGAGAGAGAGAGAGAGAGAGAGAGAGAGAGAGAGAGAGGAGGGGGTCGTGGGTCTTGGGTCGAGGGGCGGGGCTAAACCTCTGACCCCTCCTCTTTTGTTTTTGTGTGTACATACATACATACATACATACATACAATTTCCTTCGTTCTCCGGTTAACCTCATGAGGCTACGTCCGTCCTCCAGTTCTCTGTTTTTGTTGTTGTTTTTGTTTAATTAAGAACTTTTGAAAGAACGTTTAGACACCCCTAAATATTTACTCCAAAACTATGTCATAAAACAAATCCCTTATTTAGTAACATGGAGTTAACTCGTTTCGTGGGATAGATTGGAGTATTATAGAGTACAGAGAGGGCTTCATCTTGTTTGTAGTAGTAGTAGTAGTAGTAATAGTAGTAGTAGTAGTAGTAACAGTAGTAGTAGTAGTAGTAGTAATAGTAGTGACCTGTTTTTGTGATGATGGTGAGTATTATGGAGTATTGTGAGTATTGTGGTCACCTCATGAAGTAGTGTTATGACAGATAATTCCCATCTTATATAATATTATGAAAACAAAAATTGAATAAATCGTATCATAAAAAAATATGATAAATCGTATCTTATCTCGAATATAAACCAAATAAATCGTTCGTATGGTTATTATGACAAAACAATAATAATAATAGTATTAATGAATTAACTTGAGTATCCAATGCAATGCAGAGTGGGGGGTCTTTTCTTATAAAATAATAATGAATCATGTAATCTTAATACTTCTTGTTGATGGCCTTGTACACCTTGGAGGCCAACTCGTAGACGTCGCTGTAGGTGATGCCGAGGGAGTCCAAGGTGCGGGACTCTATGGGCACGTTGATGTAAGACAGAGCCACCAGCAGCCCTCCCACGATCATCACTCCCACGATGAGGAAACACACCAGAGTACTGTCCTTTGCCAGATCAAAAAACCCTTTATTCTTGGACAGTAGTTGTTGTTGTTGTTGTTGTTGTTGCTGTTGTTGTTGTTGTTCTTGGACGGGGTAGTAGTAGTAGTAGTAGCCTTGTTGGTCCAGTTGTGGGTGGGTGTTGGCCTGTTGTTGTTGTTGTTGTTGTTGTTGTTGTGTTGGTGCTCCGTATCCTCCTGCAGAAGAAGGCACTGAAGGATGGCTAGCTGGATCCTGCTGTTGCTGCTGCTGCTGCTGGTGGTGTGTGGGCTGAGTACCTCCTTGGACCTGTGCTGACGTAGGGGCGTTGGAGGGAGAGGAGGCAACAGAGGAGGAGGAGCTGCTGTCGTGGCCAACTCCTGCACCTCCAGAATACTTGTGGGCATTGTCAGGGTACGCGGTGGCACCCAGGGACACCGCCATCAGTAGCACCAGACAGGACACGGTGGTCTTCATCTTGCTTGTAGTAGTAGTGGTAGTTGTGACCTGGGTTTGTGAAAGGAAGTAGGGATAGGTTAATGGTTGATTGGTTGAGAGGTGGACATGTTAAATTATTAATGGTTAAGGGACAACACACACTCACACACACACTGACACACACTGTGTCGCCTCAATCAGAGTTTCTTAGAGAATAACATTAGAACATAAGTAATTATTACAATATTCAAGGGAAAAAACTGATGAACAAAACTTCTCTGGTTCTTCAGTTTACGTCCCTGTGAAGCTCATAATTTTTTCCATTGTGTACTTTACTTTATGATTTGATAGATGTGGCGACACGACTTTTGCCTCTCACTGTAGGCTACTCATACCACTATTCCCATTGATATTCTCGTCAACTATATAAGTCACAATTCTTACAGAGGATGTATGTATGTATGTATGTATGTATGTATGTATGTGTGAATTTACAGTACAGTATGTATAGGCTCGGGAACAGAGTAAAGTGGATATGAGTAAACATGACAGACTAAAGGTGTGAATGACATGAGAAATAAAAGGTATGAGTGAGATAGAAATAAGAAATAATAAGAGGTGTGAGCGAGGTAAACATGAGAAATAATAAGTGTGTGAGTGATGTATATTTCGTAGGGATTGTTGTAAGGTTAGGTTAGGCTACAAGAGACAGGTGAGGTGAGGTGAGGTGAGGGGATATCTTGAAGTGTGAGGAAGCAAACACACACTCCTTCACTATAGGTGTGTGTGTGTGTGTGTGTGTGTGTGTTTGTGTTTCGTGGCAATATTTAAAGGACTTATTTACCTCCAATTTTCAGACTAGCCTACATCACACACAGGTTCCCTTAATTATTAAAAAAAAACACGATGTAATGATGAAAAAGGGAGAAGAAAGGTTGTTGGACTCTCTCTCTCTTTGTCTGTGTGTGTGTGTCTCTCTCTCTATGTTGATGTACTTGTTTATCTCCAATATATAGACTACATCACACACAGGTTCCCTTAATTATTAAAAAAAACACTTACGATGTGATGATGAACAAGGGGGAAGAGAGGTTGGTGGACTCTCTCTTGTGTTTCTGTGTCTCTCTGTCTGTCTCACACACACGACGCACAGGTGACGTGACGTGGCTGTAGGTTCCTTCACACTGAAACCTTCGACCTTCTGACCTCCGTTTTTCAAGCAGAGGAAGAAAGCGAAGGACAGGTAGAGAGAGGAATGGGGTGCTTGGGTGGGGTGGGGTGGTGTTGGGTGGTAGGGAAAAGGTATAAAAGGGAGGGTGGGGAGGGAGGGAGGGAAAGAAAGGTGGGACATTGGTGGTGCCAGGGGGTAAGGGGAGGGGTGGGGATAAAGTAGGAAAGTGAGAGAGGGAGGGAGGGATAGTGGAGGGACAGTGGAAGAGAGGAAAGGTGTAAAATTGAGAGAAGGAGAGAGAGAGAGAGAGGGAAAGGTAGGACATAGAAGGAAGGGAAGGGGTGGGTGGTGGGGTGATAGGGCCAGGGTATAAAAGTGAGAGAGGATGAGAGAATGGGGGGGGAGAACAGGTGGAGGGAGGGAGGTAACGGAGGGAATTAAGAAAAGGGAGAGAGATTTAGAGAGGGAGAGAAGGAAGGTTTAGGGGAGGGGTCCAGGGAGGGAAGGGAGGGAAGGGAGGGAGGGAAATTAAGGATGGAGGGACAGGGGAGGAAGAGAGGGAATTACAGAGAGAGGGAGGGAGAGAATCGAATCAGGGAGAAAGAAGGGAGGGACAGGGTGATGTGTGGAAAGAAGGGAGGGACAGGGTGATGTATAGAAATAAGGGAGGGACAGGGTGATGTGTGGAAGGTAAGGGAGGGACAGGGTGATGTGTGGAAGGGAAGGGAGAGACAGGGAGACGAAAAGAAAAAAGGAACAGAGTGATGTGTGGAAAGAAGGGAGGGACAGGGTGATGTGTGGAAGAGTGAGACAGGGTGATGTGTGGAAGGGAGGGGAGAGACAGGGTGATATGTGGAAGGGAAGGGAGAGACAGGGTAATGTATAGAAAGAAAAAAGGAACAGGGTGATGTGTGGAAAGAAGGGATGGACAGGGTGATGTTTGGAAGAGTGAGACAGGGTAATGTGTGGAAAGGAAGGGAGAGACAGGGTAATCTATAGAAAGAAAGAAGGAACAGGGTGATGTGTGGAAGAGAAGGAAGGGACAGAGTAGTAAGTGATTTGGTATGGGTATTTTTCTTCACGTATCCTACTAACTAACATCTCATAACCTTACACACCGTCTACAGTAATAAATCAATATTATTACTCATTGGTAAAACCGACTTACACTTGATACCAATTGAACACACGAGGAAAAAATAATAATACTTAACACAGAATATATAATTTGTTAATCTGGTGATGGATGGATGGATGGATGGAAGGATGGATGGATGAATGGATGGCCTGTTTCCCTACACATACACACACACACACACTCACACACTCACACACACACAAGCATCACAGGTAGGCCTACTCTCATCCTCCCTCCATCTTCTCTTCCCTACCCATCCCCCACCCCCATCACTATTATCCCAGCCTACTTAAGTCCCCCTCCTCCCCCTTCTCCTCCCCCTTCTCCTCCCCCCCCTTCTGTGGTTATCCCCTCCCCCCTTTTCCTTCCCTTTCTCCCGTTACCCCTACAAGCACAGGTAATGATGCCCCTCCCCCCTCTCTCTCTCTCTCTCTCGTTCGCTCTCTCTTTCTCTCTCACTTTCCTATTAATCTTCACCTCCCCCCCTTCACTCTCTCATTTAACTCTCTCTCTCTCTCTCTCTCTCTCTCTCTCTCTCTCTCTCTCTCTCTCTCTCTCCAACCCCCATTCACTCCTCCCTCCCTCCTTTCTTCCCTCCTCCTTCCCTCCTCCAATATCCGTGTCAAGGACTACATTCCCTCCCTCCCTCCCTCCTTCCTTCCCTCCTTCCCTCCCCCTCTGTGCCCCTCCAATACAGGAAGGAAGGAAAGAAGAAAAGAATAGAAAGAGAAGAAAAGAAGGAAGGAAGGAAAGAAGGAAATAGTAGGAAGAGAAGAAGGAAAGATGGAAATAGTAGGAAGAGAGGAAGGAAAGAAGGAAAGAGTAGGAAGAGAAGAAGGAAGGAAGGAAATAAGGAAATAATGGTCTGAAATAATGGTCTTGTGATGTAAGGTTGATTAGGATGACAGCCACCACTCTATATCAATGATGAAGGACATACCATGGCTCAAGTGAAAGGTGAGGAGGAGGAGGAGGAGGTGGTGGAGGTGGAGGAGGAGGTGGAGGAGGAGGTGGAGGAGGAGGAGGAGGAGCAGGAGGAGGTGGAGAAGGAGGAGGAGGAGGAGGAGGTATTGTGGTGAGTGACAAGGGATGGATGGACGAAATGGTTAGGTTAGATGTATAGGGTTAGGTTAGGTTAGGTTAGGTTAGGGTATAGGTAGAAGGGAGACAAAAGTATATAGGGCAGTGTAGGGTATAATAAGGTAAGGCATTATAGTACTACTACTACTACTACTACCACCACTACTACTACCACCACTACTTACAATAAGCAACCACCACCACCTGCACTACCCCAACCCCAACACCACCACAACCACTAATAACACAACTCCCCACTACCACTACTACCACCACCACCACTACCACCACTACCCCCAACATCACCACCATCCCTACCACTACCTACACCGACCTTGGAAAACCAGCAAAGGCCTACACTTTCCAAAGTGGGTCAGGCAGGGAGGGAGGCAGGCAGGGAGGCAGGCAGGGAGGTGGGGAGGCAGTGGGAAGGGAGGGAGGGACAAAGGGACAAAGACCAAGGAAGGAGGGAAGGAGTGAAGAAGGGAATGACCAAAGAAAGGAGGGAAGGAGTGAAGGAGGAAGGAGGGAAGGAATGAAGGAGGGAAAGACTAAGAAAAGGAGGGAAGGAGTGAAGGAGGGAAAGAGGGAAGGAGGGAAAGATGAAATTATCCAAGAAAGAAGGAAAGGAATGAAGGAGGGAAGGAGGGAGAGACCAAGGAAAGGAAGAAAGGAGGAAAGGAGGGAAGGAGGGAAGGAGGGAATGACCAAGGAAAGGAAGAAAGGAGGAAAAGAGGGAAGGAGTGAAAGAGGAAAGAAGGGAAGGAGGCAAAGAGGACAGGGAGGACCAAAGCACACAGGCCAGAGAGGGGAGGCGTCTCGGGCTGAAAGAAATATTTACACCCCATTGTTCCCGGGGACGAGGAATTTTTATGTGAATGTGGATGAGAGAGAAAGGTCAGAGGAAGAGAGACTGTTGATTTGATTCGAGGATGATTTAGGACCTCTGTATGCATAATATGTGTGTGTGTGTGTGTGTGTGACAGAGAGAGAGATAGAGAGAGAGAGAGAGAGAGAGAGAGAGAGAGAGAGAGAGAGAAAGTTGGGATAGGACAACAAACACGATGGAAATAGAAGAAAAGGAAGGATAGTTGAAGAATTGAAAGTGTCTTGTGTGGAGAGAGAGACACACCTGAAAATTCCCTAATATTTTTTTTTTATCCCATGACAATTTTCTAATCATATATTTTCCTGAGTATTTTCTGAGCACCTGACAATTTCCATATTATTTTTGAGGGTGCCCTGATAATTTTTGGGTCCCTGACAATTTCCTGATGATTTTTCGATCCCCTGATAAATTTACGATAATATTTCAAGTCCCTGTACACCACCTCGTTATTTATCGTCCTCCAACCCATAAAAAAAAAAAAAAGACTCCCGATTTCAGAAGAGACACACGGGAATGACAGCAGGGTTTGTGATAATGTCATTGTAAACCTTGTCAAAGAGACTCGCGTGACAGATTATCCTATAAGCCTAATGTGACAGAGTGTGGATGGAGGAGGAGGGGGGTGGGTGGAGGAGGAGGGGAGCCTAATTAAGTATCTGTCAGTCTGTTTTCCAGTGTACAGTCCTCATCAAAAGTCTTGGTTGCTTGCTTGCTTGCCTACGTGAGGTGAATGAAATGAAAGTGAGGGATTTTTTTGTTTTTTGTGATTTTTACAATACGTTATTACAGGGACTACATATATATTTTATTTTAGCATTTTCTTTTTTTATGTTGTTTCATTCGTTGGTGTTGCATGATTATTGACTGTAGCTATACATAGTAACTATATATGTAATATATATATATATATATATATATATATATATATATATATATATATATATATATATATATATATATATATATATATATATATATATATATATATATATACATAGATAATAATAATAATAATAACAATACAAACAATAAAAACAACAATAATAACACCAATAACAATAACAATAATAACACCAATAATAATAATAAACAACTTTCTGTATGCTAGATAAAGAGACCCAAGTATATCTATTTACACCACTACGAACCCAAACCTATTTACTACATGTCCACCCTAACATCATCAATCGAATTTTTCGTTTTTGCTTTCTAGGTCAGAGGGACGAGAAGACTAGGCCAGGTAGGTAGGTAGGTAGGTAGGTAGGTAGGTAGGGAGTGAGGATGGGGGCTTCTGTGTGTGTGTGAGAGAGAGAGAGAGAGAGACTGCTGTGTGCGTATGTATGTGAGTGAGAGAGAGAGAGAGAGAGAGGCTGAGAGCTTGGTGTATGTGTGTATGTGTGTGTGTGTGTGTGTGTGTTTGTAGGGTAGACGCCAGCCTCCACACGCCTATTTAACGGGACACACAGCCAGTCTCACCTTGCTGTCTCTTCGTCGTCTCAGCCCACACCTGTCTGTCTGTCTGCTTGCCTGTCTGCCTGCTTGTCTGCCTGATTCTCTGCTTGTCACTTGAGACTTTAAGAAGATCTAAGTTACTTTCGTCATCCCGTCTTTGAAAGGTATGTTTATGTTTATGTGTGTGTGGGTGTTGTTTTTTTGTTTTTATTTTTAAGTGACCCTGTGATGTAGTCAGAAAAATGGAAGTAAATGAGTCCTTCATAAATAATATAATCCACGAAACACACACACATCTATAGTTATGGAAGGAGTTTGTTTCGTGGTATAGTCAGGAAGAATCAGAAGTCTTCAAGTATCATGCACGATCCCAGGGTCCTTAGTTAATTAGGGGAAGGTAAACTCTCTTGGGGCTAATTTGGAGAGCAACTGATTCTTCCCCCCCCAAAAAAAAAAAAAAAAAAAAACTATGACAGGAAACAGAGGACCTCAGTGATATTAATAGAGGATCTGTTTCGTGGTGCAGTTTGGAGGATTCAATAGCCCTCCTAGTTTTCCTCTTAAGTAAGGGGATACTATATTTTTTGGTATATTGGAGCACCTTGATTCCTCCAAAGCTTGCCAGGAAACAGGACCAGAGTTGCAAAACTAGTTGTGGTCTGTTTAGAGGAATAGGTTAGAGGAATCAGCAGTAACTCCAGATTTATGCCCTTAACAGAAAATAATGTCAGATTAAACAGGGCTCGATTACTTGAGACACTCTATAGGCTAAGATACAGTGACTATAATTAAGAGATGGAAATATTAACCTAAATATTTTAATGTATGTTCGTAGATTTTAAAGTGTTTCATGTGTATTGGTCTTGTATATTCATGTGTATAAAATTTTGATGTATTATTATATTTATGGTGCCCCTGGGGTGTTAAAATAGTAATATATTGAACATACATAGGCCAATTTTAACTCTTTTTCAAATACAAATGTTTCAAAAAATTAGTGTTTATTGCATTTACACTTATGTTTTAAAATGTTTTAATATATATAGAGTAATGTAATTTAATCTACTTTGTATACCAAATATATATAGAGTAATGTAATTCAATCTACTTTGTATACCAAATATTACCATACCTCACCTTCATAACCCATCTAAATATCTACCTAGAGTATGTTCCCACGTCTAACCTACATACCAACCTATTCTTACTGTACCTCCAATCAGACCTCAGTTACTCTCATATCTGACATACCTACGATACCTATATACCCACCACACCCTACCAAATATATATACTCTATCCATCCTTAAGCAATGACCACTTCCTACCTACCTACACACCCTCCTACTTACATACCCACCTATATATCTATCTATCTATCTATCTATCTATCTATCTATCTATCTATCTATCTATCTACCTACCCACCCACCCACCAACATATCTACCTTACATACCCACCTATCTATCTATCTATCTATCTATCCACCCACCTAGCTACCTACCTACTAATCTACCTACCTACCTAGTACATATCTACCCACTCACCTAACTATCTACCTACCTACCTATCAACCTACTTACCTACCAACCCACCTATACCATCCACATCTATCTATACCACAATATCAATCCCTCCCTCCTCCATCACCTCCCTTCTCTCCCTCCATCCCTACCCTTCTCTCCCTCCATCACCTCCCTCCTTCCTCCTTCCCTCCTTCTCTCCACCCCTCCATCCCTCCCTCATCCCTCTCTCCATCCCTCCATCACCTCCCTCCTTCCTCCTTCCCTCCATCCCCATCCTTCTTTCACCACACGTACACCTCGAGGCTGTTTTGCTAGTTATGACCAAGAAAATAATGTACTGTAGAAACCAACTAACTCATCCCATACATACATACACATAGGCCTATATACGTGACCTTACTATACATACATACATACATACATACATAGGCCTAGATACATGACCTCACCATACATACATACATACATACATACATAGGCCTATATTCATGACCCCACTTCCTATACATACATACATACATACATACATACACGACCCCACTACACCAGCCAAAGTACATACATATACACATAATCCAATAATCACTCACATACACATACACACACGCACATACACGTACACACACACACACGTACATACAAGACACATGCAAAACACATACATAAAACAAACTCAACAAAGCCAGCACACACACACACACACACACACACACACACACACACACACACACACACACATGCATAAAGCAATACTCACTTAGAGAAACAGGATCCTATTATAATGCAAGACGAGTGTATGTACAGCCACAATCAAATATCCACCGACGCTTTCCTTCCATCGTGTAAATAAATCAGTATCATATCCAAATATAATCATACAACAACAACAACAACACTTTACGTCAACTCAACCAACCCCCTCAATTATTATTATTATTATTATCATGAGGTGCTGCATATTCTTACACGTGTTGTTCTTTATTACCAAGATATTCATTCACTAAGATAGAAGAAAAGTGTCGGTGGATATTTGATTGTGGCTGTACAGACGAACACAACACCATTACTTTTAACCCTCCACTCATTATCATAACATTATACTTCAAAACTCAATACCCGTGTCATTGAACCTACAAAAAGAAAGTCACACACACGAAGCTAGAAAATAATGTATCTTCTCTATACCGTATATATATGTTAATCTTCAATATGTCCCCCTCCCAACTTAAAGGGAGAGCATAATTTTGGTACATTGGAGTGTCGTGATTCCTCCAAAGTATGCCAGGGAACAGGACCAGATGAACAAAAATAATGGTATCCTGTTGCCTGAAATAGTTTGGAGGAATCAGTTACTCCAGATTTGCCAACACTGCATGTACTTAATCTTCAATGTTCTGTGTAATTCCCTCAACTCAGCACAATTTGAACACGTGTAAATTTGATGTTGTTTTATTTGTGTTGTTGTAGAAGAAGTCAATGGGGTGGATTTGTTGTATGTTGTGTTGTGTTGTGTTGTTGTAGAAGTAAATTGTTGTTGTTTTTTATTTGTGTTGTTGCTGAAGTATATGAAGTAATTGTTGTGTGTTGTGTTGTGTTGTTGTAGAAATAAATTGTTGTTGTTTTGTTTTTGTGTTGTTGCAGAAGTTATGAAGTGGATTTGTTGTTGTTATTGTTTTGTTGTTGAGTTGTTGTGTTGTTGCATACATGACTGGGGATACAGATGATTGTTGTTGTTGTTGTTGTTGTTGTTGTATTGAGTTGTTGAGTTGTGTTGTGGGTCGGTGTGTTTGAGAATTGTAGTTGAGCTTCTCGGAGAACTATTATTATGCAAACTACACCATCCTGAATAGTATTATGGTAGTGTTAGTGTTGTTGTTGTTGTTGTTGTTGTTGTTGTTTTAGGTGTCTGGGTTGATAGAGGAAGGCGTGGGTTGTTGTTTGTCCCAGATTCACAACCCAGAATTTATTTATTAACTGTAAAATTTGGATGTAGGAATTGAGAGCGGTTGTGTTTGTATTTTTATTTATTTATCCATTTATTTAATTGTTATTAGGTATTTGTCTATTTATTATTTTTTTTTAATATATTTCATTGGTATTCGAGAACATTAGATTTTATTTCGTAATGTAGGATAATATTGTATGTTTTTTTTTATTCATATTCCGGATTATTCAAGTAGATTTGTCTTGTTTTCTCTCTCTCTCTCTCTTTCTCTCTCTCTCTCTCTCTCTCTCTATGTGTGTGTGTGTATGTGTGTCCTCCCTCCTGACCTCCTCTTGGGCTCATTTACCTTTGCTGTGACCTCCTTTAACCTTCTATGTCTCGCTCGTGACCTAACCCTTCATCCTCTTCCTCCTATGACCTCACCTTTTCCTCCTCCTCCTCCTCCTCCTCCTCCTCCTCCACCTCCTCTTTCTCCTCCTCCTCCTCTTTCTTTTCTTTCTCCTCCTCCACCTCCTCTTTCTCCTCCTCCTCCTCCACCTTTTCTTTCTCGTCTTCCTTCACTTCCTCCTCCAACTTTTTTTTCTCCTCCTTCTCCTTTTCCTCCTTTCTCGTCCTCCTCCTCCTCCTCCTTCTTCTTCTCCTCCTTCTCATCCTCCTCTCTCTCCTTCTCCTCCTCTTCCTCCTCCTTCAACTGCTTACTTCAAACTAGTCTAAGCAACAGGACATCATTATTTTTGTTTATGTGGTCCTGTTTCCTGGCATATTTTGGAGGAATCAAAAGCTCTCTAATTTGTCAAAGGTACATTTATTGCCCACCTTTAAGCCTTCTAATTTACCCTTTACCCCCTGTACAAAAAATGCCTCCTTAATCCCCCTTATCTTCATTTCATTCTACTGCCCATCTTTCTCTCTCGTTCCTCTCCATCCTACTAACGTTAGATCTTAAAGTCTCTCTCTCTCTCTCTCTCTCTCTCTCTCTCTGTGTGTGTGTGTGTGTGTTTGTGTGTGTGTGTGTGTGTGTGTGTCCTGCGATGATGCAAAACGGGAGGGAGAGGCTGGCAGGCAGGTTGGCAAGAAGGAGCTACAGTATATAGGTGGTGGGCAGGAGGGGTGGGTATATAAGGAAGGGGTCGACCACCACCTCGTTCAGTTGCGATCATATCCACCGCACCAGCTGGTCATGTTGTTGTTGTCGTAGTGCATGGCTGTAGTTGTTGTTGAGTGAGACCCTTGTGATCCCCTCGTGTTTGTAGTGAAGTGGGTAAGGAAGAGTGAATTTATCTATAAGCAAAACCCTGTGAGTTGAGGGACCTTATGTGTGATGTAGTCAGAAAATGGGACATCAATCTTTCAAATATTGCCACAAAATAGACACACACTTATATGAATTAGCAAGACCCTTGAAGTGAGGGACCCTGTGTGTGATGTAGTCAGAAAATGAGAGTATAAATGAGTCCTTCAAATATTGCCACAAAACACACACACACACCTACTGTATATTGAAGGAGCTTGTTTGTTTTGTGGCATAGTCAGGAGGAATCAGAAGCCTCCAATTTTCACACACGATCACAGAGTCCTTAAGAGGATATGATTATAATAGTAGTATACTTTGGGTACATTGGAGGGACTTGATTCCTCCAAAGTATGCCAGGAAACAAGGGAAGATTATCAATAATAATGTTGGCCTGTTGCTTGGAATAGTTTGGAGGAAACAGTTATTCTAAATTTACCAACAACATTATAGTATTATATCCCCATTTAATAACCACAAACTATAAATAATAATAATAATAATAATAATAATAATATTAATAATAAAAATAATAATAATAATAATAATAATAATAATAATAATAATAATAATAATAATAATAATAATAATAATAATAATAATAATAATAATAATAATAATAATAATAATAATAATAATAATAATAATAATAATAATAATAATAATAATAATAATAATAATAATAATAATAATAATAATAATAATAATAATAAAATAATAATAATAATAATAATAATAATAATAATAATAATAATAATAATAATAATAATAATAATAATAATAATAATAATAATAATAATAATAATAATAATAATAATAATAATAATAATAATAATAATAATAATAATAATAATAATAATAATAATAATAATAATAATAATAATAATAATAATAATAATAATAATAATAATAATAATAATAATAATAATAATAATAATAATAATAATAATAATAATAATAATAATAATAATAACAATCAACATTCCAGGATATTTGAAACTGTAGAAAATAGAATTAACACCACAGGAAACATCGCCAATACCACAACAGACTTTTCGTGACAGTAGAAAAACAACAACTGAACTCAGAAACCACATAAAAAATAATTATTCAGGATTTTGTTTGACTGTTGAAAAGTAATAAATCACAACAAC
>JAWZYT010001345.1:0-130000 GCA_034508575.1 Petrolisthes manimaculis | reverse complement strand
GTAGTAGTAATAGTAGTAGTAGTAGTAGTAGTAGTAGTAGTAGTAGTAGTAGTAATAGTAGTAGTAGTAGTAGTAGTAGTAGTAGTAGTAGTAGTAGTAGTAGTTTGCAGTATCATGTTCGCTGAGGGAAAAAAAATCGTAAACATTATCCTTCTAAAAATTTTTGGTCTTAAATTTACATCTTCATACAGGGAAAGAAAATATCAAGAGTCAAATAAGAATATATTGTACAGTACATGCATTAACAAAATAAAAATAACTCAATAATGAAATACAGGAGAGAAAAATGTTGAAGAGAGAATAATATTCCTTCAACCCAAGAAAGTGTTGTATGAAATAAGTAAAATATTCAAGGTGTCGTGTTGTGGTTGTTGTGTTGTGTTGTTGGTGATAATAATTTCTCTGTAAAAGGCATCAGTCAAACACGAAACACGTCACTTTAATTTAAATGATTTCTTAATTATTGTAAACGGTAACTAACATCATTATGATTATTATTATTATTATTAGGTTTGTTTATATTTTGTAATTCCAGTCATTATATTGTAAGACTATTTGATATGTAACTGCAATACAACAACATTATAATATTTGGGTTTGTTGTTGTGCAATTTGAGTCACAATTATGTAAGACTATGTAACTTTCAATAAAATAACATTAAGGACCCTGTGATGTAGTCAGAAAATTGAAGATAAATGAGTCCTCCAAATATTGCCACGAAACACCACTTACAAGGCATGAGCTTGTTTCGTGGCATGATGAGGAGGAATCAGAAGCCTTCACGTTTCATACACGAATATAGTATAGGGTCTTTTTAATTCGAGTGACGATTTCTTTCCATTAATCCATCTGTCCATTTATTTTCAGACTATCCAGGAAGCTTTGAGAAACCCATTTACTCTTACTGTAAAAAGAGACATACAAACAGACAGAGAGACAGACAGATAGTGAGTGAATAAGTGAGGAGGATGGGGCTGCAGCGAGTAGGGGTGGTGATGATGGTGGTGTGTGTGGTGGTGGTGATGATGGTGTGTATGTGTGGTGATGCCATGGCCACCACAACAACAACGACACAACCAAACACCAAAACACTCGTCAAAAGAGACTACAACTCGGTCCCAGCGGTGAGTGAGTGAGGGAGTGGTGAGTGAGTGAGGGAGTAAGTGATGAGTGAGTGGTGAGTGGGTCAGTGTGTGAGTGAATGAGTGAAAGAGTAAATAGTAAGTGGGTGGGTCAGTGAATCAGTGAAAGAGTAAGTAGCGAGTGAGTGGGTCAGTGAGTCAGTGAGTGAGTGAGTGGTAAGTGACTGAGTGAGTAATGAGTGGGTCAGTAGGTGAGTGGTGATTGAGTGAGTGATGAGTATGTAAGGAATTATCATTATTATTATTATTATTATTATTATTATTATTATTATTATTATTATTATTATTATTATTATTAGGTTAAATTGGTGTGTTGCTGAATCCTCCAAACAATCTCAATGAAACAAATCAAAAGGAAATCAATTCATTCATAAATAGATAACCAAATGAGTGTACCATCATTAACTCTAACCTTCCTTCCCTTCCTTAATTCCTTCTTTTTTCCCTCCCGCCGCGTCGTCAGGATCCGGTGGTGCCCTCTGACACAGGTGACTCAGGCTTCTACTACTACTACTACCCTGTGGAGGAAAAGGGAAAGAAGGGCAAGGAGGGATTGGAACACAAGGACCATTATTTCAAGGACAAGTGCACTGGAGAGAAGGTGAGCTACTAGGGACTTGGATTTGTTGTTGCTGTTGATGATGTTGTAATTTTCCTTGCTATCTTGCTTGTTTGTTTGTTTGTTTGTTTGTTAGTTAGTTGTTTATTATTGTATTAATTGGGACACACACACATGCAAATTCAAGCACTCATGCATACACACACACACACACATACACACAATCTATCTATCTACGTATCCACCAACCAACTAACCATCCAGTCACTCAAACCTTATATATATATATATATATATACACAATAAGAACCACAACACCAATGTCTTTTCATCAACAATTAATAACATCATTTTACCAATTAACAGTTACTGGCTCCTCTCATCATCATCTGCATCTTCTTGGGCATCATAGCCTTCCGTGACATCGGCCTCGTTCCCTCCTTCCAGCTGCCAGACATCTCACTCACTGACATCAGCCTCAAGGAGACAGCCAGGGGCGTAACCTCCTTCGCCGGCGAGTATATCCCATGGAACGCCCTTGACAATGTGAGTCTGTGTGTTGGGGGCCCTGTGCGTGTGTGTGTGTTCTTGCCTACTATGTAGCCTATATCCCTATGTGATATTCATATATAGTCATGTGTTGATATATATAGCCATGCAGAATTAAAGGCAATGCATACATATATAATAATAATAGATATTCCTTCCTATCTATCTATCTATCTATCAATCAATGACATCTGTTTTGTGAATGTTTTCCACCCTATTATTATATACATACATACACAGCCTCCTTCCACCCTCATTCATAATTCCCTTAACTTTCCTTATACCTTAACTGTCTTCACCTACCCCATTTTTTCTGCATCCCCACTCACACACAGCTGACGGTGGCGGTGACGGAGGCTGTGGAGAGTGAGGAGTGTGTACAGCGTCTGGTGTGTCACTCAGGGAGGTATGCTGACGGACGCTCCACCATCATCAGGTAAAAAAATTCAGGTTCTAGAGTCTTCAAATTTTTGTTAGTGATGCAGACCAATATTGACTGACCTTCGTGATATTCCGCTTCAAACGCTAGCTAGCTCCTTTATTTATTAACTTTTGTTATTAGTTATTTAAATATTTAGTTATTAGTTGTTGTTGTTGTTGTTGTAGATAAACAAATATAATGGTGGTCTGTTACTTAGAATATAGTTTGTATAGGAATCAACATTTGCCTCAGACTTGTATTCCAACACTGTTACTCTCTGTCTCATTAAGAGGAGATTCTCTTTTTGGTACAATGGAAACATGCTATCTTAATGTTACTAATATAGGTGGTCTGTTTCGTGGCATAGTTTGGAGGAATCACAAACCTTCCACTTCACCCAACAAGAGAATTTCCCCTTAACTTCTAACTCGACCGACCCCTCTCGTCTCTGTCCTCAGTGTGATGGAGTTGTTCATGCCCAGACGTTTCCAGTCCCACATGAGGATCTTCAAGAACTCAGCCCTCAACCAATCCGACTGTGATGTCTTCAGGTGTGGGTATGCAGACATCTACCAGCACGAGTAAACACACACACATCCACCCTTTCACGTCTGCTTGTGTTCTGTTTTTCTTGTTGTGTGTGTATGAAATGAAATAGGAGTAAGAAAACACAACCACACATCCACCCTTACTTAATTTTTCATGGTGTTGTTGTTGTTTTTGTGTGTATGAAATAAAAGAGGAGTAAACAAACACAACCACACATCCACCCTTGTCTGTTGATGTTGTTTGTATATGAAATAAAAGAGGAGTAATCAAACACATCCACACATCCACCCTTGTGTGTGTTTCACACAACACACACACTCACTCACTCTTAATACAATGTCATACACTTTTCTATTTATTTATATGTGTATTTATTTATTTATTATTACCCTCTACACGTAGGTGGGTGTTGTGTGTTCTTTATGTGTGTGTTTGAGTACATGTACCAACTAATCATATTGTTTACGGTAATGTTAGTTATGAAATAAATAATATAAGTATTGTGATGTGTGTTTTCATTCCCTACCGCACAATGTCTCACTATTGTTATTGTATAGTCATGTTTATGATTCCCTGAAACACCTCCTACTACAGCGCTGCCACTGACACCCAAAAAGTGGCCTGTCACCATGGTGTGCTGGGTAAAATGGACCCGATCACCATTTTTTTTCGCCACGCCACAGTGGCTCACCATTGGTGACCGTCAGTTGATACCCGTGCACATGTCACAGGCCACTTATTGGTGGCAGAGGCAGAGCTGTGAGCCTGTGACAGACGAACTGGTGCTATTGATCGTCGAGTTGGGAGTGGACCCAGCTGGTTGTACTGTAGTTAAATAATATGGCAACAGTACAAAATTTTATTACAGACATCCATGATGCACTGCCTATGGTTGGCTGGCCACGAAAAAGTGGTCCGTGTGCGGGGTATTGTCAGCATCCCACCACCACACAGTGACAGCCACAGCCACTGAAAAGTGGCGTGTGTGTGTGTGTGTCCCGTGGGGCTTTAACTCCCACGTCCACAAACTTCTTCCTTAGATACAGCATCAGTAACAGTTATAACTATGTAACAATATTCACACAATCAAAGCATTATTATCTAAAATTGGCACCTAATAAAATAAACAATAGTAACAAACATTTAATATATTGATAAAATGATGTTAATAATAATAATATAAGTAATGTTTGTATTGAGATAGATAGTAAGTTAATGTAACCCTGGTATAAAGATGTCAACAAGATGGTCCTCGGTAGGAAGACATCAGCAGGTGAAAATGTTACCACTGAAAAACACCAAAACAACCCATTATCAAGGAAAATTAATAAAATACTTGAGACCAGACTAGAGAATGACAAGGTAGGATAATAATGTACAGTTAATGACAAAAATACATGACTTATATCTCGTAAATAAAGTTCGTGAAATATAGGACCTTATTCAAGAACTTTCATGGTGTATACGATGATGTGGTACTGATATGATGGCACGGTTGACTGTCTATGGGGTCATCGTACTGGTACTACACCATCGTATACACCACGAACGTTCTTGAATATGGTCCATCGTATTTGAGAACATTCATGAATTATACGATGGTATGGTACCGGTACGATGGCTCTGTGTAGCATATATTGTGCTTTTTTTTTCACTTGTACTTGCATTTCTGGGTATTATTACAGAAGTATTGTGTTCTTGGCTAGGATCATGCAGTGTTACCACATCCGGCTAGGTCCCGGGAATTTGCCCCAGTCATTTTATGATGACAGTTTACACCGGTTATATCCTGGTAGTTTGCCCAGGTTAGGTCACGGTAGTTTGCCCAGGTTAGGTCCTGGTAGTCTGCTGTGGTCTAGGTTAGGGTAGGTCAGGTCATGTTAGTTCAAACTAATTTCCAAATTATGTTTGTAAAACGGGGCATCTCCGAGAGAAACACCATAGATGAAATGTGTCTTATTAGAATGGTCCAAAATAGTGGGTAGTGATGCTAAAATATACAATATAGTGAACCCAGTATTTGTGTAAATATACCCATTTCTGTATAGCCTGCACTCATAATCCAAAATTTGTGTCCAGGTCTTGTTGAAGTTTCAAATCATTTGCACCAATCATAAAGCTTTTCCTATCTCATATTTGTTTGAGCTTGCTTAATATTCGATCTGGCAATTCATAACAAGCCTAGATACATATTTTGGATTGTGAGTGTACATTATTATTTCTTTTCAGGATACAGTTGACGCCTTGAAGGAGCTGTCAACCTTCTTCACGGACAACACCCTGAGAAGTCGCAGAAATTTGCGAGGTGAAATAGAAAAGCGAAGTGTTGGCATCAGCGAGGTGAGAATTGTTGCTGCTATGAATTAGTTAGTGACATTAAATATAAGAGGAAAGTTTGCATTCTTTTGCTATAAAATATACTGTAGCCTATATGAACCACAAAGTTAGAAGGAGCCGAATGAATATTTATTGTCAACCAATACACACTCGTTGACATATTTCAATTTTTTATGTGTTTTGCTGTGATATTTTTATATTTTGATTCTTCCTGTACTAATATTTTATTTGGAAATGTTTTTTTTTTCTTAATTTCTCCTACCGTAATTGTCTGCAGAATTTTCATCTAAATATTTTTCTGGGTACCATAAGCAAACCATTTCATTATTTCAGGAATTTGTTTGTGCTCTTCGGGATGTGACAGAAGCTGTTGATGACATCTACACGGAAGTGAGTTCCATGAATGAGATGTGTGTAGATATGAAGCAGAGGTTGCAAGCTACTAAATCAGAGACACGGCATTTGATTCATCAAACAACATCTCTACAAAATCAGAGGTCAGCTACAACACTCTGTAAGGTTTTATCAAATGGTATTTACATTTAGTGCATTAGTTACTTCAACTTATTTTAGCACTCACTGACTTGTTACTCAGAATTTGAGGAACATCTGAATAGGTCCTACTTTCTGTGATAATCAAACACCGCATCGTACACTGTTAATAATGTACGGTACAATATAGTTTTAGCTAATATTATGCACTAGGTGTTTGGTGAACTTATAAGGTACAGATGCTACAGGAGGATTAACCAAGTCTGATTATATTGTCTTAATATATATAATGCTACAATTGCTTTCTGTAATATAATGCATTAAATATAGCTCTGTATCCTCTTTTATTTTCAGCAACAAACTCCGAATGCAGGAAGATGTTGCTGAAGCCTTTGTTCGGACCTTCCAGCTCACCCCTGAGGAAGTAGCCATCATCAAGGGATCAACCAGAGAGTCCCCCATCACACAGGAATTTTTTACAGTGTTGGAAAAGACAATGAAGATCAGAAACAACACAAAGTACTTGCTCCAGGTATAGAGGGCATGAACTTTGTTTCATTTCTCTTTACAATGTCATAGAGGATTTCAGCAACAAACATTTAATAGTCTCTCTGGCCTCCACATCAGGGAGCTTGAAATTTAGTCTCATGAATTTCAAGCAACTGTGTTGAAGATTATCTACCCACAGTATTGCTATTTGTGAAAGTGGCTCTGTAAGGTTCAATAATTATTTGCACAATCAAAACGAGTGGGATATAATATTATATAAACAAATGTCTAACAACATTTCATGTGACTATGGTTAAGTACCCATATATAAGATTAATATACTACTCAGTACAGACTTTGTATAAGTAAATTGTCTTGCTATGTATGTTAAGAAATACATATACTTGAATAAGTTGAACATTTATGATGTCATGTACCGTACTGATTGTGGAAGCTGTGTATGTTGAGGATTTATTGTATCTGTACATCTCTAGTCAGGACACCAGAAGACTGCTTTAGAAGTGATGGAACAGATGAATGTGTGTCGTGAGGCTGGACTGGAGCGACTGTACAGATGGTGTCAGGGACAGTGTCGTGCCTCAGACCCCTCCCCACTGGTCACTGATGCACTCGCTGCACTTCAGGAGAGACCTGTCCTCTTCAAGTGAGTTAATACACATAGTTTGTTACGGTAACTGTACGGTAATGATTAATTAGTTTATCTGTAGCTGAGAGGAAATGTCCATTGCTGATATTGTATTGTATTTGATGTTAATATAGTTTGATACAACATTTGCACACCAGCAGTATTATTTTTAAATGGATGTATTAAATAATATATGACATGATGTTGTCAGCCTGGTGGTGGAAGAATGGGTGGTGGTGCGGCGAGGGTGGCTGGTGCGAGGGTTCTTGGATGCCCTAACTATGGGGGGCCCTGGAGGGGCACCACGACCTATTGAGCTCCAGGCACATGACCCTCAGCGCTATGTGGGAGACATGCTGGCCTGGGTACATCAGGCTCTCCCCTCAGAGCGTGAAGCAGCTCAGGCACTCTTTGACAAGTGTTCCAATATTGGTGAGTTACATAGTAATGTCTGAACAGAACGGAGGTGAAAAGTACGGTATGTAGATGAAGAAAAATACACTGAAATGGTAGGAATATGATCGACCACAAGTAACTACTAAAAGAGATCATTGGATGAGGATGCATTTACTGTTGTTAATGTTTGGTCATTACTAAATTATTTATATATATCAATCGAGTCTTATATTTTATCATATCATTTTATTTGTGTACGGAAGTTTGACCTGTGAATACAAATTTATCTACCAAACCCTACTCGTAAGTTATCCATCTTCTTCCTCATCTGTTTTGCAATTCCTTGCATAATGGTTACTTGGCAGCAGCTTATATTGATTATACAGTACTTTTCTTACTGCACCTGTTGTGTTTTGTATGATATTACAGTAATAATACAGTATGATTAAATCTGTATTCAATGGTTGACGACACTGATGCATGGAAAAGCCTGTATGATGGATGATCTTTGTCATTTTCAGACCCTGGTGAGCAGACACGAAACACAGTGGCAGGGATTTCAGAGAGTGTATGTCGGCCACTGCGGACCCGTATTGAACAGATGATTGTGACAGACCAGCGGCGGGAGGGTGGGAAGAAGCCAGTCCTGCTCTACAAGATAAGCAACCTCCTTCGCTTCTACCATAACACCATCAAGCAGGTTGTAATATGTAATTAGTTAGACAGACTGTAAGAAATAGCACCAATACTGTAACAGATCCGAAGGTGTGACCCTAGACACCAAATTATACGATAAATTTGAGAAAATTTTGAGAATATAAGCAACTATAGAAATAACCAGGTTCATGAAAGCATTATTGTTCACCTACTTAATATATAATAAAAACTGAACTATAATTAACACACATTCTTTTCCATCAGGTCACAGATGGTGGGTTATTGGTAGCAACACTTGATGAACTACACCAGCTCAGTTACAAAATGTTCATATCAGCACTGCAGAGTCAGGTCAGCACTCCATGTAATTCAATCATTGTTAACTTTATACATGTACACTATAACTGTAAGCCATTGATATCTATTTGACTGAAAGTATTTATCTATCACCAGTGCCAGAGCTGATATGTGATAGTCATCTGATGAGAGTAGAGTTATCCTGCCTAACATTGATAATATTAATAAGTACATTGATCTGAGCCTTGTGTTGCAGGTGAGCCAAGTGAGTGAACGACTGGAGCCTCCTGGTGAAGTGTTGGCCCCAACCCCTGGTGTTGCTCGTACTCTGTCACTACTGACTGAAGTTACCACAGCTGCCACCATTGCTGATGATGCCAGACATGACTACAAACAGGTATGCCAATATGTTAGGGATGGATGATGTTAGTATGTCTGCAGAGAAAGGACTACAGTATTATGGTGGCAAGTAAAGTGTTACACTTTCTTGTCTGTTGTGGAAATATTACTAAACTCAATATTTTATGGTGGAAACTGAATAATTTATTGCTACATAGAGGTGCTTTAATTAATGGTACATTTTTACAGATTGTGAGCTGTGTGGTGGATCCTTTGGTGAATGCTATAAATGAGAGTGCATCTGGGTTAGGCGCCATTGAATCCGCTGTGTACCTCTTGAATTGCTTCCACCAACTTCACTCCACTCTCTCCCTCCTACACACCACAGGCGAGAAACTGGAGATGATTCAGGTACTGGTTTACCTATCACTGCTCTTTTTATTGTTGATGATATAAATATGTTTGATAGGGACAGGCATGACTGATTATTATTATTAGTTTTATAAGGACAACAGAGGGAATGAAGAAAAACAATGATATCATATAATCTAATTATATAACGTCACAATTAAAATATATAATTTTAGAATATGGAAAGCAACATTTCTGTGCCATTGGTGGATATATACTGATTGACTGTGTTCAATTGATTTTGCAGGGACAAATTGATGCACAGCTGGACACCCTGGCAGAGGAACAGATCAATGCAGTGTGTCACAGTCTGGGTGTAGCCAGCATGTACCCCATCATTAATAATCCCCCCACACCACTTTCTCAACACCCAACTTGTCATCCCATTGCTGTCCAGGCTTTCATGGTAAGGGTTCCCCACGCCCAATAAGCTATTCCATGTATGGAAATAATTCGTATTCCTGTTTAATTAAATAGTTTTGATCATAGAGATGTAAGAATTTCTTAGAAGCTCTTTTTTTCCTCTTTGATCCCAAGTCAGTCATTTTAGTTCTGGTACCTTACTGTCCCCTGCTTCCATGTTATTCCATCAGAGCTTGCTTTTCTTCCTTATTTGATAATAATTTACTACTATCACAAATTGAAGCCATAGTAACACTGTTATTTAAAAGTTCTTACTTTCAACAGTAGAGTATATATTTCTTTCACACACAGATTCTTATCCCCACATCTGAGCATACTGCCTGGTGAGATCTCCCCTCCCCTAATTACTTTGTATTATATTATTCCTACAGACCAAACTTGATGGTTTCCTAGCTGCCCCAGATCACCTACTACTGCCACACACTCGACTGCTGCTGAGCCCTGCCTTCCGTCGCACCTTACAGCAACGCACTGCTCAGGCTCTTGCCAGCGTGTATTCCCAGCTCTATGCTCTCGTACATGACCCTGTCCACGCCTACACTGACCCTGCCACTCTCCTACCAAGACACCCTAGCACAGTTGACTCCTTGTTGACTTAGCCTCTACATCTATGGCACCATCAATCTATACATAGTCTTGATGTCTCCAACCCCCCAGGAAGTAACCTTTCATTGTGGGCCGCTGAAGAGAGTTTTGCTTGGTGTTCCCATTTTTTCAATTATTTTATTCTTAAGGATAAGACAGTAAATAAAACAAGGCAGAACTGTCAAGAATAGGTGGTGTGAGTAGAGAGAGAGAGAGGGCATAAACATGTATGAAAAGAAATGTGAGTGGAGAGAGAGGGCTTGAAGAATGTAAGGAGAGAAATGTGAATGGTGAGAGAGGACTTCAACATGCAAGGAGAGACTGTAGGAACAATGAAAATGGGACACTCTTCTGCCATGGCCATCCTATTTAGGGAAGTTCCTGCAGAGAGCGAGGCATAAGAACTAAAAATTATATGTATAAATCATGATTTATAGTTTTAAATGAGCACCATAGGTGGTGCTGTTTCTGTCGAGTGTTGTTGAATTCTACATAAAATGTTTATTTGGATATTTTATTTATTGGGTTTAGATGTGACATGATCATAATACAATTCTTACTTCTACATTCTCATTTCCTTTCATCCACTAATGCTGTATTAATGTCAGCAGACTCATCACTCAACAGTACAGTACTGTATGCAGGTTTGTGAAAATTTCCCACCATCTGTGACAACCAGGTGCAATATAGGCAACAGTTTTTTGGACACTACCAAGAAAGGACATGTGAGACTTATCAAAACATAAAATATTATACTGTACAATGGTTGCTTGATACATGAACCAAACCTGAGAATGACGAGCAATAATGGTTGTTGAAATACTGTACCAAACCATAATAGTTTCCCTGTATAAATTGGAGCAGAGATCTTACTTTAATAATGTTTCTTAGAATAAAAGGTATAAGAAGGCATATGAATTGGCTACCTTGAGGGAGGACAGCCAACTCATTTCACGCTAATAAGAGAAAGCTGTTTATTACAGTAATGTGTAAAGACATTCACTGTCCCAGAGTCGTCCTCAGCCACGATTATCATATTAAATGCTGAAATGACCACCTTAGCTTTCTGGACAACATGTGCAGTCAGTTATCCTCTGAATAGGCTTAAGGATGTTCTAGGCACCCACACGAAGAGGTCACCTTAATGAAACCAAATCTTGGTTTTCATTTAGAGCATCACAACACTGCATGACGACATCAAAAACACTTATTGATACGGTAAGAATATAAGTACAGCAGGTATATTGGTTAGTAATATTCTTAAAATAAATTTTGGCCCGAGCCAGTCACATTCAATTCAACTAACCCCCCTTTCCATCTATTTCTTTTGTGCAGTTCCGTAGGAGTTATTGCCTGCACAGATGCGGCAAGTACAATCATTTTTACGGTTTGGGCACCCCTTTGGAGCCAAGCCGCTATTTTTCAATTTTTAAAATGTTATTTTTCCTTCTTGCTTGCTTTTCCTCCTCTCTGTGGTCAGTCTCCCTCTCCGTTGTAGTACAGTTGTGGAAGGGAGTTTCTTTTCCCCCATGGGGTAAATTTCCTGCAATTAATCTAACAATAATTTTTGTCGTTATATGTGTGTGTGTGCTAGGGTAAGAGGGACCCCATGGAAGTAATTACATTTAGTCATTCAATGAATCTCCCTTTCGTAACTGTAAACTAACCATGGGTTTTCTTGCCTAACAGTCTTCTTTCTACCTCTTTGTAATCTTTGTAATACTATCTTTATGAAGTTTTATCTCTTCCTAAAAGTCTAGTGCAATTCATGACCCAGCAACCCTGAACCTATGAATCGGAAACAGGTTGATATGTGTCAGATATATACGAGTACACGATTTCAGGATAACGTTGGGGATCTAGAAGTGCACATAACTAATCCACTTACTAATTGTGTTTAGTATATATCCAGTTTCATATATTGAACATAATAAAAAAAAAAAAGCATGAATGTTCTGTTTACACATCGGGATCGACAAATGACGTTATGTAAACAAACTGTGTGACGTGAAGCAGCTGAGAGAACACCGTTGCTTGGTAACCAACGTAAACAACATGGTGGTGGTGGTTGCTGGAGCTAACTTTCCCAGCTTCCCGTCATTTTATTTGTTGTCACAAAAAGCTTTATTTATTTTTCTCCAGTGGTCTGTGCTGTTCACCTTTCAATCCTTCAGTCAGTCCGTATCTTGCTATCTTGTATAAGCGTTCCAATAGAAGGGGTCTGCTTGTAACAGGAGTGTACAGTAAATAAGGACAGACTGGTGATGATGGAGTGTAGCCGGTGTAAGAGGTAAGCCTCATCAGACACTTCCTTTTTAGTGGTGCTGACTGCCAGCTAAAGATGTGGAGCAGTATATTAAAGGTTTTGGTCACTCCTTAGGGCCTTTCCCTTTCGTCTCTTACCTCGTATCCCCTACGATACACGGGGTTGAGTGATGAGGGACCCGGCTTTCTAACAATTACCCCCACAAATGGTTGAAATAATAATAATTAATATTAGTAGTAGTAGCAGCAGTTGTATTAGGGCGGAAGGTTGGACAATTTCTTTAGCTCCATTGTCCCTAAAACAAAGAAAAAGGTTTAAAAATATTATAGTAGTAGTTGTAGTAGTAGTAGTAGTAGTAGTAGTAGTCTTATTATTATTATTATTATTATTATTATTATTATTATTATTTGCAGCCGTCACACCGCCCACCAACACACCCTGGACTCTGACGCCTTCCTCCCTCTGTTGTCCCTGGGGCGTGGCAGACCCATGAAGAGGGCGCGTGTGATCCGGGAGGGCGTGGCCAGATGGACCTTCCCCGCCCGCACGCCCACACGACCCTCACCACACCCACACCACCACCACCACCACCATCACCACCATTCGTCCAACAACAACAACACTAATAATAACAACAACAACAACAACCGTCATTATCAAGGATCCATCTCTTGGTCCATACAAATGCAACAGGTGAGAGAACATACATACATACATACATACACAGAACATACATACATATCTAAATACATACACAGGACAAAGTAAATGCATACATACATATATACCTACATTCACACATACAGTACATATTGTATCGTCTGATTTGTTTCATCATTGTTAGTCATTTCACTTAATATGTGTGTGTATATAATTAAAAAAGCGTAATGTATGTGTGTATATAATTTAAAAAGTTTAATGTATGTGTGTATATAGTTAAAAAAGTGTAATGTATGGGTGTATATAATAAAAAAATCGTAATGTGTGTGTGTATGTGTGTGTATATAGAGTGTGCCAGACATGGAGGGCGTGGTGAGTGAGGACTTAAGACAACGGGTGGAGAGGGTCCTGTGTTTCCCTGTAGGTGGCGGTGAAGAAGGTGAGGGGGAGGAGTCCTTACCACCAGATTCACAACATCATCAGTCCAGGTGTGTGTGTCTCTCTCTCTCTCTCTCTCTCTCTCTCTCTCTCTCTCTCTCTCTCTCTCTCTCTCTGTAAGCTGCATTGTGTTTGAATAAGAGATTGGAACATATTATTGTGTTGTGACAGAGAAACCCAATCCAATCCTATATAGTAACCTGCAGACCCTCTGAACACTGCCCCCTCAGAAGTCCAGCTGGGGCCCTTCTTCAGGAGTATCTAGACCAACTGGAGCCTGGAGAAGCCCTTGGGGAGGATGAGGATGAAGAAGTCGAGGAAGAGCTTATTTTTGCAGGGTAAGATTATGTTATTGAGTCGATTTATTTTAGCTATGCAGTACATGTATACATCTTAATTAAGGGACCCTGTGATGTAGTCAGAAAATTGTAGGTAAATGAGTCCTTCAAACATTGCCACGAAACACACACACACCAATATAGAATTAACTTAATTGTTTCGTGGCATAGTGAGGAGGAATCAGAAGCCATCAATTATCATACACGATCACAGGGTCCTTAATGGGGTACTACAGTCCTATGTTGTTAAATCTGAAGCAACTAATTCCTTCAAGCTATTCCAAACAACAGGCCATCGTTATTTTTGATAATCTGGTCCTGTTTCTTGCCATACTTTGGAGGAATCAAGGCGCCGTAATGTAATAATAGTATACCATCCCCTTAATTGTATCTGATGTGCTGTATATATATTTAATGCTGAATCCGAATTTGTCACAACCACTACCACAACAACCACTACCACGACCACATGAACCACAACTATACCATGCTTACTTCAACATACACACCACCTCAACAACTACCACCACAACTATCACCTACAACCCTTACCACCTAAACCACTACCACTACAAGGACAATATCACTACCACCACTGCCTACACACCACCATGATCTTGCACACCACCACCACAACTACCACCTAAACCAAAACCACTATACCACGACCACTAAAACCACAGCCACTATACCACGACCACTAAAACCACTACCTACACACCACCACCACAACCACTACCCCTCAGAATGGAGAGCAATGAGGAGAGTGATGAGGGGGACCTGATATTGGAACCTGAAGGAGAGACCTATACCACTCCCTACCTACTGTATCTCCAACACATACGCTCTAGAAGACATTACCACCACCAACAACAACAACATCATCACCCCAACAACAACAACACGACTCTCAGGGACCATCTCACACTGCCACGTCAGGAGGAGGTGAGTAGATGTGTGTATAATGTATGTATGTATGGCTTGTTGTTGTTGTTGGAGGAGGAGGAGGAGAGGGGTTTTTGGATGAGTGTATGGATAGATAGAGTGAAGAGCAAAGGGAAGGCAGAGATGTAGTTAGTGTTCGTAGACCACACAGATCTTATGGTAATTGCAGTATTGCCAATGTTTTATAACCACTTTTAGATATACAGCATATATATGTATATATATATATATAATCAATACATGGGAGTCTTATCAACACCTTCAACGCCCACAGGAAGAGGAAGTGGAAGAGGTGGCGATGGCAGCGGAGGAGGGGGTCGCATTGGAGGGTCGTGAGGGGGCCGTGGGACGTAGTGGCCATCGTTCCGGCAGCCTCCACACCTCCTCCAGGACCCCCACGGACAGTAAGGGGGAACTCCAGACCCCAGCCACGGACACCAACAGAGACCGTTCCTACACCTCTACCAACGGCGCCTACAATAGAGACCAACAGGACCAGAAGCTAGACCCACACGTTGCTCCTACCGCCGCCGTGGTCTCCAGCAGTGAAAGAGGTGACCAAATGTCTTCTTCCAAGTACACGAGTGATCGGGAACAAACAATAACGACATTACCTCCATCCGGGGATAAAAACAACACGATGATGAAGGAGAAACAACACGTGTCATCCACCACCGTCGCTGCCAGAACGAGTACAAAGGAAGGTACTACGACTACGACCCCCTCACGACACAGAACAGCCTCGACCACCCGGGGAATGTTGGTGGAGGATGAGACGGAGATTCGTGAGGATAGTGGTGGTGGTGGAGGAGGAGGTGGTGTCGAGTATGAAGAGGAGGAAGAGGAAGAGGGAGAGGAAATTGACGAACAAACTAAAAAATCCACCAAGGGAGATAAGGGTAAAAAGAAGAGGAAAAAGAATAAGAACAAGAATAAGAAGAGGAAAACGTCGAGTAAAGGGGAAAGGACGACCAACTCAGACGAAACAAGCGCTGCCCAAATCGAGGAAGAAAACAGCGTCGAGAAGAAGCTGGAGATGCTGAATAAATCCACAGCCTTGTCCCTCTTCCGCCAATACGCTAGGACCATTTTCGCCCAGGGTCACCCCACCTTCAAGCTCTTCGAGAGTTTTGAACCAAGGCGAGACAGAATGATGGAAGGAGGAGGAGGAGAACTACAGAAGTGAGTGCATGCGTAGAAAATCGTAAAGGAAAAGAAGTAAGGGAAAGGGAATTAACAGGATGAGGAAGGGGAGAAGTACCAAAGTACAGAAGTGAATGCATGGACAATCGATGTGCTTTTATCTGCTTTTGTTTGAACTAATTGGGTGTTGACGAATATATTATTATGCATTTGAGTATATAAAAGTTTTTTATATAAAGGAATAGTACGTTACCAATATTTACTGTTTGTTTACTGTCTATTGTTATAGTTATATTATGATTAAGGGATAATTATATTCTATGTAACCTTCAACACTCTTGAAAGGATTGCTGTCAGCTGGATAATAATATATATAGATGGTTTTATCTAGACAAATAGTAGTATAATTTTAGAAGCTTTACCACCCAGCAGTGATATCCTGAGACTGAACTAGTTTGGTCAATATTTATTATGTTTTATTCAGATATATATTATGATGCAATACATACACGGTAGACAACGAGAATGACGAGTGTAATACTGCACACAGCTTGTTAAAATGTAATGCTTCTTTACAACAGTCACTGCCAAAGGGTTGCTTGTTTATGCTGTTAAAAAAAAACCTATAGTTAGACTTATTAGAACAAGTAATCTGTTCCATAGTCTATAGAATATACTGTAAACTTTCTATGTATAATGAATTAATACTTGTATCCCTCACTTCATTTTACACTTGGTCCATCATTGAAGAACATCCAATGTTTTCCCATAGGCTTCTTGTTGTTTTAGGGGGATGGTATATTTTTGGTACATTAAATCACCGGTGATGGTAATGGTAAAATTTTTACGGTGATGGTAATGGTAAAAAAAATTCTGTGATGGTAATGGTAAAAATTGTACGGTGATGGTAATGGTAAAAATTTTACGGTGATGGTAATGGTAAAAATTTTACGGTGATGGTAATGGTAAAAATTTTACGGTGATGGTAATGGTAAAAATTTTACGGTGATGGTAATGGTAAAAATTTTATGGTGATAGTAATGGTAACAATTTTACGGTGATGGTAATGGTAAAAATTTTACGGTGATGGTAATGGTTAAAATTTTACGGTGATGGTAATGGTAAAATTTTTACGGTGATGGTAATGGTAAAAACTTTACGGTGATGGTAATGGTAAAAACTTTACGGTGATGGTAATGGTAAAAACTTTACGGTGATGGTAATGGTAAAAATTTTACGGTGATGGTAATGGTAAAAATTTTACGGTGATGGTAATGGTAAAATTTTTACTGTGATGGTAAAGACAGATAGATAGAGGAAAATGGAACACAAGTTTTGAACAGAGTATAGTATACACACTACAGCCTAATAATACATCCACACTGCCTGGATCAATACCAACTGTGCTGTGGGGTAGATGGGGCAGTAGGAGTGTTGGGGGCCACGGGGGCACAGGAGGGAGGGAGAGAGGGGCTGAAGGATGCTATATACACGTATACAGGGTTCATATAGATATCTATATGAACCCTGCACGTATACATATAGTCACGCACTGTATATTTTTTATTTTTTTATTTATATATTTTTATTATTTTCTTATTTATATACAGGTTTATATTTATATTTGTTTGTTTATATTTGTTTGTTTTAGTGTTCATAATTTTTATAACGGAAATAATTATTCTTAATCCACAGTAACACATGAATCAATCTCCCTTGGGTGTTATTTTGGCCAATACACACACACACACCTCAGGAAATGGGAAATGCCTTCACGCTGACTGACTGTGGGAGACTTGGGGCATGGCAGTGACAAGAAGCTTTATTACATGTTATTTCTATAGCACGGTGATTGTAAATATAAAAATCCAGCTATAGCTATAATGGTGAGGGTGTCATAATGTTATAAGAGTATATCTGAGACTGCGTTTGTATACATATGACCGTTGGAATCATATAAAAGAGGTTGGCTTGCTCTCCTGTCAGGTGTAAAAAGGATACCATTCCAGACGTACGAGCATAATATGTGTAATTCCATCACTGTATTTACATGAACCCGCGAAACTATTTCATATACCACCATTATAATCTCACGGTATCGAAGCTTGAGTGTATATAGTTTATCCTGTCCTCTGGTTACACGTGAAGCCAGCAGTTTAGAAAAAAAGATGGAGATGTTTGTAGTACGAAGTGAGGAGGTGAGGCAGGAGGCAGGCAGGCGGCTGTTTTAAATGGCTTTCTGGTTTTAGTATTGGGAGAACTTTGGTGGTGGGCAGAGCGAGAGAAGTATTTGTGTTGGGGGGGAAAATGACTTGATAATAAACGTTTACCGATGTTTGGTGAGGACTGTTTTGTTCCAGCGAGTCAAGAAGAGGTATTTGGAGAGTTATTATTAAGTTAGTTATGCAGCCACACTGGATTTGTATAGCGGCAATACTTGGATTATCAGCAGGTGAGGTCTATTTTCTCATTTAATTAATAACGTTTTCACCCCTTCTAACAACGAAAGGGGCATCAATATTTTATTATTTCGATGTGTATAATTCAGTGGTGTTGTTGTTTTGTCAAGGCTGTGATTTACATAGATATTTGAGCAGTGTTTTTTTGGATTAGTGAAGGTATTCTTGGGAGTGGTAAATGTGTGTGTTGTCCCAGTATTATGCTACCACATTTTTCTTTGGGTTTCAGTGAACTCTATAATGCTCTTGGATTGTTGGATTGTTCATTAGAGAAGTGATGTGTGTGTGTGTAAGATAAAATTGGGCATCCTTCAATAAGATTCTTGAGAGAAGTGGCAGCGAATGAGAGGCAACAACAAGATTTCCAAACCTATGCCATAAAAATATATACCACACGGACCTATACAAAAACATCACTATAGTAAGTTTCATCATTTATACGTCCTTTGTATTTCTCTGTAATCCATAAAGTACCAATAGATTACCAGCATCATTTTATGGACCCAGTGTTCGTGGATTAAAACGTGTGGATGCTTTTGATTCCTTCTGACCATGCCACGAAACAAGCTCATTCCATACAGGTGGTGTTTCGTGGCAATATTTGAAGAACTCACTATATACATTTAATTTTCTGACTACATTAGTACATACATCACAGCAGGGTCCCGTAACCCCCATACACCGCCTTACCCCCCCCCCCCAACCCCACTCCAACCCAGCCAGCTCTGTTTTGCCCAAGTAGAGGGAGGGAGGGTTTTGGTAGGCAAAGGTTGTTTACGCGTTCCACACTTTCTCCCCCATTCACCTTTTCTTTTGCCATTACCGTTAGGCCTATAGTATATATATTATTCCCCCTGCTATCACCACTTCACTTAGGCCTAATGGTAAATATATATACCGGTATATATTTTTTCTTCTCGCTATATACTATACCACCACTACTCTATTAATGAGGCCTATGTTAGATTATTATTATTGACGCCTATGGCATTCTAACTATACAGGTCCTACTGTTACTCCTACATGATTTAGAAAAGAATGTTTTCATTTGATTTATTCTGAGGACCGGACGCGTGTGTGAATGGTAGTGAAAGTGATGGTGATGAAGAGCTCTTTTGGAGTGAGTGCCCATGAAATATACGGTACCACCAAATTCATATATACCAAGTGCAATGAACCAATACCTGTACTTCCTCTTCTTCTCATTTCCCTTCCTCTACCTCCTCATTCCTCTTCCTCTCCTTTTCCTCGATATCTTCCTCCACCTCCCTCTTCTCCTTTCCTTCCTCCTCCTCCTTCTCATTCCTCTTCCCCTCCTCCTTCTTCTCATTCCCTTCCTTGTTTCTTTAATCGTTCTTGTTCTCTACCTCCTTCCCTTCCTCCTCCACCTCCTTCTCCTCATCCTTCTCCTTCAGAAGTGGTTGGTTGGTTGGTCATTCACACACATGATGGACTGTAATAAATTCACCGTTGTTTTCAGTCTTTCTCTCTTCCTCATTTTCTTCCAACTTTCTTCCTTCCTCCTTCATTTTCTTTCATCTTTCTTCCGTCTTTTTTTCCTTCCTTCCGTCTTACTTCCTTCCTCCTTCACTTCCTTCCTCATTTCGTTCTTCATTTCCTTCTGTCATTTTTGTTTCATTCTCTTTTCTATATATCTTTTTTTTTTTTTGCATGCTTACCATCCTTCTTTCCTCTTTCATTTTTCTTCTATATCATAACATTTTATACAAATTTCTCTCCTATTTTCTTTCCACATTGTTACTATATCTTCAGATAAATCTCTTTAAATCTTCATCAACAATATCATCTTACCCCTCTTCTACTATCTCTCTTTCTCTCTCCACTCCCTCCTCTCACTCCTCCCTCTCCTCCCTCTCCTCCCTCCCCTTCCTCCTCTTATCATCTTCCTCCAACACACACACACCACCTCATCTCATACCCATAAAATCTACACACACACACACACACACACATCACCTCATATCCATAAAATCTACCGTATTCAAATTTCACACACACGCCATCTGCTGCTCTCCCTCAACACACACTAACCACCCCATCTGACACCCATAAAATACACACACACACACATACACACACCATCTGCTCTCCCTTCGTCACATCTCATCACACTCATAAAGTTTGCTCCCGTTACACACACACACATCTGACCAAAACACTTCCTCGTCTACTCTGTGTGTAATTACTCACGTCCAAACACACACACATACCTTCCTACAGCACAACACAGAAGCCTAACGGGAAGGTCTACACGCAAACACACATACACACACCGGAAGTTCGTTGTTGGCGTACCGTATGTGTTTGTACTCTCACTACTCTCCCCTTCCTTTCTCTCTCTCTCTCTCTCTCTCTCTCTCTCTCTCTCTCTCTCTCTCTCATTTGGTCTACAGTAGGTGTGTGTGTGTTTCGTGGAAGTATTTGAAGGACTCATTTACCTCCAATTTTCTGACTACATCACAGGGTCTCTTAATTAAGGAGGTATATAATTCAATTATGTTACATTGGAGTGCCATGATTCCTCCAAAGTATGCCGGCTAGGATACAGGACCTACAGATGAACAAAAATAATGGTGTTCTGTTGCTTGGAATAGTTCGGAGGATTCAGCAGTTGCTCCTGATTTGCCACCAACACAAAATTCCCCCCTTATTAAGTTATTACTATGTTACCAGTACATAATTACACAGCTATATTTATGTCATGTAGTAGGGCGTGGTCAGGGGTTGGTGTAGGGGAGGTGTAGCCTAGTTTGAATGATATTGAGTAGCCTAGCCTATAAAAAAAAGGCTAGCCACTTTTTTTTATAGTGGGTGAATGAGGTTAGGGCCCAGGGGTTGCTGTGACGTGGGAAAGACTGGACTTGTGTGTGTGTGTGTGTGTGTGTGTGTGTGTAGGATATTAAAGCCTCATCAGTTAGGACTTACGTGCATGTGTGTGTGTGCTCGTCAGTCAGTACTTTTGTGTGTGTGTGTGTGTGTGTAGGATATTAATTAAGGTTCGTCAGTCAGGACTTGTGTGCACGCGCGCAGGATAGGCTATGTCAGGATGTGTGTGTGTGCAAGATGTTAATTTAAGGTTCGTGAGTTAGGATTCGGCCATTCCTTTCTAGTGAGACTGGGTTCGGGCGCCCCTTCAGACCCCAACCATACCCTTTCCTTCTACAAATATGTCCCTTTTTCCTTTTAGGGTAGGACACAAGGGTCTGTCCTGTTGTTGCTTGAAATAGTTTGGAGGAATCAGTTGCTCCAGAGATATCACCAACACTATATTAGGCTACCCCCCTTCATCAAGATAACAACACACACACACACATATGTATCGAGCCATGAGAACGATACAAAGAGGAGATAACATGTCCCCTTCCTCCTATTGCTACACTGTATAGCAAACAGTTTCCTCCAAAGTATGCCAGGAAACAGGACCAGATGAACAAAAATAATGGTGGTCTTTTGCTTGGAATAGTTTGGAGGAATCGATCAAGTTGCTCCATGCAGTTTTACCATGCACCAACACTGTACATACATACGTACATACATACCTCCCCACTAATAATTAAGGGATCGATCATCATTATTTCCTTGGGAGGGTAAATAATTATTAGAGGCTACTGATTCCTCCAAACAATGCTATATACAGACCTGTTCCCCTATTCGTATCATGAGACAATCTGCTTTCTGGTGCAGTTTGGAGGAATCAATGGCCTTCCAATTCTATCCAAAGAGAGAGAGAGAGACTAGAGAGTGTGTGTTGTGTGTCTTCCTTCACACGAGGTTCTGCTTTTCCTGTTATTGAGGTGACTGTGGCAGGGGGAGGAGAGGGGAGGGTCATCATCTACCACCCACTTCCCCACCCACTTCCCGCCTGAGTCATCCCACCCAACCATCCTCTTTCTCTTGACACCCGCCAGACAGGAACACGAAACCAACCCATCCTCACATTCCGACAGACAAATTTCAATAATTTAATTAGCATTCGACCTAAGATAATATACCACTTACCGTTGCTATACTCTATTTATATCATTATTATTATTATATTATTATTCGAAAATGCACCTATGCCCTTATTAATTAATAAGCACAATTAACTCACACACACATCAGAAATGTTTCGTAGTTTTGTCACGTTCTGTATAACTGGTACCGTATTTTTCAGAGAGAGAGAAGGGAAAAACCTGACTAAAAAGCATCGTGCATTGGAGACACACATACACACACACAATTATTACGTTAACTTTATGCAAGGCAGCAACACCTAAGTGAAAGTAACAAACGATCCTTTGCATTCTGTATCGACCTAAAGCATTCCGTGCGTTTAGACGAGATTTTTTTGTTGGTGAATTTGACTGTCTCTCATTCCTTCAAGCTATGCCAGTGTCTGGTGGGAGTGGTAAGAAGGTATCGTGGTGTGGTGAGTGAGGTGTTGAAAGCTGTCAGTCCCCAGCAGGATTAACTATACACTAGGCCACTCAACCCATAATATTATGTTTAAATTCCCTTCCATTTATTTTTTCTCAATAATAATAATGACAATAACAATAACACATCATATTATATGTTTTCTTTTTCCATCTACAGCTGGTGCGGTTAGGTACGAGTATGGATGGACCATTTACAGAAACGATACCACCACCAACAACAACAACATCCAGTTCCCACGCATCCTACAGGGGGACTGGTACTCGTGGGAGGAAGGCAGTGACGTGGAGACCGAGATCCGACGAGACGAGGTGCGTGGACTGGGTCGACCCGTGAGCAGTGTGGTGGTCAGACGTGATACCTTCCATTATGTGTTCGTCCACCACGTCACCCGATGTCATTTCTGCTCCAGGTTCATCGTCAGGTCCTGGAACATCGTCGAGAGGCTGGATGGTAAGGCGGATGTATGTACAGTATGTGTGTAAAAGGAGTTATAGAGATATCGTGTGTGTGTGTAATTTTGCAAAAGGAATTACTTGAATAATCTGTTTATATAAGTGTATTGTTGGTGTCTTGCCTCACTAGTCTAATACCCTTTCCTCCCCTCCCTTTTTTCTCCCCTTTTATCCCCTTTCCTTTCACGCCTTTTTTTATCCCCTTTCCTCCCCCATGCAGGCGTGTGTATAACCTTGAGGGAGGGGTCGGCTGAGGATGTGGCGCGTGAGGCGTGTAGAGGACTGGAGAAAGAGTTTGCCAGGAATGGTGTTATCATGTTTAGGGAGGATGACCCCGCCCCTCTCATCTGTAGACCAGCACTCTATGGACTCTATCACTTCGCTTGGCAGAACACCTTCAGGTATGTATGTATGCACAGCCGGCAGCATAAATTCGCGTCCATCTCATGTACATAATATTGCTAATATGACCAGATAGTTGCATTCTGACCAGTTTTTATTATAACAACATGTGTACTTTATCATATGTGAAGTGTATCTGTCACCTCTGCATTAAACTGTACTACAACATCACTATAGCCCACATGATTCGAAGCCCGAGATCTGAAGCAGAAGATTATTGTGGTGCAGAAATGTACAGTTCCTTGCTACTTTTAATAATAATTACACACCCACTGCCCTCCAATTTACCGTCAAAAGAGTATCAATCCCCATAATATGTGTGATGGATACATATATAGTGCTTGTAGTGAGTGTCAGTGAACCTTTGCTTCTGACTGAACGAACACCTTTGCGCTCGAGTGCGTGTCATGATTGTAAGAGACAGAGAGAGAGGACTGAGGAGGATTGTGTGTGTGTATGTGTATAGTGATGGTAGGGTCCGTCCAAATATATATAGCGTACAACCGCAAGCCACTCAAAGAGGTAGATTTCGAATTCTCTTGCATCTTCAACACAGGCATTGAAGTTGTGTGTGTGTGTGTGTGTGTGTTTGTTGTAGTAAAGTTGCTCTTCTGTGCAATAGAGTTGTATACACAGGATCAGTTGCTACATCTCCCCTCTCAACAACTCGTGAATGAATGAACGAATTAATAATAGGAAAAGTTGAAGAAAAAAAATATGTGGCTGGGCACATGTTCAAAGATACACGGCCAAAATCCAAGCAGAAGTTTAAAGTAAAATATTGGCCACAACAAGAACTCGTGATCGAATAGTCGCTGTATGAAAAGTCACGATGAATTAACTACACAGGCGAAATATAATACATGCATGTGGACTCCAGTGTTGTATTCATACATAATCTCTGATGAAATGTATGACTTTTGTGTATGAATGGCACATGTTCAAGGTGAGTCAAGCCTTCATACCACAACTTTCACCTAGATTGCCAGCCTAGTGTTTTTTGTCTGTCTGTCTAGTAGAGTTACACCATACTTGCTGGCCAACATTATACAGCAGCTACCACGCGTATACTTTTTTTTTGTACCTCAACCTCGGGACTGTAGGGTGTCAGTAACCCGTGACACTTGCGAGGCCCCGAGATAATTGGGTGTTGTACTAGATGAGACAGTGGAGCTTCGCGATGTTGTTGGTACCGTAGCTTCTCTTCTATCCCACTAGATGGCCACACCTTATTCATACACGTCACTATCAGTAATGCATGATTATTTAGCTTTATGCACTTCAATGTAACAAAAGTGAATTGCCCCCTAAATTAATTAATCAATCTCTCTTGTCAGCTCTACGGGAGAGTGTAACCACCCAGGGGCACGAGTAAGGGCATGTCAGGAGCCAGGTAGTCAGTTCCTGGTGGAGGGTCAACACTTTACACTACACTACAAATCGTGTCCGGGCATCACTGACTCCTATGACGCCAGTAAGAACAGTATAGGCTTTTTTTTATTATTAATCCTATCGTTTTTGGCACTTGCCCAATACAGTATGATCCAAACTTTTGTTGTTACTGCTGTATCAATCATGGATGTTGTTTTCATTATTATTATTATTTCACCTTCAGTATTTTTATTATTACTTTCCCTATTATAAACCAGAAATTGCTACTGTATCAATCATGGACGGTATTTACATTATTATTTTTATTATTTTTTTTATTTTTTTAAATTATTATTTAAGCGTTGTGCCTTCCTCTCCCTCATCAGAGGTGGTGTACTCGTGTCTGGGTGACTGGTACATGGGTCGGTACCAATACTTCGCCGTTGCCAACACCAAGGAGTCGCGGAAGGACAAGAAATACCGATGCTTTGTAAGGAGCCGCGACGATGACCTGTACCTTGGCCACTCCATCACCCCACAGTGTTCAGTACTCAAGACACCAGACAACAGCCCAGTTAGACTCCGTTTGACGCCTGGTGAGAAGAAGTACTGTACTGTACTGTACAATTGGCAATATAAGTTATGGAACCACCTTTACATTTAGATTAACTATTATTATTCATAGGGGAGTTCCAGTACTTTTTTTGGTGACTGTAGGCTACATATGTTGTCAGTATTTGGTCATAGTTAAAAGCTGCAGAAACACTCACACCTATATGGAATGAAGGAGCTTGGTTCGTGGCCTAGTCAGGAGAAATCTGGAGCCTCCAATTTTCGTACATGATCACAGGGTCTTTAACAATTTCCGTTTGTTTTGGTGTCTCCAGCTCGGAGAGAAGCCCTCATCCCTGGCTGTTTCCTGCCCCATAATGTGACTGGGCAGTGGCAGGCGACGGGGCTGGGTGAGGCGTTGGTGAAGATAAACTCGACACACCTCCTCGAGACCACCACCCGCGGCTACTCCACCAGGACAGCCACTCACGTCTGCATGGAACAACGTGGCAATAGATACCTTATGGCCAGGCTCAGTTCAGAGGGATGGTGAGTGTTAGAGAGAGAGAGTGAGAGTGAGTGAGGTCAGAAGGATAGTGAGTGTGGGAGAGAGAAAGTGAAAGTGAGTGAGTGAGGTCAGAGGGATGTGTGGGATGATACAATACTAATTTTTTCCATTTCCCCCCCCCCCCTCATCACTTATTTCTCATATGCCTCACAGCCAAACCGAGTATGTGTGCTGGGAATTTCTGCCACGCCATCACAACATTGTACGGTATCGCATCAGCCGAGCTCTCCTTTACTCGGACTTCCAAGTTTGTGACTACTCCAACTTCAGAAGTGGCCAATCATGGAAGTATGACACCCTGATAGGTAAGTTGATGCTAGGGCGAGTAAGTAGGTTAACATTAAGCTGCAGATGAGAGATGATGATGGCTTTTAAAATGAAATACTGTACGTGTTTTAGGTTTGGTGAATACTGTAGTTCTCTCTGTGGTCGAGGGATTTTGGACAGTATGTAGGTCACTATTTTGCCGTTGCCACCAATATCGATGAACAGTGAACCTGTCTACATTGAGTAAGGGAAGGAAGGAAGGAGAGGTTGTAAAGATGGCTAACAAAACTGGAATATTCCTATGTTTTGTTAATAATTTGGGTAAGGCATTGGATTTATGCTCTAATAATAATGAGTAATGATTGAAGATTTCATATTAAGAGATAATATTTTAAACTATGATTCACCTTTTTTTTTTTAAATATATCACTTGTTTACTTACCGGGTATGAGACATAGAAATTAAATGTATATAATTTTGCACTTACTGTTCACTTATATTGTTTTAATTTTATGTTACTGATTAATAAAATTTTGCTCCCTTCTACATTGAGTATTTGGAAAAAAGTTCTTACAAAATAAAATAATATTAGAAACGATTGAAAGTACAGTAACTCTGTTTATTTATTCATTTATTTTATTTCAGCGGACAAACCCAATCCTATTTCTTGTCCATTTGGAGGTCGGTTCACGTTTGGTCAGTCTGGAGGGTCCCCACTAACTCCCAGGGTGGTGGGTGGGGTAACCTCCTCCCCTCTGGATACTTACCGCTGCAAACGTCGCCTCACCAACCTGGCTGTGTGTGGAGGTGGACGCAAGTGGATGGTGGTGGACCTTGACCTCTGTGACTCACTCAACAAAGATGGACACCCTGATGATTTCAACAGTATGTATGAGGATGTCATTTAACCACAGACTCATTTATTGACTCATTTTTCTGGATGTGTTGAAATGGTCCACTTGAAAAATTATTATGTGATTAAATAAATACCGTACAATGTCATATTAGGTATCAGGGGTAGACAGCCACACCCAAGAAAGTAGTACGACCATAATGTCAGGAGAATGATGGATTTCTCCCAGAACTGGTTCTTAACTGCTGATTCCATTCTCATCTGCCTTCTTCATTTGGGAGTCAGACCACCTTTAGCTATACAGTACAGTATTAACATAAGCATTTTCAAAGAAGTAACCACAAAATTCAGGTATACCATATTTCATGTCTTCACATCACAAGTTACACATCACTTAAAGTTTCTGAAGATCTAGTGTTAGGTGTTGTCTATCTGTTAGTTGTCTGACAACATGTATATAATCTCCACAAACCCTAAGGAGTTGGGTTTATGAACCCCATAATGTTTGTGTTTTTTTAGGATTTGTGAAAATATGCCCTCAGTCAGCTTACATTACTGTTTGTAATCAACAACATATTGCCCCTCCATTTTACAAATCTAATATTAATTTTTCTTGCAGGTGTGACAGACTATCAGCTCCAATGTGTGGGATTCTGGAAGGAGAACCTCTTGTCATATCTGGTCACCCATGATCCTTCTGACTCAGTATCAAGATTCAGATGTTGGGTGAGTTTTTTATACTTGGTGTGGAGTGGGTACTTAGAAGTTCATGTGTAAGACAACTTTTGGGATGGATGGTGACCTTGGACCTGTATAATGGCTTCATTCAATTATACAAAGGCATTGTGGTAGTCAGTTGTCTTTGTCTTTATATGTATGCAGCTTCAAGCCTCATTCCTCTCACTTTCATCAGGAAACATGTCTATACTCATTGTGTGTGTACTATGCAGCATGTTTTACTAGACCCCCCCAAAAATTATTATTAATGCCTAAAACAAACCAAGAAAAAAAATAAGGTTTTATTATTTCATTTTATGGAACAGATGAGGAGAATTGATGGCCTTTGTTGCTGCAAATAGATACACAGTACAAAATTTATACGAAACTTCACCAAATATTTTTGTATACACAGGTGTACCAACGAATGGGACCAACAGAGCTACGTCTCTCCCAGTCAGTAGGTGCAGCTTGTGGGTTGAGACAAACATTTCTTTCGTCCAGCTACCAGGAGAGTGCAGCTGTTGCTTTGAATCTCACAATGAATGAACGCCTCCGTGAGTATATTCAGAACTTTGCTTCTACTGTACCTTCATATTTACAAACAGATGTAGGTCAGTAAACTCAAGACACTTTTTTGTATGATTGTGTACCATGTTAATTGAAGACGAACAATAACCGTCATGTTTTGTTAATACTATACTAGTAATTTGTCAACACAGTAAACCATCATATTGTATGGATAGCAATCATCCCAGTACTGTACTCCTCAGTTGGACTTGTGATAGGTATGGTTTGAACTTCTTTTTCTCCTGTCTGTTCATCCATGTTGGTGTAATTCATGTAATTCTCATTTTCACTGAGAGTAGTCCAACATAATCTCAACAATTTTCATGATACTGTACATACAAACAAATTACACCCTACAACCTTTCCATAATTGAAATGAAATGACAATGGTTGTATTGTTGTTACAGATGACTACTGTCCGTTGTTTTATGATGATGGCAGTAACCCATGGAAGGAGGAGGACCAGTCTGTCACAGTGTTTAGGTTTTCCCGTGCCAGCCCATCTGTCCTCAACCTTCATCCCAGTCTCATCATCTGTCTCACCCTCCTACTGATGGCTGGGAGTATTCAAGCAATCAGTTATATAATAGTGCTATGAGGGTTGTTGGCCTGTAATTCTTCATGGCTGTGATTCAAACGTCCTCCCAATCATTTTGGTATTATAAACACTGTAAGTATTTGGAAGAGATGGGGTATTTATAACACACCTACCTTATTAGTCTTGACTGCAGTGCTTAACCACATCTAACCAAATGTATTGGTAGTCCTTACCTAACCAAAGGAACAGTATATATTTGTTAAGGTAATCTAGAATGATGTAGTTTGGGATATGAGGTGTGATTATTGATTACTTACAGTACAGTATTTTCAAGGGTTTGGAAAGGGAAGTGGAGTGTGTCCCATTTCACTGGGTGTTTTTCCTTCTGTTTATTTCTTTTTCAGTTTTTCATCAATGAAACCTCTTCACCTTTTGATAAAAGGGATATAAGATATTGATGATGATTAATACCCTGTATATAAAAGTTACATTTCAGGAATGCTCAGTTCTATAGCTATATTTTTTCACTCTTCAAATGTATGAGTATATACTTACTTATCAACACTTGAAGGATTTGTTTCTATCTTTAACTTTATTGGTTACATAAAACATAACATTTGTAATACTGGTAATGAAAATGATGGTTGCTGATGTTTGTGAAAAAAGTCAAACATCTGTAATAGAATTGGACTTCAAGTAATACAGTATTTACCAGTCAGTAGAATGTAAGGCGTTATCAGTCTGAAGGACAAAAGTAAATCTTGAACTAGATACAGGACTTGGGGGCATTAGATTGTAAAAGTGATGATGACTGTATAGAGAACTAACATCATTTCAGCAGGAGTTTTAATAACTATTATACCATTACTCATTCACAGTTACAGCTAGATGGTACTCGATATTACAGGGGCGGATTTAGGTTGTGCGGAGCCCTAGGCCCGGTGACCTTGCGGGGCCCTCAAATCAATGGACGAGCGAAGCGTTAAAATAAATTAACTTTTTAAGCAATATTCAATTTATTGATAATTAGCCCAATTACCATTTCACAGTAAAACAATACACATTTGCTTTTTCGAAGCGAACAATAAAAATAACTATAATAATACACCATTAACTAAAGAGAATACCACTTGACTGATATGCAAATCATGCAATGAGTGGGTTTTGTTTATTGCACGCAATTTATACGGTACACTCAACTATTTCTCGGTCAAAAAAGATTTTTTTCCTTGGTTGTATTTCGCGGGGCCTCACAGGCGCGGGGCCCTAGGCCATGGCCTACTCGGCCCCCCCCTAAATCCGCCACTGACTCTATACTCACATTACATGGGATAATTATTCTTAGTATCCTTAATTTCATTGTAATCCTCAGATGTAATACCTTTACTTTGGTTACAGTCCACATCTACAGTATATCCTAAGTTTTATTTCTAGTATTTTGGTCTGAATATTTAGAAATTACCATTATACTTGATGTCACTGCAGTGACTACTTGATGTCCCCATGCCTTTTTTCATACAATACAGTATTTCTTTACTTAAATTGTGCTTAGCCTCATACATGAACAGTGCTCTGGTGCTATACTATACTGTACTTTGGAATGAGGAAGTTGTGATATTGCTCTTCGTATTTGTATGTTACATGAAGCCGTCCATTAGTCTGTTCATAGTTAAATCTGTTAACTATACGATCTTAGCCCAAGGTGGCCAAGAATACATTTTTAGTATTAAATATCATTACTGTATATCATGACTTAATTCGTAATGTTTGGGAATAAATCTTGTCATAGGAATATCCTTCCCATCAGGTATAAGTTCTAGTCTTACCCATAAGACTATCTGTTCATCTGTCTGTGTCCTGTACAGTATTTCAGTTCCTAAAAAATATAAAAAAAGCGAGATGAGTGTTTACTACAATACAGTATTACTTTTCATCTCTAAAGTAACTAGTCATTTAGTTCCTTTTGATGATGACCAGTAGTATCCAAAGAATTTTCATATTTTAATACTCTTTTCATTGCTGTGGAGTTATCTTACACAATTCATATAATTTAAGTACATGTATATTCTGTTGTTGTATTTTTTGACATGAATGTAATTGTGGAATTCAAACATGAGTCAGATATTATTCATATTAAGGGGGTCATTTGCAGTACTGCATGCTCTACTTTTACATAAAACTTTCCTACATTGTTGCTAAAGACCTGTTATAACCATGCTGTAGTTTATTCAAAGATCCCAAAATTAGTGTTGTTTATGGGAACTATCAGTACAAAAGTAGCATGGTTAACTTAAGGGGTACAAGTTGGGTACATTGGAGTGCATTGATTCCTCCAAAGCATGCCAGGAAACAAAAATAATAGTTGCTTGGAATAGTTTGAAAGAAACAGTTGCTCCAGATTTACCAACACTGTACTGTACTGCCCGTGTAAATAAAAGTTCAGTATAGTTTTGAATCATGGTACAGGTACCCTCATCAGGAACTTAGTACAGTCCTTTTGTAGCAAAGTCTGAAATGAAAATCCTGTACCATGATCTACTTTTCATCTTATATGGATATTAGATATCTTATTGTAAAAGACTTCAAAGTACATGTCCTCAATAAATCCTCTTTGGTTTGTCAGCTGAACTTGGAAGGTCTTATTGAATATCAGACCCTGTTCATTTCCAGTGAGGTAAGGGTACTAGAATTTTGCATACCATGAAGGTAGTACAGTAGTGTACTTGTATTACAATATTGTGGGTTGCGTTAATGCTCATTTGTGTGTGCGTGTGTGTGTGTTTGCAAGCAATTTGTGTGTATGTGCATACTGTACTGTACTCTGTACAGTAATTGTGTTTTTATTTACTGTATGCATAATCTGAGGATTATAGTGACATGACTGATCGGCTGTATTGGTTGTGCGTCATATCTGCATGAAACCGTCCAGTATTTACTATATAAGGTTACATTATATTATTTATTTATTTATTTATTCATTGTTTTATACTTTCATATACAGTACATAATATTATTCACATGAATTGAGATGCATGTGTTCATCAACAACAAAGTCAACCTTAGGTAGTTGTTGGGATATAGGTTATTGTATTTGGATTGTTAATTAGATCTGCACAATGTATCGTATGTTTTGTATTGCACTATGTGGTAATTATTTAGTGTACACCTGTAGCTACTTATTGTTAGTTATCAATAAAGTAAGTTTTGTAATGCATACTCTGTTATTAATCCACTAACATAAATAGTTTATTTACCTAACATTTTGTAGCGGCACACACAACTCTGGTTTTCCTTCAAAACGCATAAATCTTTCACCTTAGTGGAACATGTATTGGTCTGTCCACTGAAGTTAAAACCAGCATATGGAAATTAGCCTTTAATTAATAATGGTGTTGAACAAACCAGGAAGTCATTCATCATAGCCCATTCCAGACTTCCCTAATGAACATCCAATTTTCAAACTACCACATGCAAAAAATATACAAAGAATCTAATCCTTCATAACGATCCCAGATGCCAATACTGTACTTTGAGGGCATTACTGATTACTATTTAACAACAAAAACAACTATTTAACTACTGTACTGAATCCTACTTAATTATGGGGGTAGTACCAAGGATAATAGACTATAATATTATAGTCTATTATCCTTGGGTAGTACTGTACACTGCTGGTAAATCTGGAGCAACTGATTCCCCCAAACTATTCCAAGCAACTACAGGTCACCATTATTTTTGCTAATCTGATTCTGTTGCCTGACATACTTTGGAGGAATCAAGATGCTCCAATGTACCAAATAAGTACTATAATACCCACTTAATTGTCTGGCTTTCACACCACAAAGATAATGCTCCAATGTAAAGGCCTACTAGCTGTAACCAAAATTAGATACAGTATAGTACAGTACACATTTGATATCAATAAGATGAATGATTTTAGCACTATCCTTTGAACACAGACTCAATAAACTAGCTTAGTCTGTTTGGTAATGAAAAACAGAAACCTGGGAAAATATTTATTGGTATCAGTGAGGGAGTGAGTGTAAAATGAAATGGTGGATGAAAGTACTGTAATATTCATTGTATATCGATGGTCTACTGTACATTTTTGACAGCAGCTTATGCGACAATTCTGTTAAGCCTACGAATTGTTATTAGTGCAAGGTTTGTCATTCAACAGGTGTGTGTGTGTGTTGGTGATGTAATTTATAAGTGATATGGATACAATACATTAGAAGTTAAAATTAGATTATACATATGTTACTACGAACAATTGAATGTGTAATAACAAGTTGTGACTGATAAAGGCTCCCATCGGAGGGCTAATAATTTTGTTAATAATAAACTGTTTAAATATCATTAGCAAAAGTATTCTACAAATAAAGGTTCTAAGCATCCCCTTCTTTAGTAAAGTTTTCTGTCATAGAAAGTGACCGTCGTTTTCTATGACTAACAAAAACACAATCGTAATAATTTTCCTCCTTGCAGCATTGTAAATTAATATACAGTAAATAGAGTAAAAATAATAAAAATGCTATATTCATGTGTTGTGACAGTGACACACTGAAATGTAGTTACGTAGTAGTGGAGAGGACAGGAGTAGGAGTAGAAGGAGTAGGAGTAGGAGTAGGAGTGTCAGGAGGAAGAATCAGAGTGGTCGCCTCGGCATTCCTGACTCCTTCTATCTATCCCCCCCTCTGCCTTCTATCCCCCTCCTTCTGCCTTCAATCCCCCATGCCCTTCTCTCCTCTACCGTCCACCCTGGAGGATTAACCTTTCGCACCGCCAGTACCCCTCCTCCTCCTCCTCCTCCTATATAGCCAGTCAGTCCAGCCGCGTCTTGCATATATTACATTATTTTATCAGCCCTTGTTGTTGCATTCTATTTCAATCATGTATTATTTATTGACCGTAGGGTTAGATTGATGTACTCCATAATTATCACCAGTGGGTTATTTATTTTGGTAACATTACACAGTCACTTTCTAAAGTCGTCATAGGTATTCAATGTGGATAGTATTATATTTTTTTTAGAAGTTATTTCACCAAATTAGGAACACATGACCTCACTCTACCTACCTCCTCCCACCCCACCTGTCTTGCCCAGCCCAGAGCCACCCTCCTCCTCCACCCTAGCTAGCTGTTGCCCCCCTCCCCCCTTACCTTACCCCTTCTTGGTTCCTCCCCTACGATTCCTCCATGATTCCTCCCCACTCCCCAATGACTCCCTCCTACCTACCTACCCCTTATCTCTCTCTCTCTCTCTCTCTCTCTCTCTCTCTCTCTCTCTCTCTCTCTCCAATCCTTAGGTCAGGTTTCGTGGGATCTGAGTAGCCCTTGATACCCAGATTCACATAGTTTTACCTCGGGTTTTAACAGAGAGAGAGAGAGAGAAAGAAAGAGAGAGAGATACCATAGCATAGCCTACTTGACTAACAATCTAACCCTCACTTCAGTACATTGGTTGTCAGGGATGATTTACTGATGTGTGTTGTTGTCAATGTTTACTCGCTGAGAGAGACTGATTTATATCACACACAGATAAATATTAGTCTTCATTATCATCTCTAGGGTATTATTAATAGTAGGAGTAGTAGTAACAGTAGTAGTAGTAGTAGTAGTTGTTGTTGTAACAGTAGTAATAGTAGTAGTAGTAATGACTGATACTTGTGTGCAGTAGTCTTTTGTTTAATGTTGGAACTATATAGGGTAGGAAGTATATGTCAGTATGTTGTGGAAATATATTATTGCGGTGAATATATAGAGTGATCAATATAATAGTAATAGCTTGTCTGGGTAATGTTAAAGGATGTGATGATGAGAGAGTAAAGTAACATAATCCTCCTCATCTGCACATTATTATGGACGTTTACGTGTATGTTAAGGACCCTGTGATCGTGTATGAAACAATATTGGGGGCTTCTGATTCCGCCTGACCATGCCTCTAAACAATTAAGCTCCTTCCATATAGGTGTGTGTGTGTTTGTTTCGTAGCAATATTACAAGGACTCATTTATCTCCAATTTTCTTACTACATCATCATATGCAGAGTTCCTTAAGCTCAATGAAGTTATGCGAAGGTGTCATGAAGGTTGAAACGTTAAAATTAGTGTTGTAAATGCAAGTGGCGGGCGATGGGTGGCTGGTGGTGGTGGGAGTCTGAGAATGTTTTATAGCGAGGGACTCACCCGACACTAAGAATAATGAAAACGAGATTCGGGTTATTTCTCCAACCTGTCACTTGGCGGCGCTGTACACACTCTGGCCAGCCAAGCGACCAGCCCGCCTTGCTCACTTGCCACACGATGCTCAACCATTTATTTTCCCCTTCACTGTGGTCTTAGTTAGCCGCGAATTGCCTCTATCCGTCTTATCCAATCCAGTCTGACGGGATATAAACGAGCAACAAGTGTGTACGTTGGATAAACCCGCCATATTTAAGGAAAGACAAGATTGGGAAAGGATGTGACTGCACCTGTGTCCTCCCTAATCACCACTCACCACAAACAATCGCTCGCTTGTGATGTTTACCGCACTGGCATGGCTGGCGGTGGCGGCGGGGGCGGACGGAACATTTTGACACTGTACACGGCGGCAGTGAGTTGAACTGAACGATGGACGGCAACTCGCTCAGTTCAGCTCAGGCTCGGCAGGACTTGTCTCTCCCTCCCTCCCTCCCCACTACTACCCCCTCCTCCATGCCTGCCTCATTCCTTCTACCTCCTTCCCCTTTCCTCACCTCCCTCCACCTCCACCCTTCTTCACTTCATTGCCTGCCTCCTTCCCTTTCCTCACAACTATCCCTGCCTTGTCTCACTTCATTAAACTATATTACACTTTATAGTTATAGTTTAGGATAGCGTCATTAATTAAGCAGTACCAGGCAGGTTTGATGTTGTTTGAATCAAGATCTAGAATTCTTGATCTTGGTTTGAATGTCCTTTGTATTCCTTGGTATTCATATTCCTTCAGCTGAATCCCCTTCCTTTCTTCCTCACTACTCACCTATCTTCCTCACTCTAGTTCATTCCTGCCTATATATCCTTCCTCATCACTCCCCCAACCACACCTATCTGCTTCTCTCTATTGCATTCCTTTCTATAATATCCTTCCTAATCACTGACCCACCCACCCTTATCTATATATTTCTCTCTATTGAATTCCTCCCTATATCCTTTTTCTTATATATACCTGCCTACACCACATGTCTGCCTCACTGCATTTAACTTCCATTACCTGTCTCACCTCTACCCCCTTTTCCCCCTTCATTCTCACCCCTTTTCACTCCACCTCCCTCACTCCTACTGTTGCTACCTCCCTCCCTGCCACACACACACACACCTTTTTACACTCCACCTCCCATACCTGTCTGCCTACCTCTTCCACCTCCCTCGTCTCACTCCCACACCTCTCTGCCTCACACTTACCCTTATACACTCCACCTCCCATACCTGTCTGTCTGTCTGTCTGTCTCACTCCTCCACCTCCTTGTCTCACTCCCACACCTTCCTTTCTCGACTTACCCAACACTCCTTCCTGTCTGCGTCACTCCTCTACCCCCTCCCTCCCTCCCTCGTCTGCCTGTTTTTCTTCACTGTTTCTTTGTATATTTCCTTCTCTCTCTCTCTCTCTCTCTCTCTCTCTCTCTCTCTCTCTCTCTAATAATCAACCCCAACATCACTCTCACCCCCATGTATATCTCCACCCCTCTCTTCCACATTCTTCCTTCCATTTTCCTTCACCTCTTCCCTCCTTTAGCCACCATTGCCTGTCTGTCTCATCTTCATGCATCTTCCATCTTCCTCCTCCTCCTCCTCTTCCATTCTGTTTATTTTCCCTACTTCTTATACTCCTCCCCTTATCTCTCGACTGACCATCTCTCTCCACTTCTTGACCCCCTCCCCTTCTCTCTCCTCTCCTCCTCTTCACCTGTCATCTTCCACACACCCGTCAGGCCTCTCCTCTTTCACCTGTCTGTTTTTCTTTCATTGTCATCTCACTCCAGAGCCAAAAAATTTCACGAGCCTTCACATGCCTGCAGAAGTTTCAATACACTTGTGGTCGACTTTGGTAAACTTGTGACAACCTCCCTCTCGTATAGTGACAGGATTAGATTCATGTGTTTACTGTCTCGTGTGTGTGTGTGTGTGTGTGTGTGTGTGCGTGTGCGTGTGTGTGTGTGTGTCTGTGTGTGTGCGTGTGCGTGTTCTGAAGTTCCACAATAATTATTAAGAAATATTTGCATACGAAATAAATAAACAATATCCTTATACATATATTTTTATTTACATTGCAGATCTGCCAGACGTCAGCGTTGATCACCACCATGCAGCCTCCCTCGCCACCATCCTCAACCAACACCACCACCACTACCACCAATACACACACACACACAAACAGCCGAGATCTTCTATAGTGGTGAGTGTGCCTTTATATCTATCTATCTTTACACTGTCCTCGGTAAAAATAAAATAAAAAAATACGTACATACAGTCGTGAGCCACAACAATAAGTATTCATGGAGGTCTTGTTGTTGTTGTTGTTGTTGTTGTTGTTGTTGAGGTTTGGAATCATGTGACATATTATTAGTGAATCAATTATAACGCCTCATCCTGTCTCACGTTTAGTACTCAAATCATGCAGCCAAGGTATACGAAGCACACCTGGATTTTTATTATTATGGCTCGTGACTACACCAATATCATTTTTTTTTTCGTATGCTGTTTACGATTGTTGATAGTTGGTTGGTAGAGTGTTGTTGTTGTTGTTGTTGTCAGCAGTTGGTGGTGGTTGTGGTGGTGGAGTGTTGTTGTTGTTGTTGTCAGCTGGTGGTGGTAGTGGTGGTGGAGTTTTGTTGTTGTTGTCAGCTGGTTGTGGTTGTGGTGGTCGTTCAGGTGTCTTGCTGAATCTTGAGTGACGAGCCTTAGAGTGGCATCACAATTGGTTATAACATTTCCTTTCGTGTTGTCGTTCAGTGTCAAAATCTCAGTGTTAAGTCATTCTCGCCAGTACAACTCCGACAGGTGGTGTATGTATGTGTGTGTTGTGTGTGTGTGTAAAGTGTGTGTGTGTGAGAGATAGAGAGAGTGTGTTGTGTGTGTGTGTTGAGTGTGTGTGTGTTGAGTGTGTGTGTCTGTGTTGTGTGTGTGTGTCTGTGTTGAGTATGTGTTGTGTGTGTGTGTGTTGTTGCTGTTTGTGTGTGTTGAGTGTGTGTGAGAGAGAGAGAGAGTGTGTGTGTGTGTTTATAGAGTAATTTCAGTGGGTGCTTGGGTTCATTCTTAAAACTGTAGTGAAATATTTGTTGTCAAGTCATGATGGGTCTTATAAAACTCATTATTATGATGGGCCGTAGCGAATATTGGGATCAATATTATGCAGCGTTATTTTTGTGTGAAGGAAAAACACAGGTCTTTTGTTATTTACGAGAAATCATCATCAGTGCCTAGAACCTGTTTCAGCCTCACATTATCAAATTTATGTGTATTGAAGGGGATAGTAGAGTACAGTGTTGGTTGGTTGGTTGGTTGGTTGGTAAATCTAAACTTCTAAAGCAACATCAACAACTGCATGCTTCCTCCAAACTCATCCAGCCAACAGGACACCATTAATTTATATTCATCTGGTCCTGCTGTTTCCTGGCATACTTTGGAGGAATCAAGGCACTCCAATGTATGTACCAAAAGTATACGTTCCGACCTTAGTACAATTCAGGGATGGTAAAGAAAGCTATGAGGGTCGAAGTGAAGGGGATGACGACGGTGTGGACAATTTTATATATCCAACACCCACTCCACTACAGTATTGTCAGTGTTGTGGTATTTTGTATCCAACATATATAATGGAATGAAAGAGAGAAGATATGTAGGTGAGTAAGAAGAGAAGATAAAATTATGTAGGGGAATGAGAAGAGAAGATATGTAGGTGAGTGAGAAGAGAAGATGATATTATGTAGGGGAATGAGAAGAGAAAATATGTAGGGGAGTGAGAAGAGAAGATGATATTATGTAGGGGAATGAGAAGAGAAAATATGTAGGGGAGTGAGAAGAGAAGATAAAATTATGTAGGGGAGTGAGAAGAGAAGATAAAATTATGTAGGGAAGTGAGAAGAGAAGATAAAATTATGTAGGGAAGTGAGAAGAGAAGATATGAAGGGGAGTGAGAAGGGGAGATATGTAGGGGAAAGAAAAGAGAGAAGATAATGCAGGTGAGTGAGAAGGGATGATATATAGGGGAAAGAAAAGAGAAGCTAAAATTATGTAAGGGAGTGAGAAGAGAAGATAATTTATGTCGAGGGAAAGAAGTACAGGTGAACAAATATTGGGTGTCCATAGCCGAGGAAAACATAAGCATTGAGATTCATCGCGTCGTACATACATGCCATGAAAAGTTTTAATCTCTCTGTCGTCCAGGTGTTTAGTGAAGAGGTACACACACACACACACACACACACACACACACACACACACACACACACACACACACACACACACACACACTCACACACACACTCACACACACACACACACACACACACACACACACACACACACACACACACACACACACACACTATGCTGTATTATATTAGCATCGACCCCCATCCTATGTATGTATGTATGTATGTAATGTATGACAGAGTAAAACAAGAAGGATACTTAAAACCTTATTTCTTACACTATATTACTTTATACTTTCAGTCCCCCTTCGTAAATCATTCACTGCCTCATTTACTATATGGATAAACGAGAAGGATGCATAAACCACATTTATTTTTATTTTTATAGGTACTGTATTGATTCACATTTTCCGTGCCCCTCACAACTCACTCACAGCCTCATTACCAAGGAAACACAACCAACCCTCTCACATTTCTGGGACCAGGCTGGGTAAACAGAGGCGAACCCATGACATATGTTTGGACAGTGTGTTTAGGTGTACTTGGAAGGGGAAGGTGTTGAAGACGATGGCCCCCTCCTCCTGTGTGTGTGTGTGTGTCTGTAGGGAGAGGGGTTGGGGGTGGGGGTGGGGTGGGGGGATCACTGGCCACACTTGCATGGGGGGTTAGGGGGTTGTGGGGGCGTGTGTGTACGTGCCTGCATGTTCTTAAGCGCGTGTTGTGTTCCACGGAAAAGCGGATTAAGTTAATCATAAATTTTATATCAAAAGAGTGGTTACGTGTAATTCACTATATAGACAATAAAGTTATGATTCAATGATACACATATTACACTCTGAGTCCTGAAGGGAGTGAGTGTGTGTGACCCCAGCCTGAACACACACACACACACACTCTGGGAATAGACATGTGACCGGAAAACCTGTGTGTCACATCCGGTGGTCCGGCCTCACAGTCAGGCCTTAGGGATCGGGGTCGGTATTGTAGAACACACACACATTACCACCACACCATCGAGTCGAATAATTGAGTGTTTTTTCTCTGTATGTGTGTGTTAATGAAGGTGTGGTATTCTCTGTCAATGTACTGTTCACTTTCCCTTCATTGAGTCGAAGGCTTAAAATCTGCTGAATATTTCCTCTCTATTGATGAAGGTGTGGCAATCTCAATCACTCTACGGTTCACCCTTCCTTCACTTCACCGGGTTCACTAGATGCTTGATTTATGGTTTCGATATGACCCTTGTTAAGCCCACTACCCTAATTTATACATACAGACGGTCTTATGGCTTTATGGTGTTAATTATTAAAACTAATTCGAGGAAATGTTCTCTTCGTTAATCAGGTCCTTTGACTTTGCTATATAATTATACAAAGAGTATTTTCGTCGGAGAAGATGTTTAATCCTATACCATCCTTAGTTTGTTGACTGACTGTTTTGACGAGGCGTCGTATACAAATTATAGACAGACAGACTGACTGTACACTCGTGATACGTAATCTCTAAACAGACACGAACGGCAGGCACCACACATAGGCTACCTTGCATACCAACTCAGCCTCTATATCTGTACTGGGTTGGGAAATGAGCAATACCAGGCGATTCAAAGCTTTCTGCTCCTCACACTCTGGTCAAAAATTATGTGTGAGAAGTGTACAACTGTTATCGGGATGTACTGAGCCTCGGCTACTGTATCTTTTGTACCCACGGGCTGCATGCTTGTTTACACATTAGGGTCGTGTGTTGTAGGCCTATGTGAAGGGAATATTAGGCCTATGTGAGTGACGAGTGTGTGTGTTATCAGAAGGTGGTGGCTACAGGGTGGATACATAGTGGATACAGAGTGGATGGTAGTGGATACAGGGTGGATAATAGTGGATACAGAGTGGACGAGGGTGGATACAGTGTGGATAGTGATGGATACAGGGTGGATGGAGGTGGATACAAGGTGGACGGTACATATGGTGGATACTGGACTAAGTTAGGCTAAATATTTAAGGGGATAAAGTGTTGATGATACAGTATAGTAACCTCACTGACATAAACTAAGGGTTTGTGTTGTTTAGTAACCTCACTGTCATATAATAAGGCTCTGTGTTGTTTAGTAACCTCACTGGCATATAATAAGGCTCTGTGTTGTTTTCATTGCACTGTTTGGATGAGAAGCAGGAAAGGAATCGTCACCCATCCATCCACTCACCACCTCGACATAACTACAGCTCTCTTAATTGGCTCCAAGTGGTCTAATTAGGGGGTCAGGTTTGGCCCACGTGTGTAAAAGACATGATTTCAACACACCACTTGCATATGGAAGCACACACAAGCAGACAGAAATAGATATTTATGATTTATTCTTGTGGAGGCACGTTAAGTATGGGGGGGGTGAAGTTGATGTGTGTATGTTAAATTGATGTGTGTGTGTGTGAAGTTGGTGTGTGTGTGTGTGTGAAGTTGATTTGTGTGACATTGGTGTGTGTGTGTGAAATTGATGTGTGTGTAAAGTTGATGTGCGAGGCTTTCTTTACCTCCTCCCCCTCCCCTCCTCTTCTTCCTCCTCTCCCTCCCCTCCTCCTACTTCTTCCTCCTCCACCTCCCTCCTCCTCTTCTTCCTCCTCCCCCTCCCCTCCTCCTCCCCTCCTCCTACTCCCATTTGCGTGTAAAGAAGATGAATTTTGAAGTGTCATCTTTCTGGGAGAGAGAATTATGAGCTGGCGATTCCAAGGGATTATTACATTTTAAAAGGCTCAATCCCTCTGACGGGAAATGTGTTTAGGTTTGTAATTCGATTTGTGAGGAGACTTGATGATACCATTTTTGCGTTGAGAGGTGTCGTTGGAGATGCTGTAAAGTCTTGGCCACATCATCATTGCTTCAGAGGCAGGAAATAACGTTATCTATAAACTCAGATGATACACAGTGGCAGGAAATCATTTATCTTTAAGCCGTCATCACTGCTTCAGACGCAGGGAATTATTTTATCTATAAACTTAGATGATAAAAATATACAGAAAATAATATATCTCAAATTTCAGATGATAAACAGTGGCAGGAAATAATTTATCTATAAGCTCAGATGATAAACTTCCGATAAAAAGAGAGAGAAAATATATATAAATGGGTATATCATCCAGTCGTGGAAATCTATGCATTTTTTGGCATTATATAAAAAAGAAATGTATAAAATAATAATGATAATAAATCGCTGCTGAAGGGAGGTAATACAGTATATAACTTATAGATAGTATATAATTATAGAGGTTGAGGCTTCAGTAATATACTTCTCACGTGTCGTATTTGCATAGTATCAGTCAGTATTGGTGTGTGTGTGTGTGTGTGTGTGTAGGGAGTGTGGCGGAGGAACACTACGCAAGGATCAGCTATTGACGTATATAGGGCGTGACATTGCATCTCTCGTTGGGATTAACTGCAGTGTGGTGTAGAGGTGGTGCTGGTGTTGTGTGGTGATGGTGGTGTTGTGTTGTGGGGTGTTATGGTGTGTTGTGATGGTGGTGTTGTGTTGTGGTGGTGTGTTGTGTTGTGTTGTGTTGTGTGGTGTGGTGTTATGGTGTGTTGTGTTGTTGTTGTGTGTTGTGTTGTTGTGGTGGTGTGGTTTGTTGTATTGTGGTGTGTTGTGTTGTATTGTGGTGTGTTGTGTTGTGTTGTGTGGTGTTGTGTTGTGTGGTGTTATGGTGTGTTGTGGTGGTGATATGTGGTGATGGTTGGTGGTGTGGTGCTATGTGGTGTATGAAAAAAATATGCCACCCCATCTACTCTCTCTCTCTCTCTCTCTCTCTCTCTCTCTCTCTCTCTCTCTCTCTCTCTCTCTCTTGTGTTTTTTTTTCTTCAGCTCCCTTTGCCATTCCACCATCCAGTCTTTTCACAACTGCTCCCTTCGCATTCCTCCACCTGTTCTCTCCATCCCCCCCACCCCACCCTTCTCCTCCCCTCCCCTCCCTCCCACTACTAACACCAGTCCCTCCCCCTCCCCCCCACACTCTTCTCAACTCTCTCTCGCTCTCCATTCCTCCCTCATTGCTAACTTATCCCCGCTCTTCTCTCTCTCACTCTCTCTCACCCTTTCTTTTTTTCATTCCTTTCCCTACACACACACACACACACACACACACACACACACACACACACACACACACACACACACACATGTTCCCTTCCTCATCCCTACTCATTTCTATTTTTTATATATTCCTTACCGTACTTACACACACATACACACACACTCATCTTCCCATCCTGTTTCTCATCTCCACTCCTTTCTGTTTCTCATGTTCACCCTTTCTTTGTCATACCTTACCCTACTTACTTACACACACACACACACACACACACACACACACACACACACACACACACACACACACCTCTCCTTCCCTCCCATGTCCCGCCTTCTCCCTTTCTGTCCCCTATAATTTATTTGGCTATAAACCCCTACAGAGACCTCGCCTCCTTAAAATCCCAGTTAAGCGGTGTGTGTGTGTGTGTGTGTGTGTGTGTGTGTGTCGTAGCGGTTCCTACAGCCTAGATAATGATGTCAGAGGGACGATGTTCAGGTGAGGGTGTTGTGGAGGGAGACATGAATTGATGCTGTTGTGGTGGGGATGTGTGTAGATGGTTTGGTGTTGATGGTGGTGGGAGATGTGTGGTGTGAAGATGGTGGGAGACTTGTGTAGATGGTTTGGTGTTGATGGTGATGGGAGATGTGTGGTGTTGGTGTTGTGGTAGGAGATGGTGTTGGAGGTGTGTGTAGATGGTTTGGTGTTGATGGTGGTGGGAGACTTGTGGTGTTGGTGTTGGAAGTGGTATAGTAGTGGTGGTGATGGCGTTAATTAAGGTAGGGTAGGGTAAAGCAGGACAAGAAAAAAAGGCAGCTAGGCCAGAGTAGGGTAAGGTAGGACAGGTTACAGAAGGACAAGGGTGGGGCAACGAAGGCTGAGAAGTGCTTTAATTAAACTGAGGGTGTCGCTGACCTTTTATCTCTTTATACACACACACACACACACACACACACACACACTCACACACACACACACACACACACACACACACACAAACACACACGTCGAGTCGGGAATTGAATGAAAGTTTTGCTATCGACTGTTCTTCTTTCTCCTCATCACTCGACCCCCTCTCCGTATTCCAAGAACGTACAAATCACCTCTAATGAAGGGACCGGTACCTTGTCTGTGCATTTGGCGACTATCTGTACAATCTGGGTAACAGCTCAAATCTATTCCCCCCCGGCAAGCAATAACATAGAGTAACATGACAGACTTCGCCCTCATTAAATCATGGGGCATCTCGTCAGGATTTGAACTTTGTGGTGGTGGTGGTGGGTGTTGAGGGATGGTGGTAGTGGTTGTGTGTGTGTGTTAGTGTGGGTTGTGGTGGGTGATGAGGAGTGGTTGTGGGTGATGAGGGAGTGGTGTAGGTGTGTGGATGATGGTGGTGGTGGGAAGTGGGTGATGGTAGTGTGGGTGGTGGTATAGTAGTGGTGGGAAGTTATGGGTGATGGAGGTGGTTTACGAGGAAAGGGGTTAGGAAGGTCAGCGTGGAAGTGCAGGAGAGAGAGAGAGAGAGAGAGAGAGAGAGAGAGAGAGAGAGAGAGAGAGAGAGTCAAACACGCAGACAGACATGTACTTTTTCTCTTGGACGAAGGTGTTTAAACTGTACTAAATAAAATAGTAAGATGGTCAAAAGAAAAAAAAATATTAATCTAGTATATCTGTTATTTATATTTTTGACGAAGGGATGATATACTTTACCAAATATAATCATGTGGCATTTATAATATATCCACGAGAGGAACAGTGTATGATTAATTATAAAGGTGGGTAGGGGGATGATTTTGTTGGCTAATAGGAGTCGAGTGTTGCACAGAATGATAGAGAAAAGGAAGTGTTCAGCCTCAAATAAAATAGTTTCGTAATGGAAAAAGGAAAGGAAATAGAATCGGGAATAATGTTTGAAACCAGCTTTGCTCACCTTGATATGTATGTAATGATTGTTGTTATAAATATAAGTACTTGTGTGTGTGTTCACCATGCAGGGTTATAATACAAACATAATAACTCACAACCTAACCCTCTTCTCCCCCCCACACACACATATAACCATCCCACAACCAAACCCTCTTCTCCCCCCAAACACACAACATCCCACCCACAACCTAACCCTCTTCTCCCCCCCCCCCCACACAAACAACAGCCCACAACCTAACCCCCTTCTCAACCCCTCACCACACACACATATTCACTAGACCAGATACACGAGTGCACATGCAACATCAGTTTAAAGTAGTGGCTGCGTGTGTCCTGTATGTGTGTATATGTGTGTGTCCTGTATGTATGTATGTGTTCTGTATGTATGTATGTGTATGTCCTGTATGTATGTATGCATCAACTCCTCATCTATGTCTGTCTAGTATGGGGGGGTGGGTGGGGGTGGGAGATGAGGGGGTCAACACTTGGTTATGGTTACTACATCAAGCGCAGGATGAGTCGAAAACCAGGCTGGCTGGGTTGGCTGCTTGGCTCACTTCACATTCATTAAAATTTCCCGGTTTTTGTGTTCATCTCGCCGTCTGTGTCGCTCACGCCCTAAAGACATTATTTATGCATTTTGAAAGTTTGTTGACTCTTGTGGCTGTCTGTCTGTCTCTCTCTTCTTAACTCACGCCCTCATCTAAATACATTATTATTTTATGTAATTGAGAAAAATAATGTGTGTGTTGGTGTCGTCTACCTCCCTCAGGACTTAAAGACGTTCAGTATACATGTTAAAAATATGTTTTTGGCGTATAATAATAATGGAAATATTAATAATGATAATAATAAAAATAATAATGATAATATTAACAACAATATATTTTATGCGATGCACCGGGCTCACTCTTAAAAATAATTTTTGATATAGTATAATATTAATAATTATTTCAGTAAAAATATCTACAAAATAATTATACTGTACTGGAATGATGGTGATTATCCGGCATTAATAAGAAATATTACGAATAGTTTTAAGGAGCCAGTGTTCGTGTATGAGACTTGGTGGGTTGAGGCTGATTCCTTGTGAGTCTGGCCAAGAAAGAAGCTTCTTCTATATAGGTGGTGTTTCGTAGCAATATTTTAAGGACGCATTTATATCCAATTTTCTGACTACATCACTGGGGCCTTTAATTATAATGTATTTCGAGAAGTATAATATGAATTGAAATATTTAGAGAAATATAATTATCATATATAGTAGATAATGCTATAATGTTTTTGAGATGCATACGGCCACTACATATATGAAAAAAACAGGTTTATAATGTGTAAAATATTTTTGAGAATGACATGGAAGCACTACATATTAAAGATGAGGATGAGGCGAAAACCAGACACCCTGACTTGACATAAGAAAATAAAAACATAATTATCATTTGGACAGCTGAGTGACTCTTGGCTTGGGATTAAGGGACCCTGTGATGTAGTCAGAAAATAGAAGTTATGTGAGTGCTTCAAATGTTGCCACGAAACACACACACACACACCTATATGGAAGGAGGTTGTTTGTTTCGTGGTATGGTCAGGAGGAATCATAAGCCTCCAGTTTTTGTGACTTGATTCCTCCGATGTATTCCCCAAAACCAGACCAGACAAACCATATCCCTCACCTCAACCACATTTAGTACCATACAACCATGACTAACCACACATCCACTGTCAGAACTATACAACGACTACTATACACACATACACTATCGATACTACACAAATTCTGTCACTACCATACAACCACGACAATCAGTACCACACAACCACTATTATCGTAGCAAACGTCAACCATATAACAAATATTAGTAGCATATGTGAAGCACTATAAGAACCACACAACCACTAACTGTCAGGTACTACACACACATCTATAGTTCACTCACCACTACTAGCACAAAGATACAAAATAGACAACATATCCCCCACTCCACATTACCACAAATCTCACTACCACTACCCATCCACCACTATACCTCGCTACCACTACCCATCCACCCCTATACCACCCTACCACTACCCATCCACCACCACCACCACAACATTAACGTCCCATTTGTTAGACCCAACGTAAACAGGGGAAGAAGTTTATTATTTCGCCTTATCAATTAATTTTCATGGGCTCTTTGTATTTTCCTCAGTTTTCACACGGTTTTTTGTTTTTCAGTTTGTCTCATCCATTGGCTGTTGTTGAGTTTTTCTTGTATCGTTTATGTTCTTGCGGTTTTTTTTTGTTCGTTCACATGTTGTTTGTTATCCATGCCGTAAATATCTTTATCCGGCGGCATATGAGCAGAGTTGTTATACAGGCATAAAGGTGTTGTTATTTTTAGTCTGTGGATTATGTTTAATTCGGTCAATGTTTTCCCAGTATGTGTGTGTGTCCGTCCCAGCCATCCTCTCTCACTCCACCATCTTACCTCCCTCACGCTCACCTTCCCCCGCATTGGCCTCCCTCCTCCACCCCTTCTCGCTCCTACATTCCTCCTCCACCCCTACTCTCTCAAACCTTCCTCTTCCATCCCTACTCTGTCTTACCTAGCATCTCCTACAGCACTTATCTCTCAGACATACTCTGTGAAACCATCATTCGCCACCTATCCTGCACTCCACCTCATTCTCTTTGAAACCCTTTTCCTTGACGCCTTATGTGTCATATAGACTCTTGCTGTACCCATTTTCTCTCGTACGTTTTCAGTCTGTGTTCTACTGTCATCCTCTTGGCCTGCCATTCCTTCAACACCTCTTCCCCCTCATATCATACCTTACTCAGTTAGTGTCTCTTCTACTCTCCTCGCCCCCATGCCCTTTACACTGGGGTCAGGACTCAGGTGACTACCGCCACTTCTGTCACCGTCTCCGAATCCTCTCGAGTAGGACTTCGGTTGGTGACCTTGTTCTGACACACCTCAGCGTATAATTCATCCCGTATATTATTATTTCATTGCTGCTAGTGTAATTTCAGTATCATTCTCCTTTCATTACTGTATCTATTCTATATAGTGTAATTTCTTTACTGTAGTAATGTATTCTATATAGTGTAATTTCAGTATCATTCATTACATACTATATTTAAATTTTATTATTGCTAACTAATTATTGCCGCTATATTTTATATTTGTCACAATGTACAGTACATGATTATTATTCTCTCTGTAACAGTGCCTAAGGTGATTTTCTCTTTGCTGTGTTACCATAATACTATATTGGTTTTATGTACCTTTGGCGTAATAAATTAACTCCCTTAAAATGTGTATTAATCGTATCGTTACTCCAACAGCAAGTAAGTTTCAGTTAAGTTTAATTATCTCCGTGTTATAACTGCCTCTGGTGTCTTGGATACCTATATCCTTTATAAGAGTACGTACTTACTGATCCCAGATAAACTCTTAACTAATTCCAAAGTGCTGTAAACACACCAAATGGCAGTACTAACAGTAAAGCAAGGTCACTTGAAACCTATGCTGAAGGATAATGTAATCATTCTTTTAGTTATATTGCATAATACAGTTCAGTAATAAATTTGCTCAAAACTTAATTTCATCAACTCACACGAGTCTCCTTAAACCCAACCTTCCCATGTACAGTACTGACGTCACCACCTCCAATACTGTACTGGCTTTGTACCCAGTCAGAGGATGATCCTGTGATTAATACTATTTGGTGGCCTTATACTTCTGATATAGTTTCTTAATAGCAACACCTGACGGCATTTCAGTTGTATCTATCAACATTGTCACTTAACCACCACCATCATTCAACGTCAATTAGGACACCCACTAAATCAATCGTTCAACTTTCTATCATGTATATCAGAGGATATAAACAAACATTCTTTTGAAAACCTTTAATATACCATTCTACTCCTTTTATTTTATACTTAGAAGACTCTCCGGAACACAAGGGCTGATCCACCAGAAAAATAATTTATTAAAAAAAAAAAAGTAAAATACAATATGAAATTTGGATTCGGGCATATCAAAGTAACGACATGCTACTTCAATACAAAGTTGGAAATCACTCTTGCTAGTCCCCCTTAGGAAACCCCCGGGCCCCCCTAAAGAGGAGGGCCCAACGGGGTTCCTTCAGGTGACTGCAGAGTGTAATACTTCCCCCTCGGTTCCCAACACCAAGGGAGAGGGGGTCACATCTACCCAAACAGGAGAGTGGAGCCCCGCGCCAGTACACGCGTCCGCACATTGCTGGACCACCCAATCTAATACAAGGCTGGGAGTGTCTACTGGCGCAACAGACCATTTCCTGCAACTCCTTCACTTCCTGCAATAACAAATATATTATAATTAATATCAGACCATCACAAATATAATAATTAAATTGTTAACAGAACCTTAACTAATTATCTTAATTATTTATTTTGTCACTAGTCTTACTTTTTTTTTTTTTTTAGTTTGATTTTAACTGTTTTTTTTTTGTAACAATTTTAAATACACAATTAAATAACCTCAAAGTTCAATTCTGTATAATGGAATATTAACCTTTGAATTACAATTAATTTTCATAATTATATTTCCTTTCTCATATCAAACACAACAATTAACTGATATTTATAAACATTTTTCTACTTACCGAACCCATGATGTGTCCTGTATTTGAAGCAGAAGAAAACCAACACAGCGACTCCAATATTGTCACTCCCAACAAAACACCTGGAAATACAAAAATAAATAAATTACTTTCATTTAAAGTTTCTCATACTTCCTTATTTAATGTGAAAACTATTAATACCATTTCTGGATTCTATTTCCTTTACCTTCATTAAATACTATGGAAATATACTTCATTTACCTAAACATTGCATTTATTTTCACTTTATTATATTTATTAATATTTATTATATTTTTCCACCATTATATTTCTTCAAACATTTAACCAATACTCTTTTCTTAACATCACTATCCCCGATTCCATTGCCCCAACAAACTAATGATGTTCTTACTTTCCTCATACCCATCCAGGACACAGACTGCTATTCAACCTTCATGGCCAGCGACCATGAGGAGGAGAACGATTACTGCTACCGATAATCATCACTGCTCTCCAACGACTTCAGCAGCATCCACACAGCTGTAAAACACACAATATATAATGCAATGTTTGAGCTCGACAAATATTTTTCTACTACAGATAATAAAATTAAATCAAATCTGCAATACTCTTTTCACATACCGATGTTTGTCTAGTAAAGACCATTGAAATTAAACTATATGTGCAATTCTCTTTTGATACATTATGGACACCTCGCCGTTGTACACAATATTACCTAATTCTTCAAGTGTTAATTACCATAATACACATTGTAAACATTACTACAAATCTAAGCCCGTTCTTTAATAAAATTATTCGTGACCTTTCTTGGATATTTACAAACTCCTCATTGCAACAATTTTCAATTTCATAAAGTTACATCCTGCTTCATTTGCTTATTATAGTACTCATTATAAACGTGAAACACTATAAATACATATTTTGGACACGAGTAATGAAGAGGGACTTCAAGCAGTATCAAGGAGACATCTTAGGGGGAACTACAGTGTTGGTAAAGCTGGAGCAACTCATTCCTCTTAACTATTCAAAGTAACAGGACAATACTTTCTTTTCTGACATACCTAGACAAGTTGTGGGGTGGGTGGGAAGTGGTTAAGTATATTATTTAAGGTTAAACACACGTAACTAAATTGGAGGGCCATAAATACTGGTCTTTCATCATAATTACTGTGTAGATTTTTGTACTGGGATACAACACCTACAATACTTTGCATAACATACAAAACAAATGCATGCAAAGAACACTTGTCAGCGTAACATTTACACACAAGGGAACCACAACCACAGTATGCACATAATATCCGATCAGTGATGGATTCTGCAAGCCCTGCCCAGCCCTCAAACCTCATGGAGACTCATTAACTCCCTTCAGGCAATACAGAATATACGAGGCACACAAATTTACTGCAGCCTCCACAAACCCACAGTCCATTCACTACATTACATGGCAGAACACCCACACATGCCAAGGAACATCAAAACACCCAGTACACGATACCATACAAAGCCTATCATGTCTTACAACCTGCCCCTCCCAAACTAGTATTCAGAACACATTCATACTCAAATCACTCACCATCCAAACACTCCAGAACAACTTTGCTGCATGTAATGTCTCCACTGCCACGTTCATCATTCAGCGTTGTCAATGTTCGTACCCCACAAGGTGTGAACCTCCAGTTTCGACTCGTATCTCAAACCTATACCAGGAGTAAATCAGGGGGATGGTAATGGAGGGGTGTTGGCTTGTGAATAATGGTGTGCTGCATGTTTTACGGAGGAAAGTTAGAGAGAGGATAAGCAGTAATGCTGTACTAAATTTGATGTCATCTATATAAATTTGTTACATAACAAACATGACATTGGTAGACCACAACATTGATGGTTAGTAAAGTCATTAGTTATAGTTTATCAATATATTATACTCAAACTGTAACAGAAATGGTGGGTTGGTGAGGCGGTGGGTTGGTGAGGCAGTAACTAGTCTCAGCTAGATGTCTATGAATGTTATACATCATAACGATAATGATAGTCGTTACACATAAGTAAATTATATTGAGTATGAAGTTTTAAACGTCACAATGTTCCTAGAATATAACATTAAAATCAGGCCTCAAATTTCCATAGGTTGGTCCCACCAAGTTAATCATTGTGATGACGTTGGCTTCATCGTTTGTCAATTATAACAAATATCTTCAATTTACGAGCATTGTATACATTGGTATTACTATATCATGACTTAATATTTTACGATGAAATTTGACTGCTCCGACGAGGTAATATTTTATTATAATTACATACTTCAGTTTCGACATTACTAAGCGGTTATAGACTCATTGAGCAATGATGACAAAATTCATACATCTTAAGTTCAAATCATCTCTCCCTCCCTCTTCACACATTAATTGGCATGTACAGATGAGATTACTAGAATCATATCGTCATGGCCTAAACTAAAGTTAATTTTAATTAAAAAAAATGGTCTTGATGGAAAGCCAGGTTCAGGCCATGACATGGCTCCTTACAGGCTCGGGGCTGCTCGTCCAGACTGCTTCAACTTTAACAATAACAAATAGTCACCTAATAGGCTAATACAAATGAAGAGATAGCCTACTTCCTGGGATATTTTGGAACATTAGCCTGTTAATGCAATAAAGAGGTTATTCCATTATAAGTCATAATACTCACCCTTCTTGCACGGCGCCGACTGGTGACTTAACTCGGGGATGGTGTTGGAGTGGTGTGTAGTAGTTGACGAGGGGGTGCGTGTAGGACATATGTAGTCTTATCGAGTGCTACTGAACAGCGAGGTATGGTGCCATTTGTTTCCACCGACAAAATTATGCAGAGTTTCATCATTAATTATAACGTTAACCAATCACTAATATTTTACACCTTCATTCACTAATATTTAGTTTTTGTTCAGTGCTAAATGTATATGCAACACTAGTTTCACACCTTTCCACTCGACATTGGTAGGTTACTCCATTACAAAGGTTATTTTCACTTCGACAACTTTACTCTATAAAACACACATTATTTTTCCTCATTTACTACCCCGTGCATGAAAGGGTATTGCCTGTAGCGATGTGGCCAATAGTTTAAGGATTTTAGCACCCTTTCGGTCAAGCTACTCCATTTTTTTTATTTCTTCAACTATCCCCATTTTCATTCCATTTCTTTGCTGTATCACCTCTATCACCTGGAGTCATGTCACCTCGCTGTTGCGGCGACTAACAATCCATCAACCATTTAATATTCAAAGCCGAGAGTACTTTACCACTTCACTTTCCACTTTCCACAACATTACACCAACCAACCAGACGTTCCATTCGTACAGTTGGCCACAGGAATTCGTACACAGGCTCATCATATACCGAGGTCACTATTGTGAAAGTACTGCAGTGAATGGTCGAACAAGAAGTGACTCGGTGACTCAACAAATCTATTATTACGTTGCGTTACAGTTACATACACTTATATTTTCCGTGTGTCGTTTAATCCCTTGTAGCCTAGATAGAGTGTGTGCGTGTACGAATTCCCAAGACCGACTGCATACCACCTGGATACTTGCTATAGCTGGTACGTGTGTGTGTATAACGCAGGCCTTCTTCCAACACTGAAATCACACTGCTCATTATACCGAATCCCAATACACACTGGTCACTATACTGAATTTCACTAGTCACAATACTGAACCACACTACACTGAAATCACACTGAACCATTAAAACAGAACCAGACTTTATGTGTAGTCGATTTCCAGACCGTATAGTTTTTACATTACGTTCAGGAGAGGAAATTCTACAAGTTTGGGAAGGATTATTATTAGTTTGGGAGATATATATTAAATACTTATCAGTAAAATTAATCTTTAGATAAACAAATGCTAAAATGTTAACCCGCTTGAACAGAAATTAGAACAGGAACCTTAATGAAAATGCTAGTTTGACACATGAAGTTGAAACCAAACGCTTCTCCCATCAAAACCAATACAAAAATAAAATAATAAAAAAAAACACAAGTAGAATACACCGCGGAATAAATAAGTAAATCAATCAATAAATAAATACGATCACTGGGTTAGGCACTTCCCTAAAACACTTCTCTTCACTGCAGCTGTTGATGTTGAACTGAACAACTCGGCCCACCGGTCCTCCCTCGTCACCTCTGTTCCCGCCATTTCCCAACCACTGGCTGTGACGTAGACAAACTGCGCATGCGTTATATTCACCTCGTGGAAAAAAAAGGCATAGAAAGGAAGGGAAACTCCAAAGTCGAAAAGAAAGTTCATTATCTTCACTCTTCTGTTTACATGTTCGAACCACAAGTGATTCATTATATCGTGGCTGGCTCAGGGTATGTATGAACCCTTTCTTAATTAAGGAGAGACTATACTTTTTGTACATACATTGGAGCACTTCAATTCCTCCAAACTAACTATGCCAGGAAACGAGACCAGATAAACAGTAATAATGGTGTGTGACCTGTTGCCTAGAATACCTTGGAGGAATCATTTGGTCCAGATTTTCCAACACGGTACACTCGCAATCCAAGATATATATCCAGTCTTGCTTCGAATAGTCTGATCGAATACTAAGCGAGTTCAAGCAAATATGAAACAGGATGAGCGTTGTAATTGGTTCACTACTGTGTCAAATGATTCGAAACTTCAACAAGACCTGAATACATATTTTGGATTGCGAGTGTATTTCTCCCTTATTAATTACTGAGTGTAATAGTGAAGGTTGATCCGTGTGGGAGTGTTTAAAGAAGAAAGACTGGGTGTGTTTGGATCAGTTTGTTTTCCTTCCTTTCAGTGGTTTATGAGGCGGCCCAGAGAAACGAGGGGGCGGGGAGGGGAGGGGGGGTTTGGAGGAGGGGAATGTGGGTAGGGGGGCTTGGGGGAAGGGAGGGGGAGATGGGACTTGGGGGAGTGGAAGGGAGAGGGGAAGGGAGAGGGGACTTGGGGGAGTGGAAGTGTTGGGGGGGCTTGGGAAAGGGGGTAAGGAGGGGTATCATCTCACACCATTCTAACTACACACAGGGCAGCTTTTTTATACCCCTGGTTAGCAAGAGAGAGAGAGAGAGAGAGAGAGAGAGAGAGAGAGAGAGAGAGAGAGATGAGAGTATGGTGGCAGAAATGGGGTGTTGAGAGAGGGAGAAAGGGAAGAGGTATGAGAAGGGTGAAAGGGGGGGGGTGTTGGCCGGAAAGAGGGAGTGGGAGGAAGGGGAGAGGGAAGGGGGTACAGGGGTCCTGTTACAAGAAGACGATAGGGCAGGGTATGGCAGAGTAGGATAGGGTAGAGTAGAGTAGGGTAGAGTAGGGTAGGATAAAAAGTTTGGAGGAATCAGTTGCTCCAGATTTACCAACACTGTACTTCCCCCTTTCAAGATCACTCTAAGCCTGGGAAACTAGATAGGCATGTGAGAACGATGGATTAGAAGCTGATAAACAAGGTGATAGAGAGGTGGGACAGTAAGCAGAAATAAAATGAAAAGAAGGTGATAGAGAGATGAGATAGTAAGCAGGGGTTAACGAGAAGGTGAGAGAGGTGGGACAGTAAGCAGGAATTAAATTAATAGAAGGTGATAGAGAGGTGGGACAGCATATAAGCATTAAATGAAGGTTGTTTGAGAGGGACAAAAATATAATACAAACTACTAGAGCCAATTCTTCCTTACCTGGCTACTTCAGGTGTTCATGATTGTCTCAGTGCCAACCAGAAAGAGACAAATACAAATGATTCTAATAAAAGTTCGAAAATGGTTGTCGAAGTTATGAAACTTTTGGGCTGCAGTGTATAGTGAAGTTTGTTTTGTCATTCGAACCACAGATAATTCAGTCTATTATATTGTAGTTAACTGAGGGAATAAACTTTTTTGTGTATAAATGACGTGTATAAAAAAGGTGTGATCATCTAGTGGGGCTGAAGAGAAGCTACGGTACCAACATTACCACCACGAAGCTCCACTGTCTCATCTAAGTGCGACACCCAATCATCTCGGGGCCTCGCAAGAGACACGGGCTACTGACACCCTACAGTCCCGAGGTTGAAGTATAAAAATAATAATAAAAAATAGTACTATCCACCATATGAGAGCGTCACTAACAGGAAACGACTTGGGTACAGGAAGGAAATAGGAGCTGGTTCATAGGGACGGTGAGGAAGGAAGGAGGAATGGAATAGGGGCTTGAAGATGGAGGCAGGAGGAGAACAGAGGGGTACAAGGAGATAGGGAGAGTGATAGAAAGGAACAGAAAGAGAAGGATACAAAGAGACAGAGGTAAGGAACAGGGAGAGAAGGATACAAGGAGACGGAGGTAAGGAACAGGGAGAGAAGGGTACTACAAGGAGACAGAGGTAAGGAACAGAAAGAGAAAAATACAAGGAGACGGAGGTAAGGAACAGGGAAAGGGATAGAAGAGAACAGGGGGTTAAGTAGAAAGAAGGATAGGGGGCTAAATATGGAGACAGGGAAGGGGGCAGGGAGAAGGAACAGGGGCAGAGAAAGGCAGGGGTAAAGAATGGGGGGCAGGGAAAGGCAGGGTTAAAGCAGGGGACAGGGGCAGGGAAAGACAGGGGTAGTAGGGACAGACAGACAGGGCATTAACACTATTATTAACCCATCTCTTCACACTACACTAATGACCCAATTATTATGAGGCAGTTTGGAGGAAGGCTTGGCTCGCGTTACCAGAGAGAGAGAGAGAGAGAGAGAGAGAGAGTACCCCCAGCCCCCTCCACCACTACCTCATCCCCCTCCACCACCCCAACCCAACCCCTAGCCCCCACCACCCTATACCCCAGCCCCCTCAACCCCCCCATCCATATCCTGCCCCCTCTATCATCCCAACCCAACCCCCTCCACCCCCAACACCACTCCAATCACCGTCCCCTCCACCACCCTAACCCAACCCCCTCCCCCGCCTCCATCAAATCAAAGAACCGTGACCAATTAATGACTCGTGAAAGCTGGCCAGGAACTGAAGGAATTCACTCACTCACTCACTCTGTCTGTCTGTCTGTCTCCACTCTATTCCATCTCCACAGGATTATTTTTATTTATTCTACACACTACACTCGTGATACATAATTTCTGACCACAGTGTGAGGAACAGTAAGCTTCGAATCGCCTGGTATTGGTCATTTCCCCACCCAGTACACCCATAGAGGCTGAGTTCGAATGCAGGGTATGTGTGTGTGGTGCCTGCCGTTCGTCTCTGCTTAAGGATTATGTATCACGAGTGTACATACACGCCCTCGAAAATTGATGAGAAACTATGGCTGTGTTGGCCCTCTGAAATATTGGTTTTCTTGATAAGATTCACTCAGATGGTTCAAAAAGATTCACTCAAGTGTCTCGGTTTCATTCATGTATCAAAATGTATATATATATATATATATATATATATATATATATATATATATATATATATATATATATATATCCCTTAAATAGTTTCAGGGGGTCAATGGACGAGGCTGGAATAATAAAGGAAAAAAATCAATAATAAAACGAATATAAAAAAAAATAATGTGGTTTGTGGTATACATTTCTTAAGACTCGACTCATCCTTCCGACCTCATCCATCCCCTACTCCTCCTTTACCCCTTGTCCTATTTTGTTTCTATTCTCTTGCCTCCTGTGGATATGAAGATAGTGATCAGAGTATATTGATGTTATGTTCCCTCCCTTAAACCATTCCCCCACTTACTCTCTCTTTCTTCCTCTTCCTCTTCCCCCTTCTCCTATTCATTACCCCTTTCTCTACTCTCTGTCCCCTCCCTTACATTTCCTCTCCTTCTCTTACCCTTTGCCCTTTTCTCTACTCACAATGTCCCCTCCCTTCCACCATCCCTCATATTTCCTCTCCTCCTCCTCCTCCTCCTCCTATTTCTCCTTACCTTTTCCTCTTCTCTCTAACCCCCCCCCCCCCCCACCACTTCTTACCTCCCTCCCCCCCCCACTACCACCACGACCCCATCTCCTGTAGAACCACCAGAGAACCACAAGTAGCTACGAGCAGGCATACTCCTGATTGAATTTTATCCACCGAGGTCGACCACTTGAGGTATTATGTTTCGCAGTCGTCTCAGTCCACGCCACACCACCACTACCTAAGTTGATATGAAGTGGTGGTAGTGGTGGTGGTAGTGGTGCTGGTAGTGGTGGTGATGCTGCTAGAATAAGTTGTTGTTGTTGTGGTGATGGTGGTGATGCTGGTAGAATGAGTTGATGTTGTTGTTGTGGTCGTGGTGGTGGTGGTGTTGGAGAGAGAGAGAGAGAGAGAGAGAGAGAGAGAGAGAGAGAGAGAGAGAGGAAACTAGCTATCAGATTACCTCCATACTCTCTCTCTCTCTTGTCTTAGCCACGACCTATATACAAAGCAGCCCTGAAAAATCAATAATAAAAGGGAAGTGAAGGGTAGTAAGGCGTGGAGGAGGAGGAAAAAGAAGAGAGGGAACAGGAGGAGAGAAGAGATGAAGAAGAAGTAGGGAGGAACAGAAAGAAATATAAGAGAGATGAAAGATGAATAAGAAAAGATGGTGGATGAAAGTTAAGGATAGAAGCATAAAGAGTTACCAAGGTACAGTTGACAAAATGGAATACATACACACACATCACATATATAGTACACACACATACATACACACACAGAATATTACACGGTCCACACAGACAGCACATATACCGTAAAGCACACAACACAGGACATAAACATTACACACACACACACACACACACACGTACACACCTGGGCCGTCTTCATTAACACAGATGGTGACTGTGGTGTGGCTAATGCGGTATACCAGAAGACACTTGACACCCCTACCTAACCTCTGTCCCTAACACACAACAGTCCATCTCTCTCTATCCTTTTCTCCCTCTATCCCTCTCATAGTTATTCAATTTCTCTCTCCCTCCTGCAGTTCCTCTCTCTATCCATCTCACAGTCATTCCCTTTCTCATTCCATCCTACAGTCTCTCTCTCTCTCTCTCTCTCTCTCTCTCTCTCTCTCTCTCTCTCTCTCTCCCATTTTAGTCGTAACTCTGTAACTCTTTCCTTTCACTCCATCTTCTCATATCCTCCTCCTCAACTTCCACTTCCCTGATCTGACTTGACCTGCTTGACCTGACCTCAGTCGTTTCACAGGATGTACTGTATGTATGTATGTACTCTGGTGACCTTAGGGGACAATGTCGGAAGAGAGGGGGGGAGGGGACCTTTCTAGGGATGAGAGCATGAATGAGAGAGAAAAGGGACACCCAGCTCTCCTGTGTCTAAACTGAGGTAGCGTGAGTTAAAGATTATTCTCTTTCGGGTTAATGTGAAGCAGGATCGGTAGGTAGGTTAGGCCAGAAGGAAGTTCCAGTGAAATACATACATAATAGTAGAGAAAATGAGTTGAACATATGATAAAACACTTTCATTATGGTTGTGTGTGTTCTGTAACATCGAGGTGTCAGAAGAGAGGAAAGGGATTGGCTAGGGCTCAACGTAGCACCAAAACCCTTATAGACAGTACTGCCTAGGCCCTATAGACAGTACTGTATTATATATATATATATATATATATATATATATATATATATATATATATATATATATATATATATATATATATATATATATATATATATATATATATTTCTATATAGCAGGGGATGAAAGTGAGAGGAATTTTCATTATGACAGTAACACGAAACCAACCTGAATGTACCCCAATGTTGTGTAAGTGTCAAGGTGTACTGAGCCATGTGTAGTGAGTTATACCTTGATGAGACTCACCAACACAGCAGCCCATCCGTCACCTTCATTACACCGTGATGGAGGAGGGAAGGATTCAGATACACGGAGTTGATCTGATGCGTCCAAGGATATTACCATTACAGTGTTGGTAAATGTGGAGTAGATGATTCCTCCAAACTATTCAAAGCAACAAAATACCTTCATCTATATTAATCTTATTCTGTTTCCTGTTTGCATAGTTTGGAGTAATCAAAGTACTCCAGTGTAACGAATGAATAGGCCTACTACTCCTTTAGTTAATTAAGGAAACCATCTGTCGACTTGTGGGCGAGGACTATAATGTTATATAAAATTGATTCCTCCAAATTGTGCCACTCGTGTTGGTGGAGTCAGTAGCCCTCCACACACACACACACACAAACAAACACACACCATAATCATTGTCCCTGATTAATTTGTGGAGTGTTCAGGTTGTGTCATGCGTTATTGTGCACTTTTATTTTATTTTTTTGCAGTAAACACATGACGTCGAAGTGCATATATATAAATAATAAAGTCCCGAGGTTGAGGCATACAACAAACACAAACACAAACACACACACACTTACACCTCCCACTCTTTTATCATAACCACACACTTCTTCCCCCCCCCCCTCTCTCTCTCTTTAATGGTTAATATCACAGCTTTCTAAGTAAGACCTTGGTTTAAGATTCCTCCCTCCCCATCACAAACCGACTCATGGGAACACACACACACACACACACACACTCCACCTTACCAAATAGTTATCTTGCTTGCTTGCTTGTGGTTCTTTTGTCACTGCGAATGAAATATGGTCCCTGATATGACTGAAGTAACTCTTAGCTGTGTGTGTGTGTGTGTGAGGGAGGGGGGGAGGGGTGGTGGTGTACGCGTAATTGCTTTGTGTGTGTTCTCTGGTGCTATTCACATAAATGCTTTTGTGGGTGTGTGTGCGCTATACGCGTAATTGCTTTGTGTGTGTGTGTTCTCTGTTGTTGTATACGTATATGCTTTTGTGTGTGTGTGTGTGTATCTTGTGGAATAATGGCGATGGAGTAGAAGACTGGTGAGCGGTCGGTGTAGTGATGAGGCGAGGAATATGTGGTAATGAAGATGTGATGTTGTGGTGAAGGTGTGGTGTTGTCGTGATGCAGGATGGTGATGTGATGTAGTGGTGATAAGACGTGATGACGATGTTGCTCTTCTCATGATGGAGATTAATCAAGCTTAGAGAGAGAGAGAGAGAGAGAGAGAGAGAGAGAGAGAGCGGTATAGGTTTGTGTGAGAGAATGAGGTGGGATGGAGGGTTGGTGGTGGGAGTGTTTGTGGGAGACGCTGAGAGACAGATGGGGAGATGAAGGGTTATTGGTGAGGGATGGATGGCTCAGTGGAGAGGTATTGGTGGGAAGGATCGAGAGAAGAGATGGATGAGTTGGGTTTGGTGGGAGAGAGGAGGGAAAGGGAGGAGAGTGGAGATGGGGTGGGGTGGGATGGGGAAGGGAGTGAAGAGATGGATGGGTGTGGTGAGAGGGAGGGAAGGGGAGGAGAGAGGAGAGGGGGGTGAGATGTTGCATGGGGAAGAGTGAAGAGATGGATGGGTGGGTATGAAGGAGGGAAGGGGAGGAGAGTGGAGAAAGGGTAGGACACGTTGCATGCAAGTGAAAGAGAGGGAATGGGGGAGGGGTGAGAATAGGAATACGAGGAAGGGAAGGAGGGAAGGAGGAGAAAAAAGAGGGAGAGGAGGGGAGAGAAGATGCACTTGAGAAAAGACTGAGTAGAGACCAGAAGAAAATCGAAAAAGGAGAGGGAGAACATAAGGGAAGATGAAAAGTTGTAGTGGTTGAAAGGTATATATAAAATGAGTGGATTTCTGAGCCGAGAGGAGGATGAGTAGAATTAATGAGTAGTGAGGAGGGCGAGTGAAATTGATGAGTAGTTAGGAAGGCGAGTAGAATTAATGAGTAGTGAGAAGCATGGCCATGGTGAGGAGGGTGAGTGGAATTGACGTCGTGTAGTGAGGAGAGAGTGGAGTTGATGAGTAGTGAGTGTGATAAACTAGAGTGAATGATCATGAGTGAGGAGAGTCGAACTGATGAATGGTAAGGTTGGGTAGCTCATTTTCAAAGGGGAATTACTACATAAACACCAAAACACCCACAAGAAACGACCCCCTTAAAAGGTTTTCAGTCTTACCACTTATTAAGCATAAATCTACAGTTTGATACGTGAATCCGGGGCACTAAGAATTCACAACTCCCCAATCACTACTAATATTGATTCCCATAATAAATATTACTGCAGAATATTATTAATAAGGTTAGAATGGACATCTTTCACTCAACTCACGTCTCCCACACACATGAAAAAACACACTCAAAGGGATTAATAATACAACCATATAATAGCAATAATAAAATAACGTTTATTAAACCAGCTGATCCTACAGTTGATTAGCAAAGTTTGAGAATGACCGCGAGAGATGGAGCGACGTGTTACCCCCACATGACCTCCAACCATCCATCCAACCAACCACAACACAACCCAGCCCCACCCCACCAAACCCCGCTACGCACCCCTCAACTCTCCCGTCTCATAATATCTTTCTATAGTCCACCTTCATTTAGACATTTCAGGCAAGTGTACTGTGGGTAATAAAGTCCTTGAAGACTATATGTAGTTTGTTTTGAATCCATGAGTAAACAACAAGGCATCCAATATTTCTTCCTCATTGTGTAGGTTGGATTTTGATAGATGATTATGGCCCACATTTAGCAAGGAATATTTTGTTGTTTAGGGGTGTGAGATATACAGTATAATAATAATAATAATCTGATACAGTACTGCCAAGACGAGGAGAGACGGAGGAGGGAGCTAGCCTGAGGTGAGAGGGTGTGTGGGTGGGGGGACAAGGGAGATGAGGAGGGAGGGAGGGGGAGATGGGTAAGGAGGAGGGGGTTTTGGGATAAAGAATAATAACACGTCGCCCCTCTACTACACATGTCTTTATCACACTGGTAAGGCAGAGCGGATTGAACTTTTTTTTTTAATACAGAAATGTTTATGATCAAAGTTTTTAAGGACACTTTTTTTGAAAATAAAACTGAATGAACCCTTGTTTGCAGTTTCATCCGGGAATAACAAATATCAATAGCTCCGTGTAAATCATTTCATCGTCATCATCATCATCAATCATATAAAAACTCTTCCAACATAACCCAAGCAGCGATTTATGAGAGAAAACATTATGGAAATAAAACACAAGAGAAATAATCATCCTAAAAACAAAAGAAGTTCCCATCACAGGCTGGCAGAATAATAATAATAATAATAATAATTGTAAACAGTTGACAAAGCAACAATGATGAAAGGGAGGGGAAAAAATACGTAACCATGATTGATTTATAAAAGAGGAAAAACAAAATACAATGGTTCATTTCTCCGTGGGGTTAACAAGAGTATCTATATCAGTGAGCCTCTTGAATACAACCCCCAACACACACATATATAGGACACATACACTGCAATACACACACACAAAGTCATACAAACAAACACCGAAGGAGCCGATACAAAGCATACATCTGTGTAGTTGTGAAAAGTTGAGTTGAGAGGAGAATAATTTGTTTGTTAGAAGGTGTGGCCACGATTGTCATTTGTTACGTATCTAAGGAGAAGGGGAAGGGAAGGGAAGGGAGGAGTGTTGTGGTGGTAAATTAATAAACTTTTCTTCTTTGGATAATCAATAATGAGAGAAGGGTTGGGGTAAGGAGGGAGGGCTGGGGAAAGTAGGGGAACGCGAACGAAGGGTAAGGGAAAGAATAGGGTCGAGAAAGGTTGGAAATTAAGGATGATTATAGACTGTGGAAGTGGAGACAAGAGAGATAGATAGATATAGATACCTTCAATACTACAGTAGATACAATACATCAAAGCGAAACAACAACAACAACAACAATTGCAAATAGCGAAGGAGGGAAGGAATGGATGGATGGATGAAGAGTTGATAGCGATCCACTCAAAGGAAGGGGACCAAAGGGGCGTCAGAACCCTATTTAATTCAATACTGCCTACATCCCTGCAGACAAGAAAACTCAGTTGTTGATGGTTGGGTGTATAAGAATAAACAGCAGGAGAATTACTTTTACACACACACACACACACACACACACACAAACACACACACACACACACACACACACACACACACACACACAAACACAAACACACACACACACCACTTGTAAACAAAACATAATGAACTTGGTTAGGGATACATTTTATTTTTCCTGCGTCAGACCGTATAATACAAATACAACATGGAAGACGTCTGCTCATGAATGAATATGAATGGAGAAAAAGAACAGGAGGATATATATAAAACAAAAAATAATACCATTGAACAACAACAACAAACAATAATGATGGAAGACATGTTGACACATTCATTTATTTATTTACTTTTTCATTACCATAATTACACATGATGACGACACACACACAAGTCAGTCAATCAATCATTATCATAAACATCATAATCATTCATAGTGGTGGTAGTAGTAGTAGTTGTAGTGGTTGTAGTAGTGGGTGTGTACACTCTGTTTCATCCATCTAGGAACAATGATTTGACAACTCGGCAGACAATATAAAATGAAATCAAATAATTATACACATACACAAGACAGAATATAATAATAATAAAAAAAGTCAGCATCACCCCAGGTCTATATCTCTCTCTCTCTTTCAGTCTAACACAGAAACAAAAAACACAAATACACACAAACAAACACACTACAGGCAGCATTGGAGGCAAAGAGGAATGGTAGGGGACGAGGAGGAGGAGGAGGAGGTCTTTAAGCAGCGATGAAACCATAATAATAATAATAATAACCATAATAATAATAATTATGATAATATTGAACTGAAGCAGCATCAGTATATTGCATCTAGCGTCCCTGCCTCGGTATGGTATATTATTAGTGCTTGACTTTGGCCAGCACTTGCACGCATTTCTTGCCTTTGGGGATGAGGGAAGGGGACGTGGACAGAAAGATGAGAATAGGCAGGAGGAGGGAGAGGGAAAGTGTGATGGGAAAGGAAGGAGAGGGAAAGGGAAAGTGTGATGGGGAAGGAAAGAAGGTACAAGGGGGGAGGGAAAGAAGAAAGGAGAGGGAGGGAGGAAGATTTTACGAGTATGGTTTGTAAGTGGGAAGGAGAGATGCTGAAGGGTAATGGTACACGTAACATGACTCGGGAACACACACACATTGAACAGGGAAGGATACAGTGGTGGACGGGAGAGGTCAATTATGTACACAATAAAAAAATAAGAAAGCTAACAACGAGAGGCACCATTCACTAGTATTGCAATCAAAGAGTATTTCGGGACAAAAAATATTGGTTTAATTAAGTAGATTCCGCTTTCAACACACACACACACACACACACACATTATAACCGATCAATCAGTCACTCACACGCTCACTCAGCCAATCAGACGACGACAAGAGGGTCAAGGCCAACAACTATAGCTGTGTCGAAGTATCCCTGGTCCAGCTTACACTTTCAGCTGTCAGTGGGAGGGTCCCTTGGTGGTCACGTGTCGCTTCGGTTCAGCGACTGGCGCCAGGTGGAAGGCAGAGGAAGGGGTGGAATGGAGGAGGGAGGAAAAACGAGAAGAAGAGAGGAGATGCAGGGAAAGGAAGATGAAGAGAGGCAGGGAAAGGAAGATGAAGAGAGGAGGGAAAGGGAGAGGAGAGGAGAGGACGGGAAAGAGGGATGAGAAGGAAGGCTGATGGAATAATACAATGGGGAAAGTGAAAGTAGAAGAGAGATAGAATGGAAGGACAACAAGTGGTAGATGTAAAGGCGAGAACAAAAAGTGGCCACGTAGATGGGGACTGGGGAGGGAAGATGTACAGATGATAATTATGGAAGGAAGGAGACAGAAGGGAAGGGAAGAGGATCGGGGCAGGTAAGTACGGGTACCTGCAGCTGGTGTGTGTGTGTGTGTAGGGACGAAACCGATAATTCCCCCAGGTGTAGGAGGAGGACGACACACACACACACACACACACACAGACACAGAGTACAGGGCGCTGGGGTAGAGCTGTCACGCTGCCCACCTGCCTGACTTGGTTCGTTTGCCCTCGTTGAGACGAAATTATATTCCACCCAGTTTTAGACGATCCTGCCTTCGTTCGTTCGCCTTGGCTGGGATACTTATTATTATGACGCCAATATTTAGAAGATTTGACTGCCTATGATGTTTGATTCTGATGCTTTATCGTTCGTATCTGCAATATCATTACAAATCGCCTTACATTCGACATCATACCAATAACTTTGAACACCAACATAAAATATCCTGGTTACAAATAAACTACAACACACCATCGGGATATACAGCATACGGTATATAATTATGTATCTACAATCGAGGTGAGGTTGTACAATTTTCCAACGTGGTGTGTGAATGATCATCATCAAAGGGGGACAAAGGGCAATGGAAACCCAACGAGAAAAAGGGATACACGAAGGGGCCGAGTTGTTGAGTTACGTCTACCGTCTGCTACTAAACTTGTCCTGTGTGTTGTTCGTCCCCATCCCCCCTATCCTATCTTTCCTTCCTACCCTCCCACTCACTCCCTACTCCTTCCTCTCCCTACCGATCCCTCTCAGACCTCTTCTACCTTGTTAACCCCGACATTTACGCCACCTGCCGTCTACCTGTCTGACGCATACATTACTATTATTACTATACACTTCTTCAATACGTTTTGGGTAAGGTGGGAGTCTGTTCTTGTTTATCATACTCACAAACTGTGGATATTCCATTACCTGTTACTGTATATATCTATCAAACAAGGTAAATATTAAACATAATGAAAGATGAAATTAACATTAATGATTGTAATTACGGGAAAGGTCGTAGTGTTGGTGCAGCCGACGGGGAAGGCAAGTAAGTGGGGCGAGTGAGTGTGATCCAGTTTTTACCGCTGCAGCCCATCTTCTTCCTTCCAGGGGTTTCCAGTTTGGGTAGAGTTACGGATAATTTTTTTTGTTTTCCAGTTTGCCCGAAATGCGTTACACATAATTATGATTATTTTTGTTTTGTAATTGCGGCTTATATACGGTTACTCTAGTTACCTAAATTCATTATGATGAACATGAATAATTATGTTGACTACCGATTCCTCTACTACAGGCGCTCTTCTGGGACTTAGTTAGTTAGTTTGTTTGTGTGTGGGGTGGGGTGGGGGTGGGGCGGGGAATCATTAACCTCCAATTTGCAGACGTAAAGTGGCTGGGTTAGTAGGTTGCCGTCGTTCACTTGGCTAGGGCCGGGACATGGCAGGGATGGGATGGGATGGGTAGCGAGTGTGGTCGGTAATTAAACCATCATACAGTAAGAGACAGTGAACAGGGGAAGGGAAGGGGAAAGGGAGTACGGTGACCAAGAAACAAGGGTTGTATATGAAACTTGGCAAAGGGTTGTTTTTGTAGTAGTTGTTGTTGGTGGTTAAGTGCTCGTGCTAAATTTTGTGACGATACGTTCCAGTTGGGTGTCGTGTACAAAGCTTACTGGTGTGAACAGTTGGTTTGGTGTGGATGTGGAACTGGTGGTGGAGGGAAGGTAGTTAATGTGAAAGGTGTGGAAGTGGAAGTGTTGGTCTGGAAATGTTGAGGTGTTGGTTAGTGTGGAAGTGGGTGGAGGGGGAGGTGGGGGGGGGGGGGGTAATGGGTGGCTTGGACGGGGTGGTTGGCGCCGTCTCTCTGCTGGTTGACCCCGTGACCCGTGTGTGTGTGTGTGTGTGTGTGTAAGGGCCTGGGGGCAGCCCTGAGGGAGTCGCGCCGCACGTCAGCTGCCGGATGTGCCCTTCAGGTGAGGCCCGAGGTCGTGGTGGCGGCAGGCGGGGTAACTCTTGAATGGCTGCTGCACTACATACGCACACACAAGTATACATACATACGCAAACACACAACCATGTTTACGCTCACACACAAACATTCGTAGTACGTAAACGCACATACATACGTACAATATATTCCCAGACATTAAGTGGTGTTCCCTGGGCACGGTGTGTGTACATCAGGATGGGTTGGGTTCACTTTAGAGGATGGGACGGGAGAGTTGCAGGAGTGAATGTGGGTGTTAAGAAGTGATGTTAGTGGTGGTATGAGTAATACAGTGTTTACCCTATATACCACCCTAAAACACACACACACACACACACATACTACTCCCACACTCACCCTCCCTCTTCCACCAACAAACATTAACAATGACTCGTCACCAACTTCTACCTTACTTAAAATCATAAAACAAACTGTAGCAGAGAAGGAAGGGAGGAATGGACACAGAGAAGTAGCAATGGAAGTGAAGGAGTTGGGGGTAGGAAGGAAAGTTGGGGGTGGGGGTAGGGGGGGGGGAGCAGGGAGACTGGGGGACTGACCACCGCAAAAGCTGCAAGCATCAGGCGTATTCCAAAATATAGAAAAAAAATAACAGAGCGCTTATTGCACTGACCACCAGCCAGTCATCCGAAGGTGCCAGGCTGGATGGGTTGAGGGGAGGGGGGTCACTGACAATGGGGGGAAACAATGGGGGTGGGGGTAAGGGGAGTTTGTGCGCGTCATGTTTCATAAAAAATGTCATCTCAGATCAAATATAATCTTGTATAAACTACAGTAACACCACGAGAGTCACTCCCCGGGGATGGTGGGGGTAGGACGGGGCGGGGGGAACACAAGCCTCCACAAAAGCAGCAGCAGCAGGGGATGCAGAAGTAAGGTAAGGTAAGGTAAGGGAACTCACCCATATACATTATTCAACAAAAACTTTAAGGAGAGTGGGTGGATGAGTGGAGCTGAGGGGGACAGGACGGGGTGGGTAGTCAACATTTACAACTACGGGGGATCGCTGGGTGGCCGAGGGGGGACGGGGGTCACTCGCCCCCCACACGGCACAGAAAGATCTGTGGCGACACCATAGTTCCTCACACACACCAGGACTGTCACACAGTCTCCAGGCTTTATACATCCTTAACAGCTAAGCACGAACAATGCTACGGGCTAAAAACAGAGGCTCTATAAATGCAATATTTGAAATTACAAGTAAACTTTTCACAATTCAAAACATGGGCGGTGCACTTGGAAGTCTGCGTGCAATGATGTGTAGGCAAGCGGGGCGCCAATTGCCCCAAGGAGTTACCTCCACCCCACCCTACCCCTGTAACACCCAGCATGGGGCACAAGGGGATGGACGGGTGTCAGGTTGGGGGAAGGCTACTCCTGGGGCAACTGGGGCCGTAGGGAGAGGGTAGAGGGAGGAAGGGAGGGATAGGGAGAAAGAGGAATGCTCGCCATCCATATTTCTAAATAAGCGAAACAGGGGCAGCTGAATTTAGTATACAAAGCAGGTTGGGTGCTCACCCCGGGGCCACAAGTGAAGGAATTCCATAGGGACTTGATCACTTATAAAGTCCATAGGATCCCATAACATTCAAGCCAAAACAATATTTTATATATAATATATATACTGTACATGATACAATATTACTGATTATCTTACCGTAACCCACTCCAAAAAAATTATGTCTTAGAAACAAAAAAATGTATGACCAAGAGTTTAAAGCAGAAAGCAGAATTCCACCACCCTAGCCTTGGATAAGCACCGCCCTGCACCATCATCATCATCATTGCAGTCACTTACCACAATGTTACACACAACTTTACAACTAGGAGGGTGGCAGCAGTCGGTCTGTGGGCCATGTATGTAAAAAGTTATAATGGGTTTAAGAGGTAATGACAACCAGTGTGGTAACTATGGCTATACATATTGGTACTGTCTATGAAGCCATCACACTCATCATCATTAGAACTTCACCCATCAACATTAATGCATACAGTCTTGTGCCGGGCGGGCTGCAGTTGTCCCTTGTCTCTCACGGGACAGGAAACTTAAGTGCATATATATTTAATTTCTCCCGCATATTATACATAATTTTAAAATGGGGTAACTTTTGGTAATGATAATTAAGTCAGTCGTTACATATAAATATAAAATGAGCATGAACATTATTGTAGCACATAAACCAAGCCAAGGATATAAGTAAGGAAGGCTGGCAAGCATACAAGGAAATACTGAGAGTGAATGACTGGAAGTAAAGATGAGTTTATATTGGTTCCATGAGAGACTTTGGACATTGCTGCTGCTGGCTGGCCTCTTTGTTATTGTTCTCGCCGGCAGTAGTGCCACTTCCATACAAAAAAATACATATAATAATTACAATAATAATCACAATAAAACCATATGGAGAGTAACGAGTGGCGGGGTGCCAGCCAGTCCTACCACAGGGTGCCACTAGTGAGGCTCAGAAGGACATGGCACCTTATACTTCTTTCATGGCATTGAATTGCTTATTTACTCTACCCATGAAATACAAACGTTCGTGCAATGAAAACTAACTGAACATCATGTTAGGATGTTGTTCCACCAGGGAGTAGCGGAGGTGAAGCTGAGGAGTTAGTTTGGGAACTGAATGAAAAAAAAAAAGATATTTAAAAAGACTTGACCAAGCAGAGTGGCAAGTCAAACTGCAAGGAAAATTTGACAAGAGCAGTATGAATATAGTTACTACTACTACAATGAGTTTGTTTGGGTACCAGCAAGCCTTGAACCTCACTTTGACAGGCACAGACCCTCCGCTACCAAGGATATGCCCGACAGTCAGTAAACAGTGCACTCGGCCAGCGACACCAATCCCTAGGTGAGTCTTACTGAGCCACACCTGAATCAAATGTCTATCAATACTAACATACTATTCCTACCTCCTTCCTTCATCCTCAGGTCAAAAATTGCTCAATCCAGATTTGCAAGTGAAGTTTACTGAAACTTAACTGGATGACATAGTAAACCTTAGTTTGGCTTAAGAAAGGATGGAGGAAAAATATGTTAGGATGATATCTGCTTTATAATAGTCACTCATTCCAGTAGTTTGGGGAGGGAGAATTTTCCTGTCTTTTTTTATAAATGGGGTTTCCAAGCCAACTGCAATATAACAATAATAATTACTATAATAAAGATACTAACTGTATGATTATCACTTTAAATCACTAAAACACATTTTATCTATGTAATAATAATAAATGGAAGTTATCGCATACGCACTTTTGAGATCACGTGACTTAGGCGAAATGGATGATTATCTATCGAGGAAGATTTGTACAACATAGACCAGGCATCTCAAAAAAAATTCCCACACCTTCACTTTGATGCTGTCAGAAGAGTTTGGTTGATTGGTTGGTTGGTCCCCACAGCTTCCAGCAGCCACTATGCACAGCACAACAACACAGGTGGCTGGCTTCTCTGTGGCAGTGAGTCATCAGCACAACAGCACAGCACAACAAAAACAAAGCACTTTGTGGCAGTCAGTCAGTCGTCAGCACCTCACCACAATCAGGCACGTTCACTGTGTACATCATCACTCACCACTGTGTTCATCAATCACTACCATACAGTATACACAACAGCTTCACACTACATGTATTACTCAACTACACCTCATCACTACACTTGTCGGGGACGTGGAGGCACACACACCACAATATTGACACTGATATATCATTATACTTCAGCTGACGACACTCCAGGGCCAACACACTGCCGGGAGGGGGACCAAAGGATGGGATGGGGGTCTTGTAGGCTGCAGAGAACTGGGAGCAGGCAGGCAGGCAGGCAGAAAACAGGCAGGCAGGCGGGCGGGACGTTTGCTTGGAGATAGTGGTTGTGGTGGTGGTGGGGATCAGGAAAAAATGACTCGAGTGACTAAGTTCTTCCGACCCTGGCGAGGGCTGGGCTGCCACCCTCAATCCAGGCGGGCGACCACCGCTACTCTGCCTCAGTTCAGCCCGGGGTGTGGCCAACCCACGTCATATTACTTTAAAAAATGGATCATCACAGACAGACTGTACAGAGCTAATTACAACATCCTGCAACGTGTGGCGGCCGCAGCCCGGGCTGACACAACACTGTGGCAGCCCCATCCTCCACCGCCGCCAGGATCTGTCTTTTCACTATAATCTAAACACAGTTTAATCTATCACAGCAATGAAGGCGGCAGCAATTGATTTGCAAATCTTCTGGCCGAACTTTCTGACGCCCTTAGGCTTCCCTCTTTCTTCACCCTTGTCTTCTCGCCGCTCTTCTGTGGGTACAGAAAATTATAACAATTACTTCACTTCATAACCATAGGACAACATTATGCAGTTTCTATTTGTAGACAAGAGAAATCAAATAGTACCGTATAAGATAAGTTTGGTCCCAATTAAACACATAAAAGTAAAAACATTCTTGTCAGTTGCTAAAAAAAAAAAAAAAAAATTGCAGTTCACATAATTTTCAATTATTTCTGAAAGAACAACCATAGTTTATATATTACTGTACCTGATCTGTGTGTGGCGGCTTTGATGTAACTCTGGTACTTGGTTGCAGTGTCCTCCGTAAACCTACATCTGTAGTCAGTCATAACAGTGGCGAGGTCATCCTGAAAAGAATAGACAAAATCCATGTACACACCACACCAACACATTTACAGTACATTGTGCATGAATTACATTCAAGGAAAGAAAGGATCAATACAGAGTTCACCTCTATGAAGAAAATATTTTCTTACATACCCTGGGTATATGGCATTAATTCATTAATATATGGCAGTATTTCATTAATTCATTCTACATATTCTTGGATAGACATACTGAACTTTTACTAGATACCACAGTTACAGAACAGATAAAGAAAAGGTACCAATAGTCAAGGTCTGTTGGTTAACAAAAGTCTACTTACGTAATTAATGTTCCTGGGGACATTCTGGATGTATTTTTGAGGGTCAGGGGGGCGATTCGCCACATGTCTGATTACAGTGTTGATGTCTGCTGCTGAGTACCTGTCAGAAGATGAGACATTGATATAGACACATAAAATTAGGACATAGATGACCAGTTTGTACTCCACTGTGGCCAAAAGGGCAGAGTACTAGAAGGGAGAAAATAGCACTGGATATACATAATTATAATATAATTATCATACATTAACTGGAACAATGGTACACTGATTATGAATCCTGAAACACATGACAACTAGGATGTACCGGTACTGATCAGAGGCAATTAGATATGGAAGAACATTTGTGAGTTTATATATATTCCTGCACATGAAACACCATAATTGAGACACTCACCCTTCACTCTTGGCAACGAGACACTTGAACTGATCATCGGTGACCGTGTGAGAGAGCGCCTGCAGGAACATTCTGAAGAGTTCCTCCCTCGCTTTCTCCCCGGGCAACTTGACGTGGATGTTGTAAGTGAAGATCCTCCTGAGTTCATCCTCCAGGAGCCAGGGTTGGTTGGTTGTGCCCAGGACCATGATCCCATCGTTGAAAGTGGTGGGGTCAATGCGGGGTGGATAGGGTGGGTTCAGGGTCGTCAGGCCTGGGGTTGGTAGGAGAGAAATAATAATTATAATAATACAAACTATAAATTTTATCACATTAACTGCACATATACTGTACATCCTGTTTAAATTACTACCAATGTACAATATAATGTAGATGGCATATGGATTCATAACACATGTAGGGTAAGTGAACTCACCTCTAATTTGAGCCAGAAGCTCAGCCTTGGCCCTGAGTGCTGTCTCACTGTTGCGGTCATAGCAAAGGGCATCCACATCGTCATAAAGGATGACTGCTGGGCCGTGCATGCGGGCGTGGTCAAACAGATAGCGTACCAGCTTAGGTGCTTCCATAGGAGGCTGTGACACTATGTAGCCTGTTGCAATGCCAATGAGGATGGCATCTTTGTTTTCTGTGGCTTCTTTCGCCAAGGCACGAGCAAGACAAGTCTTGCCTGAGCCTGATGGTCCAAACAATAGAACACCCTTACACATGCCCTGGGTGCCCTCATATACTTCAGGGAAGGCTTCACTCATAAAGAGATTTTTGAGGGCATCCTTAGCAGTATCCAGACCTACCATGGACTGCCATCCAAATGTTGGTTTTTCAATGACAATGGGAAGAGCTCCACCCACAGCATAGTGGGGTTGTGCATTCCCCACTGCTGGGTAATGGGGTTGTGCATGGACCTTTGGTTGATTTTCATGCAAATCATTGTCCAGGTCAGATAAGTTTGCAGTCACATTATGAGCATCAGAGTGATTATCAGTATCAGAGTCACGCATGGACTCTGTAGCACTGGCTAGGTCAGTGATGGAGGCACAGCTGGCAGATTCCAGTACAGGGGTGGACTCACTGCCAGTGGGACTAAGGCGGCCATGCTTTCCTACCAACACAGGTGATGGAGTCTTCTTCCTTACACTCTCTGTGTCTGACTTGCCATCTCCAGCTTCTTCAGAACCTGGCACAGAGTCAGCTCCCAAACTGGACTTATCACCCTCAGGGTCATCCTTGTTGGGAGCTTTTGTTGGGGCCTCATTGGCATCACTGGATGTCAGTCTTGTGTCTTCCACTTTCTTCTCTCCATCTTCTTTCTTGGGATTCTCCTCTGCATTTTTGGCTGGCACAGGTTTACTCCCATCAGATTTGGTCTCTGGAGCAGCAGGTTTGGGCTTGCCTTCTTCCTTGGCAGGTGATGAGATACGAGTCTTGTCAAGGGCAGCAGCAGCCTTATCTACAGAGTCTATGGAGCGGTCTGCAGGCAGTGTCTTGGTGGAAGTGTTGAAGGAATCATCCCCTCCTAAGGTTACACTGGAGGCATCCGAGTTGTCAAGCTTGCCAGGCTTGCTAGTGGCGGCAAGGAGGCCGCTGACAACAGGAGCCAAGATGCCAGCACCAGCAACCACACCTGCCAGTCCCATGGATACACCAGCCAAGGGGTCTACACTTCGTACAGTACCACCACTCATACTGGGGGCCATGTTAGTGTGGTGCAAAGAGGGAACAGTGCCAGGTATGCTAGAGGACATTTGTGGGTGGGGGCCTGGAGCGCCAAGCAGGTCAACTGGGTTGAAGTTAGGGGTGAAGCCCACAGGTGGAGGGTGGGAGCCATGAGCTGGGTGAGGGGCGGTCAGGGCAGGATGGTCTGGATGTGTCATGTGTGGCACAGGTGTTGAGGGTCCATGATTAGAACCTAAAAGCCTTGATGCCATCATACCACCAACAGTACCCACTGCTGCCACACCTGCTGCTGCTACTGCTACACTTCCAAGACCACTTCTTTCATCTAATTCATCATCATCATCTACATCATCATCCTCTTCCTCATCTTCCTCATCTGAGAGAATATCATCATCATGGTACTCACTAATTGAAGCCCCATTGGGGTTGCCAGCAAAACCATCCATGAGTGCATTCATACCTCCAGCAAAGGCTCCAGCCAAACTGCCTGCCATCTCTGTGTTCATGCCTGCTGGCAAGAATGAAGGCATGTTGGAAAGGAAGTTGCCAGCAGAACCATCCATAGGTGACCCCATGCCACCCATGGCACCTCCAATGGCACCACCAATGGCACTACTCATAGCACCACCCATATCCTGTACACCACCAGGGAGTGCATTAGGGTTCATATTGAGAAGTCCCTGTAATATACTCATAGTTTGCATAGTGGGTAATGCTACACCACCCATATCACCACCAGCCTCTCCTCCACCACCGTACGGGTTGGCCATGGTGTGAATACTGTGCTCGTGGTTCCCATACTCATAATCGTCATCATCATCATCATCATCGTCGTCATCGTAATCATCATCGTCATCATCATCCACATCATCGTAGGTGCCCTGGGGTAGACTCTGCTGCATACTGGCCAACAGTGCCTCAAACATCTCCAGGTCCATGTTAGGTGGGTCCTGTAACACAAACAACACTACTTAGTAACTCATGTATATGTCAAAATACGGTGCAATAATAATAGAGTAAAGATGTAGTAACCTAACAGATGTGTAATGAAGGAATGAACGAACAAACAAAGGGGAGGTCACTATCAAACACACACACCAAACGAGAAGAGATGAAGGAAGAAGTTCGGAGGTGGAGCTGTGGAAGAAAGGAGGGAGGGAGGGAAGGAGGGAGAGAGAGGGTAGAAGTGCAGGGATGGAGGGCAGGAAGAGACTGGGGAAGAAAGGGGGCAGGTGCGGGTCAGTGGCCCTGCCCGTCGCTGCCACAGTGAGCCACCTCTCCTTTCCTCTCTCCCTTCCTTCCTCTTTTCATTCTGCTTCTCCTTTCCTCTCTCCCTTCCTTCCTATTTTCATTCTGCTTCTTCTTTCCACTTTACATCCCTCCTACATTTTTGACAATAAAGTTAAATTCAAGCTATCTCCCTTCGTTTTCTTTCTCATGTGGCTACTCCCTTTCCATCTTCTGTTTGTCTGACAGTCTTCCTTTAAATTTTCATTTCCCACACTCATACAGCCTGTCTTCTCAACTCTCCCCCTCCCCCCCCCGCTGTGTAACCCCAACAGGTACCGTTCACCGTCGCCACACACACACACACACCTTACCGGACACTACCACCCGACTGCTGGCAGGAATTTGGTGAGCCCCTCCCGACAACAGTTATCCCCGACTAACTCAACGCCACCCCGACAAACCAACCAACCCACCCCTGTCGATCATAACACACTTCACTAAGCTGCTGGAAGGAGGGAAAGACGGGAGGAAAAGGAGGAAAAGGAGGGAAAGACGGGAGGAAGAGGAGGTAAGAAGGGAGGGAGGGGCAGCGGAAGGAAACACAAGGGGGAAGAAGACATTCAACCCCACAAAGACGAGAGAATACTTTAGGTAATCACCACCAATGTTCATCCTCCTTTGCCATCTACTTATTACAGGATTTGACGAGCTAAATTTCTATACTAAAAATAATTCCGACCCTAGTGTACAGTCGGCTTCAGAAATTCGTACACAGAAGAACATTGGATAAAAAAAAAGATCTTTATTTTGAACACATTGTAATGATTGTTCTGCTGACAGATTCTAATTTGACCCAAATAACATTACCGATACTAGAAGTGCGTTTTGTGATAGAAAGTTAATGTACTAAATTTTGAAGTCACAGAGGTGTTGTATACGAATTCCTGAGACCGACTGTACTTAGTATTATCCACGCTCCAGCAAGACCAGTTACAACACAGACACATGTTAGAATATACTGTGCAAAGTCAAGAATAATTTGTGTGTCTGTGTGTGTGTGTGTCTGTGTGTGTGTGTCTGTGTGTGTGTGTGTGTGTGTGTGTGTGTGTGTGTGTGTGTGTCTGTGTGTGTGTCTGTGTGTGTGTGTGTGTGTGTGTCTGTGTGTGTGTCTGTGTGTGTGTGTGTGTGTGTGTGTGTGTGTGTGTGTGTGTGTGTGTGTGTGTGTGTGTCTTTCACTTCGGCACTGTTCGGGTTCACGTATTTCAACATGCAAAGGGCAGCGTGATTAAAATACACGAATTAATTAATATAACGTAAAATAAATCAAGTATGAAAAAATGTCTGCAAACTGAAAACTAATTACGATTCTAAAATTAACCCCCACCCCCTCCAACCCACACACACATATTAAATACCATACCATCTTTTAATTTACTTCAATCAGATATACTCACTATTCAAAACAATAACACACACACACACACACACACACACGAGTAACAAGACCACCCAGAATGAGGTAGGGTACATTTATTTTGAAGTGGTTTGCAGCAGGAGTCGTCAAGTCAGTCAGCAGCCTACAGTTTGCACCAACATCTAGGCTAACACCCCTCTTTAAGATTTGAGCGGCAGATGCAAATTGAAGTAACACACAGCGAGGAAGGAGGGCGTCAGCTGGTCCCATCATCAGCTCCACAAACCCCTTCCTAAGGTTTTCCTTTCCCCTTCTTAACCCATTCAGTTCCCTTCCTTCCCATTCCCCTCCTTTTCCCTTCCCTCCCAATCCCTCCTGTTCCTTTCCCCTCCTTAACCCCTCACTCCCATTCCCTTCCCTCCTAAACCCCTCCCCTTGCCTCCCTACCGAACCCCACTGTCGACTGCACTGCACACCACACCATGAAATTACACAGGGTGAGGGAAAGAAGTGATATAACAGGCAGACAGACAGGCAGTTAGTCGGAGAGAGAGAGAGAGAGATAGCCAAGTGGGGGGTCGGGTGGGTTGGTGAATGTGAAGTGAGTGGGTGAGAAGGATAACAGTGCTGTAGATAAAGCAAACAATACATTGCGGTCACGATAGCTGTCACACCATCCACTCAGTGCATGAAGCCAACTACCCAACCAACCATCCACTTCACACACACACACACACACACCAGGGAACGAGTAATAATAATAATAATAATAGTAGTAGAGATTCCTTCCTACCCAATGTCAACTATGAAGGTCTGTTTGTTGGGAGGGTTATACTGGATGTGTGGGGAATGCATTAAGGACTCTGTGATGTAGTCAGAAATTTGGATATAAACAAGTTCTTCAAATAGTACCACAAAACACATACGGTACACCTATATGGAAGGAGCTTTGTTTCGTGGCATGATCAGGAGGAAGCAGAAGCCTCCAATTTTTATACTCTATCACAGATTCCTAAAAATGGAAGGAACTCTTGATGGAAAGAAAATTGGAGGGCTACTGAATCCCCTAACTAGGCTATATCCAAAACAACAGATTCTCTATTTATGTAACATCGAGGTGCTTTGTTCTCTTGGCACTCCAATAAAAGACACAAATTCATACATAATACACATTAAAAACACCAAGACACACACATTACAGACACAAATTCACACATTATACAGCACACGTAGAGGGAGACAGAGGGACGTGTTGGCTTGTCTAGTTATGCATCAAATGATAATTAACACGAGTATCTTAGTGACTGGAGAGGCTCGCGACCCGACTGATTAGTATATTAATTGGCTGCACGTGACTGATTATCTATCTACCTCGAGCACAGACAGGTTATGCTACACTCACTCACTACTACACACACTTACTGAAAGAGAGGCAGCAGGGAGGGAGTGGAAGTTAGATGATCATGGGTAGAGATGGAAAGGAAAGGATAATATGAGAGGAAATGAATGGATGAAAGGAAAGGAAGGAAGAAATTAAAAAGAATAAATATAGGAAAGGCAGGTGGAGGAAGGAAAGAAGGTAGACAGGATTAGGATGAGGATGAAGGAGGTTAATGTGGTGATGATGTCACTTTCTTGTTCACTCACTGTAACCACACCTCACTCACCATCCTCTTCTTCACACCATTTCTTATTATTCCTTCTCTCTCTCTCTCTCTCTCTCTCCACACATACACAACCATCCAGGCCACTAAGATAACGATCAGCGGGCCCAGGTCTGACATACACCCCCCCATTCCTGCCCACCTCTGTCATTCCCTCCCTCCCTCTCTTCCTCTCGCAACCCACCTGCTATACCCCACCTTGTTCGGCCCCTACTATCAAGGTTGGATGGAGTGGGGGGTAGAATTGGGGAACTGGGTGTGGGAGAGAAGCGGTGAAGTGTGATGTGGAAGCGTGGAGTGGGATGGGATGGGAAGGGAAGGGGTAGGAAGGGAGGGGTGGCAAAGGAGGGATGGGAAGGGATGTTAGAGACGAATGTGTGGTGATTAGGGTACGAGTAAAGTTCTAAAGAAGAGATGAGTTACTGGGGAAGAGAAGAAACGGTGAAGGTGAAAATACACAGATTCTCTTCTAAGTTCATCTGCCTTAATAATAATTGAATACACTTTTCGCGTACATAATAGTGTTCGTTAAGTTACAAAATAGCGTAGTTGTATAGGATAACATTCGGGTGCAGTTTGTTATATAATTTACCGAAAAGGGCAGGAAAGAACATACATACTACGTGAGGGAATCAGTATTATATTTTCGACAATCGAGTTTAGATACCTTTCATCATTTCAATTACTTTAGAAAATTTTGATAATATATTTGACAGTGATATAAATATGTATGATCTCAGAAACCTCCACTAAAGCTTTGTTTGGTGTGTTAGGAATTATTGTGTCTGAGGTGTGTTTGTGTGTGTGTGTGTGAGGTCAGGATGTGTTGACCAATGTCCGTTCTCGACCCACGTCACAGGAAGGATGTTCTATACAAAGAGTTACAATAAGGGATGACCATCACTAGAGTTGTGTTGTTGTTGTATTTGGGGAAACTTAGTTACTCTCTCTCTCTCTCTCTCTCTCTCTCTCTCTCTCTCTCTCTCTCTCTCTCTCTCTCTCTCTCTCTCTCTCTCTCTCTCTCTCTCTCTCTCTCTCTCTCTCTCTCTCCGAATTAATGACTGAAAAAATTACTTTTTTATAGCCACCATTTCAAAGGAACACAACCAAGGTATAAACTCATTTCACATCGGTACAAAGTAGAATAAGCACCATACCGCACTAAACAACACAACATGCAAACGCCCTATCAATATATATTCCTACATCATCCTGTAATGCAAATGTATAATGCAAAAACATCCCTCTTTAGAATGCCATAATGAAAATAACAACACGATGTAAAAATTCCGACACACAAAATGTATACACCCCACTCACCACCACATCCAAATTTATATTCACCTCGGGTTTTATTTTATTCTGGTTTGATCCCCTCCACATCCCCTTCTCATTATATTCTTCCTCCTATCACCTAAACATACATTATTGGCTGACACAACCTTGGTCAGTCTGTGGGGTTTAAACTAGTAGCCTAAACGTGTGTGTGTGTGTGTTCCTGGTTGCGTATATTCATAAGTGTGTGTTCAGACGTGGGTATATTCAAGCTCATGTATATTCATGTGGGTGTGTTCCGGCATGGGTATATTCATATGTTTAGTTGTGTGTGTGTGTGTTCAAGCTCGCGTATATTCATGTGCGTGTGTGTGCGGTCGACGAACGTACTATTGTAAACTAGCGTACCTTGCATCCTCTTCCTCCTCCTGCCTTTCGTCCCCAACTCGTTCACCCCCCCCCCCCCACCTCTCTCTCTCTCTCACACACACACACTCACTCTCTCTCTGCACCTTCTTCATTTTCCCACCATTACTCACTCTCACACCATATTTCACCCCGTCCACTTCAAGCACTTCTTTCTTCCCCTGTACTTAGGACCCAACCATCCTAAAACACCCACACATAAATAAAAATATGCGTAGGGACTCCTTATGTATGTACGGTTCACGGACACACACACATACACGCTACAAGCCTTTAAAATTTTCCCACACAACAGAATCTCTTGTTGGGTAATTGCCAATCGCTCAACTTCAATGACACTATTACGGGATCTGCCTCGTGGCATAGTTAGTTGGGAAGAAGAATCAATACCAACGAGAATCTATAATTGAATATTACTAAATAGGTAGACTATGTCCTTCAAATGTTACAGAGAGAGAGAGAGAGAGAGAGAGAGAGAGAGAGAGAGAGAGAGAGAGAGAGAGAGAGAGAGAGAGAGAGAGAGAGAGAGAGAGAGAGAGAGAGAGAGAGAGAGAGAATGTGTGTGTGTGCCAATTCACCAACGAGTCTACCCTTAAATCAACACTGAAGGATAATGGGTCCTAGTCATGGTGGTAGCCTAGTGGTGGAGTCAGCCCGCATAGCCTAGCCTAGCATCACACCTGGTCTAACAAATTGATCTACAAGCATTTATTTACATCAACAAGTGGGTCTCGTTCTCCTCTGGCAACCTGGCAACACAAACAAGGTCTTCTAAGGATGTTGTAGCCTTGAGTGTCGCATGAATAGTAAGGCGAAGGTTTTATACTGTTATTGCTAGAGGTCGTCGTGTGTATCAAAATGTATTAGGCTAGCTGTGGGTGTTATTTGCTGGTTGTAATGAATGTAATACCAAAGTTCTCATTAAGGAGGAAATGTTGTATTGGTAAATCTGAAGCAAATGAATCCTACAAACTATTCCAAGCAACGAAAAACCATCCCTTTGGCTTCCCTGGTCCTGTTTCAGAAGCATACTTTGATAACTTTGGTGGAATCAAGTCACTCCAATGTAACAAAAAGTAATTACCACCTTAAAACAGTGGCGTATTCATTTATTTATATCACAAATGTATAGTTTCAACCAGCCTTGTAAGAACCAGTTCATCTATTCAGTTTTTTTTGTAAGATAGTTGGTGGACATGTAAACGATTATAAGATGGTCATTATAGATAGGAAGTGAGGTTTGAGGAACGTACAAAATATATTAAAACTTGTATCCACCATATTATTAGTTAATGTTGGTGCAATAACTCCGATCCCCAGGTGCTACTCATTTGCATAGACCGTTTTCAAAATGCAGCATCGGAGCAGTGTTACGTTATCAGTCAGGCTAGGACATCGATAGATTGTTGGAATCCTATGAACACACAAACAAGACCATTATAACAACAACTTCACGCCTCCACCAACAAGCCCGCTGGAGGTGAGAGAGAGAGAGTATGTGTGTGTGAAACTATACTCTGTTCACGCTTGGATGGCGGAGAAGCCTGGCCCTCCAGGTGCGGTGGGCAGGTCAAATACTATTTCGCTTCCCTGATTGGCAAGAGGTGTTCAGCACACCGAGACAATTAGAAGTGCTTCCTTTTTTCATTAATATTTCTGCTAATTAAGCATTATTCATGTATGTTATTACTCACTCATTGTCTTAAATAATATATGTGAGCCTTGCGGTCAAAATTCACAGTGACAATTTATTTGGAGCTCGTAATATCTTGATTTGAACATAGAGTGTGTAGTAAAAAGTGAGCGACAGTGAGAGGAAAACAGGTCAACTGGAGGACTTCTCAGTAACCCTTGTGACTTCCCGTGTTCGAAAGCAGACTTCAAGGCTTCTTCGTCCATTTAGTACCAATTTTTATACATTTCATTTCACCTATCTTTCGGAAGCACAAGGGACTGTGTTTTTATGCAACGATTATGTAGAAAAAAACGTACACATAAATTCACTACTTACATAAACAGGTTAATATATTTCAAAACCATAGCCAAACAAAGCAGCCGGACTGGGCAGGGAGTGGTGTGTATGTGTGTGTGTGTGTGTGAATGGATTAACAAACCGACACAGGAAGTTGACAGGCGCCTATAGGGACCTGAGATTAGAATATGGTCTAAGGTTGTAAGAGAGAGAAACTTAGATGAAGGTAATAAATGAGGAATAATGAAAGTGAAATAACTTATGATGTATGCTACTGTTAATGAGAGAATGAATAAATTGAATTAAAAAAAATATATAATGCCATTAATCACAATAATTCTATGTAGGCCTTATATGATATGTGGGATAAAATATCATTAGATTATACTTTTATGTGGGATAAAATATCATTAGATCATAGTATATAGAAAAAGAAAGGTTGTGGATCAATCGTGAATACGAGAGAGAGAGAGAGAGAGAGAGAGAGAGAGAGAGAGAGAGAGAAGTGGATGGAAGAAGAAGGAAGGTCAGGTCACTGATGAGATGAACGCTGTTGTGTGTGTGTGTGTGTGTGTGTGTCTGTGAGTAACTGAAGCTTGTGTGTATGTGTTAAACTGAAGCTGGTATGTGTGTGTATGTGAGTAACTGAAGCTGTTGTGTGTGTGTGTGTGTGTGTATGTGTGTATAGTAACATGTGGGATATAATAACATTAGATTATAGAACATGGAAAAGAGAGAGAGAGAGAGAGAGAGAGAGAGAGAGAGAGAGAGAGAGAGAGAGAGAGAGAGAGAGTGAGAGAGTGGTATTAGCTACAGGTCACGGAGATTAACGGACCGCTATGTGTGTGTGTGTGTGTGTATGTTTGTGTGTGTGTGTGTGTCACCAAATGGACTCGAAACATCCCCATCCCACCATCTGCCAATCAGCAGCATTCAGGAATGTCCCTGAGAGGCAGGGCTTCTCCGCCATCCAAGCGTGAACAGAGTATAGTGAGGCGTGGGAGTGTGTGTGTTAGCGCGCGTTAAAGACTGTGTGTGTAGGATAGGTCTGGTGGTCTGACTGTAGGCGGAGGGTACATAACATAGCCTAAGACGTGTATGTGTGTCTCTTTGTTTGTAGGTTCAGTGGCCTAGAGAAAAGAGGATAATAAGGGAGTAGTAGGGATGGGGAATTGGGTAATGATGAGGTGTATACAATTATTATAGGTGAAGACGCCCCCTCTCCCCCACACTTCATAGCTGCACCTAACCTATACACTTCATCCATCCTCTTACAACCTACACATACACCTCATTCATCTACACATACATATACACCTCACCCATCCTCTTGCAACCCTCACAACCAATAAGAAAATACAGTACCAGTAAATAATATGGTGTAACTCAAGTAAATACAAAATATATTCCCTCCTGCTAGTAAGATGGTTTGAATTCATATACAGCTGCTATTCAATATTCAAAACAATAGTACATGAAGACGCCTACACACACCACCAATCTGTTCCCGTATCTATAACTTCACAGTCCCCCCCCCCCCCCATCCTACTCCTAATAACTTAATCTGATACGGTACTAATAACCTTGCCTGCCTGCCTACCATTACGACCACGAAGCTCTCTACTCTCACACTCATACTTTTACTTACCCTATGAAACCCCAAACATATCAAATTTCTAAAACAAACAAAACAAAGATGATATATTATTTGTGTGACATCCAAAGGGTAATAAATAAATAACCCAAGACTGAACAATGTCTTAAGAGAATTAATTAATATTGCGTGGGACTAAAGCAGGATGGTTTAATACACCAATGGAAATCCCTTGTTATGTATGGGTTAAAAGGAATTTGCTGGCCTATAAAAATAATACCGGACCCCATTATGAACCCGGCCATAGCTGAGCACAAGGACTTTCTTCACAAGAGCTCTCCAAAAAGTGAAAGGCGATCCCCCACGCCATCTGCATCAGGACACACACACACATACAGAGAGAGAGAGAGAGAGAGAGAGAGAGAGAGAGAGAGAGAGAGAGAGAGAGAGAGAGAGAGAGAGAGAGAGAGCTACACGGCATCCAACGCTACACAGAGATTAAAAGGTCATCTCTGCCTAAACCACTTCAAAAGAGAGAGAGGGAGGGAGGAAGGTGACGAGAGGGAGGGAGGAAGGTGACGAGAGGGAGGGAGGTAGTGAGGAGGAGGGGGGGAAAGGGTGAGGACGAGGGGGGGAGACAGGGACGTGGTTAGTTAAGGATTGGGGGGGAAGTTGTTAGGTAAGTAGGAAGGTAGGTAGGACGAGTACTGTAGGTTGGGAAGTGGTTGGTAAGTTGAGGAGACTGGAATAGGATGAGAGAGAGAGAGAGAGGTAAGTGGGAAAGGCAGGCAGACAGGCAGGAGGGACGGGACGAGGCTAGTGGTGGCAGGTGGGATGGGGGTGGAGGGGATAGGGAGATGGGCCAAGAGGGAAGGGGGAGAGCGGAGGGGGGCGAGTGGCTGGCTGGCTGGTCGTGTCCGATTTCGCGAGCAGGTCTTGTCACTGGCAGGGTCTTGGGTTTCACGCGACACCACTCACTCATTTGTTAGTGTCATTCATGCCCTCATAGCCCTGAGATTGTTTACCCTGACACACACATACACACACAAAACACTTTCTAAATCAGTTGCAACAAACGGAACACAAAAAGGTTAATGTAAATGAAAGTAAATTGTAAATGATGTATAAAAAAGTAGCATTGACATACATATATATACAACTTTCCTGCCATTTTCAATTCTACAATACCTTTCATTAAGTGAGCGAGATACTGACATTTTCTAAAGAATCCGGAGGCTCATAAACTAACATTACGCAAAAGGTATAAAAACACTCTGGTAACATGTAAAACTGGTTACGGTAGCCTACCCGTTATATTTTGCAAGTTTGTTAAACAATGTCATTGCCGGGTAACTGGTAAGAAAGAGGTTTATTGAACACACTTAAAATGAATGAGGGTACAAACTCTATTCCAAAAATATCTTGCATTATGCGATTCATAGTATTCTGAATATGAAGCTGATTATTCTCAGCGATAATAATAATAACAGAACGAACAATACATGGTCTGGTGGTTCAGTGTCTAGTCATCATAGAATACAAACCTTCAACATTTCTCTCCCTTCTTAATCTTCACTCACTCCCTTCGTCCATTTACACTACGGTACTTGTATTTTTTTTGAGTTGGAGCTGCTATTACAACTATGATTATTCTTAGTCTCATCAGAATCCCGGTGTATAATCACGGGGTGAATAGCTTTCCAAATTCAAGCATAAAATAATGAGTTCCACAAAGGAATACAAAGGAAGAACAGGTCCATAGTGGCCTTTTACAATTGTGGTTACCTGTTTAACTACTCTAATCTAGACTACATATTCTCTACTTTTTTCTAGATTTGCATTTACTGTGTTGAGTAGTTTCGTTTTCTTGCCAAAGCCTCAATCAATGATCTGGCCTACTGTATTAAGGACCCTGTGATGTAGTCAGAAAATTTGAAGATAAACGAGTCCTTCAAATATTGTCACGAAGCACCACCAATATGGAAGGAGCTTGTTTCGTGGCATGGTCAGGAAGAATCAGAAGTCTCCAATTTTTCATACACAATCAACAGCTTCAAGATATTCGAGAGTTAATTGGTTATTGTTTACTTTTCCCTTTGTGTTTAGCGAACCTTCTTACTCATCCATCCGGTTGACCTTCCTGTCTGCCCCTCGCTACTCACAGCCTCATCTCATGTTCCCACCCTTCCTCTCCCACACCACTACTCATCAACCCCCTCCCCCATCTCTCTCTCTTGAAACTTAAATCTCTTTCCTACATACTTTTCCTCTCATTTAGTTTATTCCCTTCCACCTTGTTATCCTTGTACCTCACTCCCACCACCTTCCATTTATCTCCCATTCCCAACCTTCCCTTTCAACATCATCATCATTCCTATCCCCCTTCCTCCTCCTCCCTCACCCTCGCCCCGGGAAGCCACTCACAACTACAACCTAATTAATGTAGGGTGTCTCGTCTACATCCTTACATACATCCCCCTTCTCCTCCTCTCCTCTCCTCTCCTCTCCACTCTCCCCCTTCATCACGTTTATTCCATCTCCTTTATCACTTTTATCCTCCCCCTTTTTCGTATCCGTTTTCCTTCTCCTTGACATGACTCAATTTTCTTCTCGTCTAGCCTAATATCCTTGCCTTTATTTACTTTTATGCTGTTTTACGAATACAATGATTAGGCTATTCATGTATATTCATTTTCCTACATCCATTTTATAAACCACTTCAATCATGTATAAATATTCCAATCATTGATACAGTAAAAAAAATTGCCTTCCACTTCAATTCATCTTACAACCAATTACACCTTTTTTTTCATCTGTTTTTCGTCCCCATTTCTCATTCACCAGACCAAGTTTTTTTTATCGTCCCCTTTTCTCTTTCACTCGACCAATTCTTTTTTTTACACCGAAGCTGCTGCGGCTCATTTCCACTCTCCTCCCCCACTTCTGATGGTGATAATTTTCAGACCGTGCTCTCCTCTGTAGCCTAATTATACCCTTACCACCTTCCCCCCTCATCCTCTCGTCCATCTCCATCCGACCATTACTCTCTCTTTCTCTTTCTCTTTCTCTTTCTCTCTCTCTCTCTCTCTCTCTCACTGAATGTTATTATTATTGTCTGACCTTAATATTTTGTCTTATAGCCTGCCTACATGTGTGGTCTGTGTTGTTGCTACGTGAAATTATGCATATACAAAACTCCCATCCTATTGTCTTTAGTGCCGTATATAACTTCGGCGTTCACACTACGGGTTAATCCCTTCTCTAAACAAAAATAAATTACACTCAATTCTACGCACGTTTCTCCTAACACACACCCAAGAAAACAAACGCATCAAGGGGACACTGCCATAAATAAACAACAAAGTACATACAGCCTCTCCGCTCAGCAAGAAAACACAACCAACCCACTTCACCTTCTTCAGTATATATTGATTTCAACGCTGCTTAGAGGTTGATCCTACTATACTAACTATAGTAACCAACAACAACAACAACAACAACGCCCTAGCCTCTGCCGCTGCCGATTGCCTCTAGCGTGGCCAAGGGTAGCAGGAAATGACGTCACAACCCACACACACATTAACAAAAAAAGGGCCTACCGTCGCGTTAGTTTTTAAGAATCGTTTGTGACGTCTAATGGGAGGCATTTCTTAGATAACACAATGACTTGGCAACAGTTAGTCTTTTCTTCTTCGTTCATTGTCTATCCTGTGTTTCAATGGTTAAATATTTTAGTAATAACAATGACACAAAAAACTGCCAACACAAACAGGACTAAACCCAAGGAGAATAATGAAGGAGGCGGGGGTGACACAAGTAATGGAGCAGGGCAGCGTTAACAAAAAGAAAAGACACCCACATGAGTAAACAATTAGATGACAGAAGCAGGGGACCGTGTCAACAGTGGCTGCCCTACCCTTCCCTTCCCACCCAGCCACACACACACACACCCTTCCCTCCCCACCATGTTTCATTCACACCACACACCCTTCCCACCCAACCATCTACACACCAACACACCCTTCCCACCAAGCCACACATCCTTCCCTACCTAGTTTTTCATTCACACTACATACACTCTTCCACACTCGACCACTTAGAATAACAATAATGATAACAATACTACTACTACGACCTACAAATAAAATTAATACTAATTCTGATTCTGTGGTAATATTGCAACTGATTAAGGGAAATAACACCACCATAAAGGAACACAGTAAATTTATGAAAGGGGAAAAAATCCGACAAAGAAAAGGGGAGATGGGTGACAAAACATGAGAGGCGGGAAGAGAAGAGGAAACACTATACCACTAACATCACACTTGGCATTCTCTCTCCTTCTCCATTCCCCTCTCAGATTCTTTCTCCGTCTCCCTCCCTTTTTTTTAGGGTCCTTTCGTATCCCTTCTCCTAGTCCTGACATTCTTCCTCTGTTCCTATTCTATATTGTATCTATTATTATTATCATTATTATTCCTTCTTCGTTAGGAGTGGAAGGACTGAAGAGAACGAGGGAATAAGGATACTGAGAAGGGAATGAAAGGGCAAGGGAGGGGAAATTGGGGGAAGGGTGAAGGAGTAAGAAGAAAAAAAGTGTGTGTGGGAAGGAGACAGTGACTAGTGTCGTGAGGGGAAGGAGGCGTGAGAGAGTAGAAGGGAAGGGAAAGAATGAGTAAACAGAGGGAGGAGGAGGAGGAGTAGAAGAACACACACACACACACACACACAACAGTAAGGGAGGAGCTTTGGGGCCGTGGTGACAGCGATAATAATGAAAACCAGGTCACCATATCATCATCATCACCACTACCACCACCAGCAGCGTCAGTCAACACTACCACCCACCCACAACTGGCCTCTCTCTCACTCACTCACTTTCCCCACCACCACCACCAAGCCAGGGATGAGGGCCACAGGGGGGTTGGGGGGGAAGAGGGAGAAAATCAACTCTACTCACACACACACACACACACACAAAACCTCGACACACCTTCCTACACATACTTACACCCTTGCAAAACAACCCACGCCCCAATCAGAAACGCTTCTACTCCACCCCCACCCCCCTACACACACACACCTTACACCTTTATTACCCACACCGCCTACCAACACAGACACACACACACACTTGCTCCAAGCCATGACCGCCTACGACACACTCACAATTACACCTTCACTTCCCACATTACCAAAAACACATCACTTCTACATTTTAAACCAATATAATTAGGCTACCATTATAACTATACTACATGTACAGTACCTACAAGCACAACCTACCACTACCACTACTACAAGAACTACCAACCTACCTACTACCACTACTACTACCTACCAATCATACACACAACAACCACAATCACTCTCACACCCATACCATCAAAGCTCCTTCAATGCCAAGCCCCACTCTCTGACAACACAGTCCCCCTTAACCAGAAACATTGACACACGTGGAAACAACAACATCAACAAGGGGTTTACAGTACTGTGGGCTTGAGTTGATTCCTCGAAACTATTCCAAGCAACAGGACACCGTTATTTCTCCTAATCTGCATGGTCCTGTTTCCTGACATACTTTGGAGTACTCAAATTAGTTCAATATAAAACAAAAGTGAACTATCTATCCTCTTAAAATGCATTCCCTCTGTGTTTCCTGTTTCCTCATACTTAGTCCTAACTGTACTCGGATTGCCTGGTCGTCTAAATGGGGGGTAGGAAATAGTGGTGGTCTGTTTGGTCGAATCGAAAGTGTCGAATCTGAGTTTGTCTCTCTTCCAGGAACGAGATAAATTACATCCGCTAAAGCTTCCTGAAATGACGTCAGCTTTGTAGAATGACTCGAAGGAAAGTGGGAAGGAAGAAGTCGAGGGGTGGAGGGAGGTAATGATGAAGATGAGAAGTGGGAGAGAGGGGGGGAGTAATGAGATGAGGTAGATGAGAAAAAAGACGAAAGAGAGGTAAAGAGATGAGGGAGAGGGAGGAAGGGAGGTAAAGAGATGGCGGAGAGGGGGAGTGAGGTAAAGAAATGAAAAAAGGACGAAGAAGAGAGGTAAAGAGATGAGGGAGAGAGGAAGGGAGGTAGTAGAGATGAGGGAGAGGGGGGAGGAAGAGAGGTAATGAGGAGATGAGGGAGTGTGTGAGTGGGGGAGGGAGGGATGTTGTGAGTGAGTCAGTGCAGTGGTATGTACTGAACGTCCGAGGCAGTGACGTCACCCTAGGCACACAGTTACTCAAGACGTGAGAGTTGACGTTACCAGGACGACGATTCTGACAGTGGTGTATGCATTTGTTTGATTCCTCCTTCTACTACCACCACTACTACTAGCCTACATCAGATTTACTAGGGATTGAAGGATTTGTTTGATTCCTCCTTCTACTACCACTACTACTACTACTAGGCTACATCAGATTTCCACGGGACTGAAGGTGTTGCTGATTTTTGCCAAAGCTAGTCTGACCCCACAACCAATTCCCCACAATACGAATGGGGGTCAGTTGGGGATTAATAGTCAGCTCCCAGCAATTTCCCCACCACTTGCAGGCCTTGGGAAACACGAATGGGGTCTGTTGGGCTGACTACTATACCATATTTAGTAACCCCAAGTGATTCATACCTCAGAAATCCTTATACAAAATGTACCCTTGCTTTTACGAAACTGGTGGAAGGAAAACACATACATACATACGATACAGATCTAATGGATAAATGAGAATATTGTAGTTTCATTATTTTACATTTACGTCGCATGCTTGTAATGTCGAATTTCTCCACCAGGGTGTGACGTCACTGTGGGGTTATGACGTCACTAGGAGGTGTGTAACAAGATCCGACCCTGGTTACTTACTGGTCCGGTTACTTACTGGGTCATTACACCACAAACGAGGAGGAGGAGGCTAGGCTACTGGTGGTTGGTTACTATATACTGTAGTGGCCTGTACACACACACACATACAACAACAAAAACAGGGAAGTTTCTGATGGTTAATTGTATGTAGCCCCCCTTCTCTCTCTCTCTCACACACACACACACAACAACAACAAACAACACCCTTTATTCGGTCGGTCCCTCACTTTCTCTCACCTCTTGTCCTACACCTGCCTGCCTCCCTTGCTTGCCCCCTCCACCCCCTACCCCCCAAACACACCATTTCTCCCACTACCTCCTTCCCTCCATCTGTTTATGTCGTTTACTTGGTGCCATTCCTTCAACGATTCTACGTGGTGCAACAGTTCCCTTTCCTTCATAGTATGTCTCTGATTTTCGCTCACTATTCCTATGTATTCGTCTATTTTACCATCTGTTTGTCGTTCACCTTGTCTCCACTTTCCTTCGGTTCACTTCACGCTATGCACTTTGATTTGGGTTAAGGCTTTTTGTATTTATCTATTTTATATTGTTGTTCCTCGTTAGCCTATCACTTTCTATAACTTTTTACATGGGGTTCTTTCTCATCCACTCAAGACTCGTTCTCGCCCACCTTTCTGGTTTGCCTTTAGGTTTATACTTTCCCTCGTCTGTCGTTCGTTTCCTTTCCCCCTCACCTGTTTGCCTACCTGCCTTTGTGCCTCTCTCTCTCTCTCTCTCTCTCTCTCTCTCTCTCTCTCTCTCTCTCTCTCTCTCTGTGTGTGTGTGTGTGTGTGTGTGTGTGTGTGTGTGTGTGTGTGTGTGTGTGTGTGTGTGTGTGTGTGTGTGTGTGTGTGTGTGTGTGTGTGTGTGTGTGTGTGTGTGTGTGAGTGAGTCCTTCTCTTCATCCCTCCAGGTGCCTCAAATCAACCATCCAAACACTTCCTTTTACATTTATATTTCCCCACCCACACACCACATCACATCACATCACAAGCCACTTTCACCAACCCACCCACCGGCCTTTAACCACATTTCCCCCTATTTCCCCGTCAGCTGCTTTCACCTCCACCATCATCACCACACTGCCAACACCACCCCATCTTCGCCTACTATCCTATCACTCTGTTACTCGCCTTTATTTCACCACATCCACACCTACTGTATTGCCCTTTTTTTTTATAGCTTCCAACCACACACAAGCATGTTTTTCCTCTCACCGTTTCAATCCTCATTAATATTATTCCAACACCCCACTTCGTACTAACAACACATCTTCGTTCCTTGCGTCGTACACAAATACGATTGACTGTAAGACTAAATTTGTAACCTTTTATTGGCTATACCACACTCGTAAACAAAGGACGTCGTGAGGCTGGTAAGGAAGGAAGGACACACACACACACATGCTCGGGAGAGAAAAAGTGTTCACGTGACGCAGAGTTAAAAGTTCAGATCACATGCGTGTATACAAAAAAAATATACGTTCACATAAATGATATAGTAGGAGTAATAACGTTAATATAGGAATAATAATAATAAAAAATAAATTGATAGATAGGCGATTGGTAGGGAGTAAAAAGTTCACCTGTGCGTCCCCAAGCCAGAGTCAGCAGAGGCGGAACACAAGTTATGGGGTGCCAGCTACATTCAAGGTCGACTGTTGACGAATGGGGGTGTGTGGGGAAGGGGAGGGGTGGGAGGCAAAGAGGCATAAAGGGGAAGTATGTACCTATAGGGGTGTGTGTGTGTGTGTGGGGACGAGGGAGGAATGTGCTGATGAAAAGGGAATTGGTGGGTGGTAAAGGGAAGAGATGAAAAGTGCTTCAAAAAAAAAAAATATGTGGACGAAAACAAAGAGTGATTTGGAAGGGACATGAGAGGTTTATAAATGTAAATTAGAATAATTAGTAACCTAACCTGTACTGCATTACAGGTACAAAAAAAAAAAAGAGGGAGTGGGTATATTTTCACGAGACAAAAACTAAACAAATAAAATGAAAGAAAAAAGTATGGTATTGTCCCACTTTCCTCTCACACCTGTGTAATAAGCTAACCACACCTGTCACATGTAGAAAAAAAATTATAGATCCCGTAATAATAACAACAGCACACACATCTGTCCACCGTTCTCTCTCTCTCTCTCTCTCTCTCTCTCTTTCTCTCTCTCTCACACACACACCTATAATCATTAACATCTGTCTACCTATATTTTCTTACACCTGTTTATTTCCATATTATTATCCAAGACACCTGTCTACCCCTATGTTTATGTTTATAGAGGTTCTATTTCATCTACGCACCTGCCTATCTTATTCACCCCCCCCTCCTCCTCCTCCTCCCTCCCCTGCCCCAACCTCACCTTCCTTTATTCTATCATCATATACAAAACTTCTTTCCTGCTTAATTCTATCATAATATACATTCGAGTTTTGTTATGTGGGTGGAAAGTAGGAAGAAGTGGGCATGTCACGTATTTCATTTTTTGTTTACATTTTTTTGTGTTACTTCTGTACCAACTGCTTAAGGCCACCAAGAATACAGTCATGAAGGACGGACGGATGGACGGACGGGAAACCTTTGTATTCGGGAAGTTTGTACAGGCTGAAGGTAAATATGACGAGTAAACGAACAATTGAAGGGGGAGAAAACTAAACCTTATAACATTTGAGGGAGAGAATAGTGTGTGTATGTGTGTATGTGTGTGTGTGTGTGTGTGTGTGTGTGTGTGTGTGTGTGTGTGTGTGTGTGTGTGTGTGTGTGTGTGTGTGTGAAAAGAGAGAGAGAGGGGAGTACAAAAGGTGAGAAAGTGAGTCAAGAGGAAGGGAAGAGAGGTTAAGTAGGTAGGGTGTGGAAGTGAGTCAATAGTGGGAAAGGTGAAGTAAGGAGGGAGAGAAGGTGTGGAGGCAAGTATGGGAGGGAGAGAGGGAGTGGAGGCAAGTGAGAATAGAGAGACGGTATGATTAAGGAGGGAGAGAGGGAGTGGTGGTAAGTAAGGAGGGAGTGGAGATAAGTAAGGAGAGAGTGAGTGGAGATAAGAGGGAGGTAAGTAAGGATGGATGGCTGACTGGTGTGAGGCAGGCAGGGAGGGAGGTAGTAGTGAGGTAGTAAGGTCCACCAGTGCTTAACCCACATCACCAAGGTTACGTTAATCTGTTCATGGAGAAGGAGAGAAGGATTTCCTTTCTTACACTTTCCCCTTCTCCACACTTCTATTCCTATCAGATAACTTTCTTTCCTTTCCTTTCCTCTCTCTCTCTCTCTCTCTCTCTCTCTCTCTCTCTCTCTCTCTCTCTCTCTCTCTCTCTCTCTCTCTCTCTCTCTCATCTCCCCTATCTCCTCCCATTTTCTCTTACCTCTTACCTACTTTCCTCTCACTAACTAACTCTCTCTCTCTCTCTCTCTCTCTCTCTCTCGTCCCCAACCCCTCCCTCTATCTCCTCCCTCCTTTTTCTCTTACCTCTTACCTACCTATTTCCGTTCCTCTCTTACCTTTATCTACCTCCTCCCTCTCACACCACTTATCCCCCCCATTACCCTACCCCCAAGGGCATCCCACCCCCCAAAGGAAGGAGATAAGGGTGTGATTTGCAAGGGCCGAGTTAGGGTTGTACAATTAGTGGCCTGGGGGAGTGGGGGAGGGAGTGGTGGGGGCAAGGGAGGACAGAAGGGGAGGAGGAAATGAGGGAAGAATGAGGGAAAGAAAAACAGTATAATAGGATAGAAATGTGTGATATAGAAAGGAAGAAAGAAATTAGTGAGACAGGAAGGAGGAAAGAAATGAGTGAGGTAGGAAGGAGGAAAGAAATGAGGTAGAAAGGAAGAAAGAAATTAGTAAGGTAGGGAGGAGGAAAGAAATTAGTAAGGTAGGGAGGAGGAAAGAAACGAGTGAGGTAGGAAGGAGGAAAGAAATGAGTGAGATAGGAAGGAGGAAAAAAATGAGTGTAGTTGAATAAGGAAAGAAATGAATGCGACATAAACTAAGGAAAATAAAACAAGGTGTGTGTGTGTGTGTGTGTGTCTGTGTGGAGGAGACGGGAGCCTAGCCCTGCCCTCAATTCTTGCCTCCACCCCTCCTCTTACTACTTCGACCCTGCCCTCTCCACCCTAGCCTAGCCTGCCCACTCCACCTTCTTTTCCCCTCCCCATCCCTCTCCCTCATCCCTACCTTCTCCATAATACTAACTCACACACACAGACACACACTCACTCACTCACTCACTCACTCACTCACTCTCTCTCACCTATTTTAAATCTGTACTCTCCCTAACTACTTCTCTCTATTTTTCCTTCCTAACCACCTTTCATTCAACCCCTTCCTTCTCTCTTTTACACACACACATACAGTCAATCCTACCCTCCCCTTTCTTTCCCATTACATACACGCTACTACAGAGTAATGTCAGTGTGTATGAGTGAGTGTGTGAGTGAGTGTGTGTGTGTGTATATATGTATGTATGTTTGTGTGTGTGTGTGTGTCCCTTCCTTTCCGGTTTAATTAGCCAGAGGGGATGGTTGGGGGAGCTGAGGAATCTTCTACTTTCTATCCTCTCATCAACCAACCAACCTCCTCCCTGATAACAACTAATTAATCCTTACTTCCATTACCATCCCACTTCCAGTAATTTAAAGCCACGAATCTGAGTAATAATGATGAAGGTAATCCTTAATTTTGTCTGATAGTTAATCCCACAATCATTAAACACCACTTTCTCCTACTATATTATTATACGGTACCTCTCTCTCTCTCTCTCTCTCTCTCTCTCTCTCTCTCTCTCCGTGTGTGTGTGTATACTATGCAACAAACCCATTTCCCTCCCGCTAACCTACCAACCCACCCTCTTCTCTCTGCCTATTTACCTCCCTCCCTTCTTACTATAAAACCCACCACACCTCTCCATCCACCACACACACCTATCCCTCACCCCTACATCCCCTCCTCCCCTCCCCCTCACCCCCACCAGATCAACTTTCTCGCGTCAGTCAGGGCCACGTAGCGTTACTCTTCTGCCTCCCCTCCCCTCCCCAACAAACAGACACCTCCCCCAACACACTCCCCCTCCCCTATCCCACAAACTGACCTTCCTCCCCCCTTCCTCCCACCCACCCCCTACCCCCTAAGCGTGCCCTTTACTGACCCTCCCCCCTCCACCACCACCACCACACCCTTCCTACCACCCAACCTTGCCTACACTTTACCTTTACTCAACTCTAACTCCCTTTCTCTCTCTCTTTCCATTCTAGTTATCTATCAGCCGACATCTACGCAACACACATAAACAAATACACACAAAAACACACACACACACACACACAGAGCCAGGTATTTAGGTTGACTGATAGCTCGTCGTGGGGATGACCGAATAATTACAAGACGTGTTCAAAGACGTGTGTTGATTACGTCGCAAATAAAAAAATCACGAAATTGTGCAAGGTGTAATGATCTATTTAAACATTATGGGATTTAATATGTATCATCACATGCACTGAGTACCTGCATTCTATATCAAAGCGTGTCATACAATGTACACTCGCAATCCAAAATATGAATCCAGGTCTTGTTTGAAGTTTCGAATCATTTGACATATTAGTGAACCAATTACAACGCTAATCATGTTTCGTATTTGCTTGAGCTCGTTTACGACTAGATCAGGCTATTCGAATCAAGCCTGGATGTATACATATTTTAGATTGAGAGTGTACAGTAAAATTGTTGTATCTCAGGTTATTATTACTTACGAATAGGTGCATTTCACACTAGATATATAGCCCGTGTAACCCTCCCGTTCACCTCCCCCTTTCTCGTTCACCTCTCATTCCGGCCCCCTCCCTAAACACCCACCACCACCACCATTACTCCCCCCTTCTTCCCGTTCACCTCCCCCACGTCACGCCTCGGCCGGAAAGGTCAGAAGAGAAGAGAAGAGGAGGAAGGAGCAAAAAAAGAAAAAAGAACTATGACCGTGAGTGGTGTAAAGAAACTGTATATCCTCAGCAACAAAAGGAAAACCAAAATTGGGACGATAAAAAACAATAACAAACAGTTTAAAACTATACATAATATATTCGTGTTAGCAATGTAATCTACAGTACATATAATATTATACACTATACATTGGAATTAAAAGGACATAATAATATATAGTAGCTTATATTCAGAGTTTACAGTATATTTATGTATATATATATATATATATATATATATATATATATATATATATATATATATATATATATATATATTTAACTTGTCATGGGAAGATATGCCAAGGCACACACACACACACACACAACGCTGGATCAAGCAAGAAGCCATCCAGCGAGGGACGATGAACAATATAACGAAGACACATTACGCAAGGTTCGTGATGCTGAGTCGTGCCTCTCTCTGCCTGTCATTTTCCCAGTTTGCCTGCCAGTCCGGTGGAGGAGAGGAAAGGTAAGGGGAGGGGTGTGGGGGGGAGTGTCAAGGGTGTGTGTGAGAAAGATAGATAGAAATACAGATACATAGATCGATAGACATACCCGGTAGATGTATATATATATGAGAGAGAAAGAGAGAGAAACTAGGGGGGAGGGGGAAGGGTAAAAGGGCAAAGGAAGTGAGTGAAGTAGGGGGACGGACCATACACACACACACACCAAGCTCCCCCTTCCCTTCCCTTCACCCTCCCACCTAACATAACACACCTTTTTTTTTCTCTCCCATATTTTCGCCTGTATCCCCGTCACCGCCTAGGCTCCCCCTCCTGTCTTTTTCAATACCCGACCACCACACAGCCAAAAGTTAATACTCAACACTTCATTCCATATCGTTCACCTGTATTGACAGTATTGTATCGAAGCGTTTCAAAAGTATCTAACGTTACAGGACAAGATCGGACATTGTTATTTAGTTAGTACCGGTATATATATATATATTTTATAAATACAGATGGGGTTTAATGCTGTTAGTTTAGGTTACATTTTAACAAGACCAAGGTGATGAAGTGGTAGGTAAATATATTGTGCTCGGTTAAAGTCACACCAAGTCAAAACACACACTCTTAATAAATAAACACAAGAAATGTTGGGGTTATAATAATATGTTATGGTTGTTTCCCCGTACCAAGAGACACTTTGGAGTAACACAAAGCCACCATCATCAGTACTGTTCACTCGCCACTTCAGACTGAAAATGACCACGGCGCAAAAAAAAAAAAAAAAAAAAAAAAAAAAAAAAAAAAAAAAGGAAAGTGAGCGAATTATTGTCACATCTCATCGTGTCATTTCACCATCCTTCTATTCCCACAATTACCCACCCCCTCTAATTTGCTCTCCTGCCTGCCTGCCCTCCCACTCATATCCCCTCCCTCCCTTACTCCCTATTCAAGCCCCTTCCTCACATACCTTTCCTCCCACTACACATATATCTACAGTGCTGTATATACCTGTTTCATTCTCCTGTCCCATTTTTCTTTTTCATCGTCACACCCATTCCTTCTCCATTTACCCATTTATATCAACTATCTTTTATATTTTATCAGACTAGGATAACTAATCATACGTTGTGGTTATGAGTTCGAAGGTAAATGAGTTGGTGAGTACAGGTGTTTGTGTTGGATGTTAAGAAAATTGGAGGATAATGAGTCCTTTAAATATAGCCACGACACACACACACCTATATGGAAGGAGTGTGTTTCGTGGCATAGACAGAATGAATCAGAAGCCTCCAGTTCCTATACATGATCACAGGGTCCTTGAAGCTTGGTAAACGTACCGTACCCACTCGAGGTTAGGACTGGGCAGGGCAAGGGGAGGGGAAAAGGGGACAGGGGAAACAAAGGTAAAAGGACATTAATGATGAGAGTTAGTTAATGGAAGGGTAGGGAAAGGGAGGACACGGGGGGAGGAGGAGGAGGACGGTCATGGAAGGGAGGATGGAATGGGGAGGAAACAATTTGGGTGTGACTGAATACGAGAGAGAGAGAGCGAGAGATAGAGAGAGAGCAATGAAATTAACGCAGGACGCCTCTCATGCAGCCTCTTGTTATTCCACGGCACCAGTTGACAAAAGAGAGGAACGCGAGGCAACACACACACACACACACACTAATGAGCCCCACTATAAACCAATAGAATACTAGAGTCTATTGGTCTTGCCTAGTACAACCTGGACACTTCACAGCCTAGTCTTTTATAATTATATAGTCTACACCATCCTTAAACTGATATGAAAGGCATTCGATGGATTGTACACACACACACACACACACACTTTCTCTCTCTCTCTCTCTCTCTCTCTCTCTCTCTCTCTCTCTCTCTCTCTCTCTCTCTCTCTCTCTCTCTCTCTCTCTCTCTCTCAATCCCGTGTTCATTCCCTCGTAACGGGATTCCAAATGAAGCCAGATTCTGCCAAAGGGACCGGACAAAGAAGAAGGCAACCAGGGAAGGAAGGAGGAAACTGTGTTGGACCTTGTGACAATAATTTATGGTAATCCAACTCGTTAGTGGAGGTAATGATACGCGAGAGTTGGCGCACCACCCCCACTCATCCACCTCACCCACCCACCTACCTACCTAGTCATCCACCTCACCCACCCACCTAATCATCCACCTCACCTAACCAACCATCCAACATTTAACCAACTAGCTATCCACCACCACCAGCCATCCACCAACCTAATCATCCACCTCACCTAACCAACCATCCACCCCTCATCCAGCCATCCACCTCACTCACTTAAAATTAAAAGATAAGATACAAGCAATGCAATAATCATTAGTTTCTTTACAGTGCTTCCACCTCCCATCCAAACTAGTCCATGCCACAAACACACATACACACAAACTCTCCTTTATACATGATGAAATACGGTGCTCATCTCTCTCTCTCTCTCTCTCTCTCTCTCTCTCTCTCTCTCTCTCTCTCTCTCTCTCTCTCTCTCTCTCTCTCACACAGACACCAATGAAACAGGAGCAAAAAAGGCAGCAATGAGACACAGGAAATTAAAGGGACAGTGAAATGAATGGTATTAAGAGAAGATAGGAGAGCATCAAGACTGAGGAGTGACGAACAAAAAGTAAATAAATAATACGAGGAAAAGAAACTAATGGCAAGAGAGAGAGGGAGGAACAGGGGAGTGGAAGAGGGAGGAAGCAAGAACAAGGTAGAGAGAGGGAGGAGGAAGGAGGAGAGAGAGAGTGAGAGAGAGAGATAGGAACAGGGGAGGGCCGGAAGGGAAGCGGATGAGAGCTATAGAGAAAAACAAACCAAGGAAATGTGAAGGAAGAGGGAAGGGGAAGAAGGAACAAAGGTGAAAAAGAAGTAAATTTAAAAGAAATACGCACCAGCTAAGAGAATAATATTAATAATAATAAAGAATAACAAAGAAAAGATGGAATGAAAAATAAGAATAAAGAATGAAGAACAAGGAATAAAACAGAAGTAAAGAGGTAAGGATGTATGAGGGAGGGTGGTAGGTAAGGATGTATATATGGAGGATAGTGAGGGAGGGTGGTAGGAAGGGAGGTAAGGATGTATGAGGGAGGATGGTAGGTAAGGATGTATGGAGGATAGTGAGGGAGGGTGGTAGGAAGGGAGGTAAGGATGTATGAGGGAGGGTGAGGGAGGGTGAGGGAGGTGTGTAGTATGTAGTAGGTGTGGGGTTAGAGTACGGGTGGAGGGCGTGGAGTGGAACTGATCCACTTTCCCTGCTCGTGCGACTGCAACCAACACGCACACACATACACACACACACATAGAGGTAGAAAAGGGTGGGAGTGATGTAGACGGAAGGAGATGGAGAGATATAAGATGGAGTGATTGACAGGTGTATGGGAGGGAGAGATGAAGAGATATAATGGAGGGGCGAAGGAGATATAGATAGATAGATATTGGAGGATGTATGGAATGACAGGATAGGTGGGTGGGTGGGAGTGATATGGAGAATGATAACAATAATAAAGATACAGGAGAAATTATTAGGATAGTGGAGGTGGAAGAACGAACACAGTAGCACAAATCCAAGAGGAGGGAGCAGCAGCAGTAGTGGTGGTGGTGGTGGTGGAAGTAGCAGTCTTTATAATAATAGTAGTAGTAGTAGTAGTAGTAGTAGTAGTAGTAGTAGTAGTGGTGGTGGTGGAGGTGGTGGGGCGTCACGGTCTAGTGGAGTAGGGCTCAAAAGGTGTGGAAGAGGGAGGGAGGGACGAAGTAAGCGACGAGAAGCGAGGGATGATGAGTGGGTAGTGAGTGACTAAGCTAGGTGTAGTGAGGGAAGGAGGGGAGAGAGAGAGTTGGAGCGAATACAAAGTGACTGGGAGATATTCAAGTGAGTGTGAATGGAGAGGGAAGCACGCAAGCAAGAGAATATGTAGGCTATTGTATGTAGCCTATGTACGAGGATGAAAAAAAGAGAAAGAAATAAGTGTGATGGAAGGAAGAGGCGAGGAATACGAAAGGGGTGGACGGGCAAGGGAAAGGTTTAATATAATAAGCAAGAGAATTATACACGAAGATACTGGAACAAGAAGAAAGGAAGAGACAACAGAGTATGACTATTTCTCATCACACGACCCCCTCCTCCCCTTCCACCAATTCACCCTCCTTCTCTCCCTCTCTCTCCCTCGTCCTGTTCCTCACGATTACAGACAGAGCAGCTGGCGGAAATCACATTAGAGCGAACACCGAAACAACGCGGCGAACACGACACCGTAAGAGAAAATATGAACAGAAAGAAAGACGAATAGTGGGTAATGTAGATAAAGAAAGAGAAAGGTGGGAGGAATGAGAGGTGAAGGGAAAAAACATAGATGATTGGAGAGAGAGAGAGAGAGAGAGAGAGAGAGAGAGAGAGAGAGAGAGAGAGAGAGAGAGAGAGAGAGAGGAAGTGTTCTGGGGGGAGGAGGGGGTTGAGAAGCGCAAACACACACACACACCACCTGACACCACACATGCTGACACCACCACCACCACGGAGGTCGAATGAGGAGGGGAAGTGGAAGAGAATAGGATACGTAAGTAGGGAAATAAAGAAAACAAAAAGAATATTACGATAAATGATCAGCCAATATTATATATGGGAAAGAGCTAAACAAGAAAATGGACATTCTATGAAAGCTTGATATTACAGAAAGAGAAAGCAATGGAAACAAAAGGAAAATATAAATACCGACAAAGAAAAGAAGGAAACAAAAATACATGAGTAACAACGGATATGTAAAAAGAAGTAAGGTAAGGTAAAAGAACGATAAGAGTAAAGAAACGATAAAAAAGCAAAGGGCAGAGGTAATAACAGCAGATGTGTACAGGAAGAGTAGCAAGAAGGGCGGGGTGCGATGGGAAGTAGAGAGAGAGAGAGAGAGAGAGAGAGAGAGAGAGAGAGAGAGAGAGAGAGAGAGAGAGAGAGAGAGAGAGAGAGAGTATGTGTGTGGAGGAAGGAAGAGGGAGCACCCCAGATAATAATGGGGGGGAGGAGGTAGTAGAGGACATACACCCACCCACACACTACAGTCTGGTGGAAAGGTGAGGATGGGAAGGGAAAGGAAGGGGAAATGGGATGTGGAAGGGAAAAACAGTGAGAGTAGAGATTTTTAGATAAGCAGATGGATAGATAGAAAGAGGAACAGTGTAGGAGGGTATTTTAAAAGCTCATGAAAAGTAGATATGAGAACACATCCAAAGAGAACCAAACAACCACATTCCCAAACAACAAAACAATCACACAAACCCCTTCCTACTAAACACAACAACACTACAACACACTCCCAACCTCAGCTTTACACATCAAATGAGAGATGAGTTCACTGCTTGCTGAAACCACCACCACCACCACCACCACCGGAAGCATTGGTGGTGGTGGGAAGATGTCAACGCACCGCACATAGTTATCAGACTCTTTCAAGGCGGAAGTTAGTGACTACAGTATCATGCAGGAGGAGGTCATGGCAAGAGAAGAGAGGAAGAGTGGGATGGGGCGAGGTGAGGCGAGGAAGAGTGGGGTGGGGCGGTGAGGAGAGGGAGAGTTGGGTGGGGCGAGGTGAGGAGAGGGAGAGTTGGGTGGGGCGAGGTGAGGCGAGGAAGAGTGGGGTGGGGTGGAGGTGGGGCGAGGTGAGGGATGGAAGCAGTATTGGATGGGTGGGTGGGTGTGATGAGGGATGGGAGTAATATTAGTTGGGTGAGATGAGGGATGGGAGTAATATTATTGTGCATGCATGGGCAGAGACAGGGAAGTAATAATAACATGTGCTTCATTTGATCACTTGACAGCTAGCCTAATAGTCTCAACTCGCTCATAACAACATATCCAAATCTCCACCAACAGGCCTAACCGGAAAAATATCTGATACCGGTACCTTTCAACACGTGGTCTGCTGTGGCCTATGTATGAGAAATTATATCAATCCAATATCCATTTATATTTCTCAAAGAATACGTAAACTATTCATCTTACAAATCACACTTCCGTGGATCAGTTCACCTCACGTCCGGCGGCATTATTCTCCAAGTGTGATAGTTTGTAGGCACCGGCTATTTCCAAAACCACCTACGTAACTATAACCCAAGATGTGGCATATAAAGTTAACATTATCATCAACATAAAAGAGTAAGGGTTTTAAATCGTACACATTTGGGAAATATACCGTCTTATCGATAAATCTCGTTAACACTCCACTGTTTGTTTGTTATCCTATTCATCTTCTCAACGAGCTGTCCCATTGTACCATGTTACCTCTTCCGTTCATCACTTACCTCAGAATACAAATGAGACGTCAAAATAACACACATATACACACACACACACACACACACTTTATCATGCCATCTTATTTCCCAGTTATTATATCATACTTAATTTCCTCTTCCATCTCTCTCCACCCGCCCCTCCCTTAGTTCAATCTCATCCTCCCGCCTCTCCTTGTCAACATCTCATCTTTCCCTCTTTATTAATGGACCCTTTCTCCACAGGCATTTCCATGGATATCCTCCTCGATGTGTCTGTTTAACCCCCCCCCTCCCCCCGATCCCCCTACCCCATCTCTCTGACTCTTGCCCGTCCTCAGTCTGGCCGTCATCACACCCTTCTAATCAGCAGACATTATCTCCCCTTATTATCTTCCGTAATTGCCACTTCCTTCACTTGTCTCTACCTTCTTTCAAGCTCTTTATTTACAACTTCCCCCGCCGCCTTCACATTCGTCACGACACCTACAACAACAACAACAACAGAGACCGCTAGCAAACAATGAACACGTGAGGTAAACAAGTGAATATCGAGGGATAAACACCAACACACTGGATGTAAACAAAACTCGCAGTAACATAGACACGAGCGACAAAGAGAGTAAAGAGAGCGCGTGCTGACCAACCAACCCGTCACGCCTATAAATCACATTAATCCAGCCGTAACTTGGTTTAATTAATTGCCTTCTCATTACTTCTCTGTATTTAATTGGCTTCTCATTAGTACGTCTAGACCAATTCGAGTTCTGTAGTATTTTGAATGTGCATCGGCGCAATTACAAAACATTTCTCGTCTTCCCACTAGGCTATTGTACATCTCATTAACACGTACGTCCCCACCCATCTATTTATAATTACTGTATACCGGTATATATTTATATGTTTATTTGAAATTACTGTAGCCTACATAATCAGGAATCCCGAAGGAGTGGATAGGGAGCGGAAGGAAGAAACGGTGAATGGGAATAACGGATGGATGGGAGGAAAAATAAGAGGGTTGGTGGTAAAGAGGAAAAAAAAAGGAAGGCAGTGACAGGAAGAGTTCAGCACAATTGCCAACCATTACATACACCTCACGCCAAGGACACAACCCTACATTCATAACATACGTACATACATAGCCTACATACAAGTTAGGAATGTGTATATTATAAGACAGTCCATACCCTCATACAGCATAAACATCCACGCAATACAACGCTAGTCATGCGATAATAATAACAATGACAACAAGAATTATGATAGTATGTTAATCACGTCAGTAGATGATTAGATTGTATAGTATGTTAATGCACAGTAAATTATTATATATATAGCTGGTATGATCAGTAGAACATGACACATATTATACAAAGTAGTCTTTTGCATACGATACGCTTATATAAACCTGACAGAAAATATATTACCTGCTTAAACGAGTCTAATCCTCAGGCCTATTATAAGTAACATAAAACAGCATGGTCATAATGAAACTTATTACCCTATTCCAAAATGAACATTAATATCACACCCCAGAGGAATTTATTGTACAACTTACTTTTCAGAGGCAAACCAAGCCAAAGTCAAAGACAAATTAATGCGTTCGAACACTCCCCTCCAGGATCCTAGCAAGGCCACCCCGCCATAGCATTGGCGGACCGCGGCCTCCACCCAGCCAACCCAGGACCCGCACACACAACAAAGAAGCAGTAAAATGTACTATGACCACCATCGTTTCTATTATACTAAATACACACACATAAAGACGAATCGGCCTTTACAAATAATATTAAAATTGATTCTACTGTAGTTATATAATGTAGACAATCGTTGCTACTACGATATAAAACTAATGCAAATATTTGGCAAATAGGCATCTCCAGCTGTAAGTCACCTGTGGGCGAACCCGACAAGTTCAGCGGTGGTGAGCGCCATGACAAAGGCACGCCAGAAACTTGTCCCTACATATATACATCACAACCAAACCAACACTAATGGAATATAAATATGCAGCAAGGCACTACACAATCTATTAAGGATCCTGTGATCAAGTATGAAACTTGGAGACTTCTGAATCCTCCTGACTATGACACGAAACAAACTCCTTCCATATAGGTGTGTGTTTCGTGGCAATATTTGAGGGACTCTTTTATCTCCAATATTCTGATTACATCACAGGATCCGTAAACGGTAAAAGTCACTAGTGGCTTAGGTTATTCTGCCAGCAGTAATCTACGTTATTCTGATCATACTGTACTGTATACCGTTCACACATCACACACAACAAACACGTAATGGTAGGCAAGGCTTCAGCATAATATGAAGACTTAAGAGATACGAGGTTAACCTGTTGTAATCTTTAACAAAGTAGCCTTGCCCTACTACACCTTGGCTATCATCCTGTCTAATCTGTCTTTTACCTACCTACCTACCTACCTCAGCGGACAGACCGACCTGCCACCAACAAAGTCCCCAGCCCATCACACAGTCACGTAATGGCTCTATCCCTTACGTAATTATAGTAACGACCATTTAGGCCCACAGACGCACTAATTCCAGAGAAAATGCCCCTCCCTTGTGCATATTCATAGCTCCACTACCACCGCCACCCACGAGACACAAGGCCCAATACCAGAGGTCACAATGTCTTCCATAGCATATAACAGATACAAATGCCCCGATATTTCTCAGACTATCATATAAATGAAACACGTGACTGCGGCGACAGTGTTATCTTCAAATAAATCAGGTAACCTATGTCGTAACTAAGGTGAGTATGGGTACTGAACTGATTTGAACTAACCAAAATAAGATAGCCACTGCGCACTCAAGCCTATCTCCCCAGCTTCTTATCACCACACAACAGTCAATGACACTAAGCTGCGACAAGGAATCTAAACCATAGATACCAAGAACAAGACCAAACAAGACTTACAAAACTAGCTCGACCAAAACAAATATATATGTATAACTTGCTAGATGTCAGGTATCACATGGTTTTGTTTAGTTACAAATAATAGAGGAAGCGTCTAAACACAGACCTAGCGCAGACTCAGATGGATGCCACCGATTTCTCCAAACTCATATGACTCATCTCAGTACAGTGTAGGCCTATGTGGCATGTTTCCTGGCATTTCCTAATTCGCCAACAAAATCACACCGTCCAAACGTTTCGCCGTTTGTAGTGTCAGGGGCCAGGGGAGGGGATGGACAGGGTTGTTATGGTTGACTGACTGCCCAGGGGGTAAGCTTACAAAATGACAGGAGAGGAGAGGATAGAAGAAAGGAAAACGGGTGATAGGCAAAGGAGAGAAGGAAAAAACAGATAGTGAGTAATTGAAGGGAAACAAAGACAAAGTGAGATGGACAATGAGCCGAACCACAGAAACTGAAAAAAAAAACGAAGAATACTGGTTTGTGGTGATAATAGTCTGGGAAATGAAGGATGAAACACAAGGACAGGTAGAAAAAAAACAAAAAGCATAAGGGAGGAATGAGACAAGGGGTGGGAAGATGATGAAGAGTGGGTCGACAAGCATAAGGGAGTGGAAGAATTGTGATTCACAAGGAAGGTGGTGAGGAGTGGGTCGACAAGCATAAGGGAGGAAGAGGAGATAGGTAGTGGGAGAAGGGTGATTGAGGAGAAGGAAGGCTGTGGGAAAGAGAGGGTCGACTGAGGGGGAGGAAGGTTGAGTTGAGTGTGACTGTCCTGGGCTGGAATGTTCATAACCGGTTCCTGACTACGAGGACATAAAACCCCAAAACTGAAATACCTGAACGATTAACACAAAGTATTAAATGCACAGGAAGAAGGAATACTAATACACGGATAATGTACTTCCTGTCCAACCAACACCATGTACTTAATTTACAGGACAATGCTCTAAAGTGATCGGTCTGTATGCAAATAACACTACATGGAATTCAGAAAAACTGGCACCGATAAGAGTAGAATCATCAGCCATTAAAATATATAGACAATTATGGTAATAAAATATGAAGCCATACAAGGGAAAAACAAACACTATCTCATGAGAACTCGGACCCTCCCTCCCTCCCGCAAAGAACAATTTCAAACCATAACAATACACTACAACACTATCGTACGGTCACAACACAAAAGTATCGTACAATCAACCTGTTGAGTTACGAACCTTCGACGCGTGTCCGCCTCACCAACACGAGGGAGAACCACAGTATCTCACTTTTCAGAGACCCCTAAACTCACATATTCCGCGCGCCATACACAAACACCGACATACAATAGACACAATACCATCTCTGGAAAGGCTCCTAAGACGAGGCAACCTTGTCCCCCAAGACGTAAACTCAGTGGGGATTGGTCCATTTAACACTGGCCCAGGCCCCCACGTATTTTCGTCAATTATCCTGATAGTTACCGCTCACAAGGGTAATTGGCCGCACGATACACGGCCGAGTGAAACAAAATGAAAAAGGGAGTCATCCATAATGGTACGGCGCAGCGGGAGCAAGTCCGAGGTGAAGGTGGTAGATGCCACACGCCACCAACTGAGATATCTCAACATCTACTTTCCCAATTCGCTGACAAACCTACTGTTTGGGCCTACAGTTATACGGGTGTGTTGGGTGGAATATCTAGGCCTCGTAACTTTAATCGCTGTACTCTCAGAAGACTGAAATGGACCAGTTACAAAGTGTAAAATTATTCGACAGCTGGAAGCCAATAGCAACCTGTTTGCGGTTGACTAGGAAAGGGTAGGGGAGTGGGGACCAGGAAGGTTGGAGGGAGGGGCCTACGTGTATGATAATTAGACAATTAGATTATTTAAAATCTCTTATCTCCCTCCACTTCCACTGAAGGGAAAAACGTATTATTATCTCTGCGAGCGACTTTATGTGAAAGGTGCAGTTTACGTACCCTTTGGCGAGCTACTCTTGGCATACAAATAGCTGATAATTAAGATATGGAACGAGGCGACAGTCAACGATAGACAGGGAGGATACACACGCAGGGCATGGACGGGGGAGGGTGGGAAGATAGGTAGGGGGGTGGGCGAACTATACACTTTGCCAGAATTAACTTAATTCGACCATTTCATACCGTGCGACCTGTTGGATAGCCATTGTATCAGACCACCACAAGGAAGACGAAATGAACCAATAAATGGACACAACAAAAAGAAAAGTCTGGGCCAAGCCACCACCACTAACTGAGATTAGTTCAAAACATAACAAGAGGGAAAGAGAGGGGGGGTGGGGGGACACCTGACTACCTCTCTGCCAACAAGTGGGGATGTGGGTACTGAAAGTCTCAAGCCACCAATAACACCAACCCAAGTGCTACTAAAAACAGAATATAGTACATCTGTTTCGATCCATTACAATATAAGAAGACAAGGTATCCTTTCCTATCTGTAAACAAGGAGGCGGATTACTACACAAATCTCACATACCATTATCATAGCACGTCCCCGAGTAATCTAATTGTATCTAACCTAATTAGCCTACACAAGATACAAGGACCCTGGGAACGTTTCTACATTACATTCTGAACACTACCGATCGCCGAGGGACAGGCGGATGAACGGACATCTTTGTATAGGCCCATGGGCTCCCTCACACACAGCCAGCCAGTCACCATAAAACTCAGGGCTCGCTAACACCCTGACGAAAACAAACCCATTAGATCGTCCAACTCTCCATCAAAACACCCTCCTCAACTCAACGGGGTACAACGCATGGGAGAAAAAGTACTCAAGCGCCTGTCCATTCCAGCCGACTCCATAAACATCACGTCGTCGACTGATCACAAAGACTTGCAAAAAAAAATATTACAGCTATCAATGAACACCACCTCATAGCAAAAACAAACAAACATGAAATAAAATAGCTGATAATCCGTGATTCAACTAAAGGCCAGTATGGAACGAAAAATTATGTCTGCGACTGTACAGACCGGGGGAAGGGAGGGATGGGAGGAGGAAGGGGGCAGAGGAATCCATGACAAAGGGAGTGGGAGACTGGCATTGTGTGCGTCCCCGCGGAGGGCTGGCCGTATTCCTCGTCAAACCCAATTTACTAGGAGTATAGAAGAAAGTGTAGGATCTTACAGATCTTCAATACTATTGTCCACCGAATCCAATCTCAATTTTTCCACTCGATGATCGTGTTAAGTTGCTTACAACTCGATTCAAGGATGACTTGAGTGTAAGTGTAATCGATTTCCATATATACCCCTCAAATCTCTTCCCTTTCCAACATCTCACAAATGCAAGTGCTCTCCACATTCCTCAGTTTCTCATGATATCAAGTGTTCCATGTAACCAACTATTCGAAATCTTTTACCAACAGATACCGCTCCTCTCACTATCCTCCCATCCTACCCCTGTATTCCTCCCTCCCCTCCGGTCCTGTATAGCCTCCCTCCATCTCATCCCCCCCCACCCCCATCACATTCCTCCCAAGACACTGACGGGAGGAACGCAAGAGAAACTGAATAAAGAAAATCTGACTGGGTACAAAACATCCCCTTGTCTTCGGGTGGCTTGATAAGGCCTGATGGGTTAGGCGACGTTCATGGAAATGCACAAGAGAGCCTAGTGTGGTGGAAGGTAGAAGGAATGGAAGAGGAGGAGGATGCGTTACAGGGTGGTGAGGAGGAGCGCAAAGGAGGTAGAAAAACGAGGTGGTGGTGGTGGTGTAGTAACGTAGCTACAGCATGATACAAGTGTAGCATATTGGGGGAAATGCGGTAACAGGAGTGTTTTAGGTGACAAAAGACAGAGCTAAGTGGAATAGGAATACAAAGATAGGATGGGGTGAGATGTTTTACAAAACGTAATCCCAAACACACTACAAAAACAAGAAGATATATGAACCATAATTCGTAACATAGACACACACCAGTTGTCACAGGACCAACTTCCCTTCCCAGCTTTCACCACCATCCCTGTTGCCGCTACCAGCACCACTCCACACCCATAATATATAATATACCATGATTACCAACACTCTTACAGTAGATACTGTGATTTTTCCTTTTTCCAGAATAAATTATCATTCCCTTAAAACCAGGCGACGGGGAGTGGAACAGACGGAACAAACTAAGCTCAATTGAACCTTGGAAGAAATAAAAAACAAATAATCAAACAGTACTGCAGCATTTGAAAGTATGATCGACTTAGGAATGTCGGTAATAACAATGCAACCAGGCAAGGCGATGAACTGTACCACTGAACATTATGCTATGTGCGGGAGAACCTTTTAACCCACAACAACCACCACCACGAAAAACACCCACACTTCCTGCTATCCCCCCCCCCAACCACCGTCCAAATAACCCAAAAACAAGAGAAAATGGCGAAAATAGGAAGGTGTGTGTGTGTTGGGAGGGGGAGGGAGGAGCAAAAGGTCGACAAGAGCGGGAAGGACGAGATACGGAGAAGTGAAGAAAAGAGGAGCTAGTGAGGAGGGGGAGAACAGGGGTAGGTGGGTGTGAGGAGGAGACATGGGACAGGGAAGGAGGGAGCTAGGAAGGACGAGGAAGGAGGGGGAGTGGTGAAGAAAATATAATAGGAAAATCTGTGATGGAAAAGGATTGGATGGAGAAGTGAAAGGGAGTTAGTTGGTAGGGTGAAGGAGAAGGAAAGGTGAGGGAAGTTTCAGAGCAGCAGATGGTGGCGGGAAGGAAAAGAGGAGGAAGGGAAGGAAGAGGGGGGAGGGAATGTGAGGTTTGGACTCTGTAGTAGGGTAGGTAAGGATAGGTAGGAGGAGCAAGAAAGTGTAGCGGAGATATTATGAGAAGAGAGGTGGAAGTGAGAGAGGAATGGAGGGGGTGTACGAAGGCGGACGAGGGGGGGAGGGAAGGTGGGAGGGGAGGGGTAGAGTGGTAGGGGAAGGGAGAGGGGGTAGGGGAGTGTAGTGAAGGCTCGGTAAGGCCACCCACAAGCCAGCTCACGTGTTGTTGACAGACGCCAGGTGACGCCTATCTTAACCCTAATTTCCCTACCCCTCTACCCTGCCTTTGGACAAGAGACACAACCATTCCTAACCTCCAACCTCAACACGAGCGAATTAGCACAAAAATACCGAGCAAAACGACCCTGGGACCACTCAGGACTACCAAACATTGACCCAGAGTAGGGGGCCAACAAGACGGCAACAACAAGAGTAGAGGAGAGTCGAGTCGCGCACAGGTAGGGGCGTTTCCTCCCGACGCCTCACTACTTAGAGGGCATGCCGATTATGTCTTTCTTAGAGATTGGATTTGGACTTGTTGCATCCCAGCTTGCACGCACGGCCTAGCAATTGCACAGACGGAGGGGTGATTGGGTGCCGCAGCCGCCGATGAGAAGGGGCGGGTGGGGGGCGGGGGGGAGACAGGTGAAGGGAGGGGAGAGGGAGGGAGGGTTCATCAAAAGTCCTCAACCCACAATTAAATCGCTGGCGACCCTCCGCACGCTACCTGACTGGCCGGGCCGGAGGGGTGCATCCTACCCGGCGGCTCACACGCATACGTACACAGACACACGCACAAACTTACACGCCTTGCTGCCTCACACTCTCTCTTTACGCAAGTGCATTTCCATGGAAAATCCGTATTAAACTATCAGGCACCGTGGTTGACGAGGGGTATCGCTTCGTCACACAACACACATTACAATACAGAGCGATGTAGCTTTAAACAGAACCAAACACTCTCATGGAAACGTCATCCACTTGCATCCACACCCTCCCCCCTCTCTCTAACAATTATTCATCAAGCCATCACTGAATCGGGACTGGTTAAGGTGCAGGGTTTAGGTACACAGCCAAAACATCTTCCCTGATCACACTTGCACTTTCATGCCATCTGAATCAAGCTCATTGGGGTCACTAAACAATCAATTAATTAATTTTATACGGAACACTATAAATTAGAGGGTAGCACAGAACAAGTCCGAAAATTAATCTAAAAGAAGTTACATAGTAAAACCTCAAGAAAGGTACATTTTACGGCAACAATTTTTTTGTTAATCTGGTCCCTTTCCCGGCATACTTTCGAGGAATAAATCAGCTGCAGTGCACAAAATGTATAAATTATCCCCTTGATGTAAACCCAACCTGGTAATAGTGGAGAAATCACAAAAAAAAAACAAGCTCAGAAAGATCAGGAACCGTGTTAGGGAGGGACGTGGGTTACCGCTATATCTCCAGCCTAATTACGATGCCCTGGGAGGCGCCGGGGCAGGAAGCGTTATCTGACCGAAATACGATAAGGACAGGGCGAGGCTCGTAAAGAAAATGGTTGAGAGGGGCGACCTGAGCACGCCACTTATCGCGCCGTGGTGATAACTCGGCAAATTTCCCTCATGTTTCCGATACCAAGACTACCCGCGACCCCTTGTCATATTACCAAGGTGTGGATAAGTGTGATTGTGTGTGAGCTTTGGAGAGGGACAATAGCTAGACTATATGCAGTCAAAACAGTGCGAAATTATGAATGATTACGATAAATGAGTAGAAGGGATTTGGGAACAAACAGACTGATGATAGTAATACGGTATATGAGGCACACGATGGTTTATTAGCCTATATTTAAATGATCTAGCTTAAACGGTACCATATTAGGCTATATAGGGGACGATCATTAATATTCTGCAAACTTACCAACTACCTACTGGTGAATACTCAATACATAATGGCGGATATAGTAGGCTATAAGGTAAGGTTAGTAATCAAGCACAGCTAAGTTCTAAGTACCAGAAATACGGGGAAGATGGGAAATGACCAGGGGTGGGTTTTTCCACGATCGAAATCTTAGTTTTTCAACGAACAACAATCCAGTGAATACAATAATAACCAGACGTTGAGCAACTTCATTCCAGCAACTCTGGCAATTTAGAGTGTGTATATTAAAACCCACTAATGTTTACAAATTATCTAGAGCTATATATGTGGTATCCTACTAAGTGAAAAATACACCGCATTAGATATAGGACACTTGAGCATCAACATGTGCTTCCTAGGTGCGCATTAAACGTTTCTATATATATAAGCTACAAGTCTGGGAATAAAACGTTTGACACCAACATGTCAAAAAGTTATCCTAGATGCGCATTAAACGTTTCTTATCTAAAAGTCACAAGTCTCGGAATAAAACGTTTGACACCAACATGTCAAGTTATCTGTATGAGGAAAACACAACAAATCTGTCCCATGAAACCTACAGCCACGCTGGTGCTGTTGACATTTAAGTCCCTCCACTAGCTGGGCGGCCACGGCGGAAATGATGAATAATAACACTTCCAACACCCGACTCTACCGACCTTCCGTTCCCAGAGTCAAACCACCGGAAATATTTATCAAAAAGCCACATACTACACTGAACTTGCCCTGGTACAGCACTCTCGTCAGGCCTACACAAACCTCAATAGAAACACGTGTACCCAACATCACAGTTTGACCTTAAGTCTGAAGAATTCCACACGTGTTGAACGAATCACTTCCATATCACTAGTCAAATGGGTCGCAGTACACCACTTAAAACATTTCAAGAAACGATATAGCCAAATACTGCACTTCAATAAAACCAATGCCACATTCACTACATAAATAGCCATACGGTACCAACACTTTTGCACTCCTCGGACACGCACACACACAAATGTCTGCACATCACCCACAACATTTACATACAATGCTACAACATACAATTATACGCGACACACTGACCGTATCGGCCACACCATCAGTTATCACCACCGCCACCACATATACACTGTTCAACTGTAAGATGTAGCTTAGGTTATACGGGCTGAAAGAATCCTTGTTAACAACACATCACTCAGCAGTGTGCGAATTCCACCCCTAAAGCAGGCTACCCGCATTGACAAAATAAGAAACACTTCTGCACTGCACCAGCGTATTTTGTTGAGCCAATCATCGTCCGTTGTCGTTGAGTGGGAGATGGTCATGGCGCCTTTTGGGCTGACAGACGAGAAAGGACTTTTAACACGATCACAAAAGAACCCAAGTGCCGATTGCGTGCGTCAGCTAAACAGGATGGCTTTGTAACTAAACACTTCGGGCCCAGCGTTAACACACACTCCTATGTCGCAACTGTACCACTCATGATCACAACCCTAATCTAACCAGTTTACAAACACATTACAAATTATGACGCTGTGTTGAATTATGGCAAAATTAAAATCAGGCAAAGAAACATTCTATTACTATTAATCTGTTTAACACCAATAATACTTATAAAAAAAACACAATAATACTTTGCTCTCCTAATACCTTCAGTACAAGTAAATCATGCGCAAAAATGTAAGCAAAGATTTTAAACAAAAACTACATACAAATCTACCAGCAAGGAAGAGTAAACGTATAGCCTACAGATGTTCATGGCCATTTGCATTTGTACCAACACCTGCCGACCTAATTCATAACACTGACATTCATGAATAAGGTACATATATAATGATGCTTATATTAACGAAGCCAATTCACCCCAATTTAACTCTGAACACCACTAATATCTTACTAATACAAGCAATTATACGAGAGCACCTGTTGCGTAGGCAGGCTATAAATAACTGGGATTGGACCAGTAAATCTTGTCTCGCATGAAAAGTAGTTTGTAAAACAGAATACAAAATTGCACCACTACTGCCACACTTTATAGATTAGCAAGTATGAGCAATGGAGCACTGATAAAATCGATGGACGGAATCCTACCCATTCCTATCAATCTACAACCGTAAACAAAACATTTATATTGATCTAATATTTCCCACAATATTTAAAGGAAGGAGTACTGTAGGTGAACATGGATGTTCCTTATCCTACCGCCCTTCCCCTGCCAACCCTATGAACAAAGAGGGTCTTGTGTGAGGCAGACAGCGTGCTCCTTCTTCCGTCCCCACTGTCTGTGTTCCTTTCCCTTCCCTTGCTGTCCACCTCAGTTACAGTACTCATTCACAAAAGTTGCAATATACAAACGGGTTGTATGTCTGCATTTCAATAAATAATGCACTCGACCATACGACGTTGTATCCACACATATATTAACTCAACACTAGCCAAGTTTGTGAATGGGGACATATATGATTACAATGCCACCACCCTGAATCATACACCCAACTAAACACTTCCATTCTATCACCCATATAATATTCCACAAACAAAATATTAACACTGACAGGTACTAGATTGTCTTCGCCTTCCCGATAAGCCTCCAAGCTCCTTATCAACTGATTTCTTATCTAGTTGTCGGCAGGCGTTATTAATATTCATCACTCTTACTCAGGCATGTCAAAACTATCGCATTGATAAGCTTAGGAAAAATGTTCAACGAGTCCCCAGTCCTTGAATCTATCTAATCACTGAATATGAAGATGACAAGAGCATCACCCACATATCTAGCACCATTAGGCTATATCAAAACACATAGGCTATTCACAGGTTACTACTACAATTAATTAATAAAACAGCATTTGACCAACTATGATATGGATCACCACACATTCTATATGACAACAATCACTAGAAACAAACAATACATTATATTACATATAAAAAGCATACAGTCTGTTGTCATCTATCGATCCCACCACTGACTCACATTTCGACACATGCATAGCAACTAAATAAGAGTGATTAAATAAATAAGCACATATGTATTGGCTTTCACCAAATTATTAAGAGATAAGCGTTTTCTGGAGTCTCAAAAATGTACGTATCGTATATTTACAAGGAAATCATAAAAGATCGTCTGATAAACGCCAACATTATTACATTTTCGTAATTATCCAATCTCTAAAAAAATTATCTAAAGTACGCTGCAAGTAACAATTACAAAGCTACCCAATTATCTCATCCGCATTTATTAAAATTGTCACGAGAACTACCATAGTTTGGTAAAAGAGATGCATCATGGCTTGTCGGGAAAAAAATCCTCAAACATCAACAGGTAACAATTAGAAGGTAGACATGCAAACTTCAGAAAAATATCATAATACACACAACATACGCTGCGATAGAAGAAATCAGAGGAATATATAATAGTACAATAATGTTGGTGAACAAACAGACATAAAGCAAAACAATGCGTCGATATACCTCGTCAAGTTATGAATTATTTATGAGCGGAGAGTAAATTATAATCTAAATTACAACAGATTTAACATTTGTCTTTACAGGAACGGCGATAAATTAATACAGCCAAAGCAAATATCAAACCGCAAGCAAAAATCAATTAACTGTTATACAGGCTATCAAGAAATCAGACCAAATTGGCTTAATGGAAAGCAAATCCGCCGTGATATGAAGAGGCGGGTGGTAAATAGGCTTCAAGCGGTGCAGCGCCCACCTCCAACATGAGGCTTCCCTGGTCCAACCTAAACATTACCATGAATTACCATAAGTCATCCATCAGCTCCCCTAGCCCTGGCAAATTTTCCCACGACAATTCCATGTACGGTCAAAACTAACCCCCTCAAACTCCACTTTTCCGGTAATTACAGAGAAGATGCTAGCATTTGCATAATTTTAGGAGTAGCAAGTACATCACCTGCCAACTCTTAAACTCATTACTTGCAGTTCAATACAATAAACCATATGCATAAAATTGCACGACAGCAATGCTAGCCGAAGTATAGTCCAAGTTGAACCATATAAATGCACCTTAATTATCAAGCAACCGCTACCGTGTTAAAATATCCACCAAACTTTATAATTGGTTAAATTGGGCTCAATCCAATAACTCAAATAAACAGACATGGGCTAATCGAACTCGTGGTGTAAAATCAATAATGGCAGTAACCTAATTAAGGTACCTATTTAGCCGCTGCATCATCATCAAAGATAACAGTAAATACAATAATCAGGCCATCTATACAAACTGGTTCACACCTGTTGTTTCTACCGTGCAGGTGTTGAGAACATGTTCGGCACACCACTAAGTGATCAGCATGCGACACACCTGTCCTATACATAGGATTCACCTACAATTATATATGACAGGTGTTGGTGGTTGTGATTGTTGCTAATGTATACAAGACTCTAGAAAAAAATGATGTAAAAACGCATCCATCCTCTCCGCTCAGCGATCAAATACTATTGTTGCATATCACAATACGAGTACAATGATTGGTGCTGAATTCAACGCATTGTTTTGGTTGGTGACAGTACAAGAAGGAAGCTGTGGCCATTGTGAAATTGTGGCTTCATCATTCAAAGTATGATCATCACTACGTTACTGTACAATTCTAACTACATACATCATACCATAATTATGAACAAGTCTTGATAAAAATGGTACATAATTGTGAAGCAGAGAACTCGTAATTACACAAACGTATAAATACATAAACATCATCAATTCTTAAAAAAAATGTTGCCACATTCACAATTTGCATACCACAGATTAATTACTTGTACAAACTGAGCAAAATAACATTAAAAATATAACTTGACAAGGCAACATATATTTTGGCGGGTTGTTGTTAACTCACCATGGCTGCGATTTTTTGGTGTTCCTGGCTCGTCAAATCCGGTTATCTGGTTGCTGTACCTCACCGTCCGGCCATGAGCTTAGTAGTAGAGTATTCCAGGGGCCTTTACAGACACACACACCTCCACCACAAGACAGAAGGGAAGGCCAACACGGGTATCAGGTATAATTCCTTCGGGGTCCACAGGTAAAGGTAGGTAAGGGGTTCGTTCGGTCGTCGGGATGCTGATGATGGTCTATACGAGTAAATAAATCCCCAGTCGTGATCGGATGCACTTCTTATTGGTTTACAAGATCTTTGGTTTCAGATGTATCATAATATTATCACCAATGGTTACTAAGATACAGGGAGGGGGAAAGGTAACCAACTTCACTTTAAGAATTTTTCCAATTCCTTTATCTTTCTCCTCTCACTTGACTCACAACGCACTAATAATAATTACAGAAATACCCAAACTTCCAAATGATCCAATTTAAATCCTTCCGCCAATAATTTTTCCAGATGGAACTTTTGGATGGGGTGGGAGGGGATTGGCGTTGAAATATGATGAGCCACGGACGAGGAGGATCGCAGCGCGTCCGTACTCCCTGTGGGCTGAGAGCGAACTGATGGTTAGGCAGGCGTTAGCACGGGTTAGACTGACTCCCCTGCGCTGAATGGCCTGCGCGGGTGCAAAGTGGAGGAGGAGGAGGAGGAGTAGGAAGAGGAGAGGTAGGAGTGGAGGAAAGGTAGGTAGGGAGAAGGGGAGGGAGAGTTAAGGTAGGAAGGTAGGTAGGTAGGGAGAGGAGGGAGGGGAGAGATTGGGATAGTCTACTTCTCCTCCTCCTCCTCCTCCTTCTCCTCGTCGTGGTCTTCATACCCTTCTCTCCTCACACGTGTTTACATCCTTTGCTCGGTATTAATTAAACTTGTATTGTTTGTTTACTATCACATTATTCCTCTTCGTACCTCCTTACTACCGTACTACTATTCGATGGTATTAAATAAAGATATAATACAATATAATAATAACCACAAGTAGGAGAGAAAAGTGGAAAACAATGAAAAAGAGTAAGAGAAGAGGAAATAAAGAGAGGGTTGGAATACAGAGAAGGAGGAGGAGGAGGAGGAGGAGGGGGAATAACAGAGAAAATGAAGAATGAGTGGGAGGGGAAGGGGCATCATCATCACCACCAACAACAACAACGACGACGACGACGAGAAAACACTTGGCCTTTCATCATCTTCCCCCCACATAAATACGTATCCACATTGCCAAGATCGATAGAGAAAGACTGACTGGTCCAGGTTGCATGGGAAAAACTCCTTGATATATGAGGCCAGCGACATTATCCTCACCACACTTGTTTGTTGTTGGTACACTGCAGTCACTCTCAATAGTTAGTTACGTCCTGCAAATTTGGAACTGTAGTCAACCAGAGTGGGAGATATAGGGACGAACATGGCCGAGGTATTCCTTGGCCATAGGGACAGATATGGCCGAGGTATTCCTTGGCCATAGGGACGAATTAATAAATGAATGATAAGGGATACGTGAGAGTGTCTGCAATGGGAAGAAGGATATTCGGTGGTTCCTTCCATCAGTTTGAAATACTAAGTTTGAGGTGAGATAGTATCAATCACTACTGTTCATTTTTGAGGTTATATGCAAACACCCAAGATCAATAAAATACCAGAGTCTATTGGTCTTACATACACCTACACTACAAACTCATAAAGACAACATACACTAACACAATTAATCTACAAGTACACTACACACTCATAAAAACAACATACACTAACACAATTAAACTACAAGTAAGCAGCATTATTAACAAGACGTGCCCTTAGCGTTGGAAGTACTCGGGAACGCTGGCTTGGAGCTAATCACGACAGGAAATTCCCCTACACGTACTACTATAAAAAAAATTACACGAGAAAACAAAACAAAAAACTAGTATAAAAATAAACCTAACCATGTCCTATCTACGAGGCGGTACAAGTATTCGAGGAGATACTGAATACTGGAGGTGTACAGTCAAGATCCTAAAATTCAGTTCATATTTTATACTTCTGACGGTGGTGGTGAGTTCTGGGTATAATATAAGAGTTGTGTTTTAGGTTTGTTTATAAGTCCGATGGAAATGTGGTACCATATTATTGTACAGTTTCCCTAAAAAAATATCTACCTCCAGAGAGAGAGAGAGAGAGAGAGAGAGAGAGAGAGAGAGAGAGAGAGAGAGAGAGAGAGAGAGAGAGAGAGAGAGAGAGAGAGAGAGAGAGAGAGAAAACAAGTCTGGTTGGAGGGTTGGAGTGTGGGAGGAGAGGGGAAGAAGGGGGAGAAAGAAAGAAGAACAAATAGAGAAAGTGAAAATTGGAGGTAAATGACTCCTTCAAATATTGCCACGAAACAACCCCTATATGGAAGGAGCTTGTTTCGTGGCCTATAGTCAGAAGGAATCATAAGCCTCCAATTCTCATACACGATCAATACCAAGAATAATATATGACATCGAGTAAGATTTGATACTCTATATTCTATAACAATACGAGGAAATATATGTTGTTGTTGTTGTTGTTGTTGTTGTTGTTTAGGAGGAAATGTTTAGATAGCAAAGGCGATGGTTTTCTTCGCAGCTTGGTATAATGGGAAGAGAAAGGGAAGGAGGGAGGAAACGAAGGAGAGAGAGAAAGGGAAGGAGGGAGGAAACGAAGGAGAGAGAAAGGGATGGAACGAAGGGAAGAGAAAGTGAAACGAAAAGATAAACTGGGACATAGAGAGAGAGAGAGAGAGAGAGAGAGAGAGAGAGAGAGAGAGAGAGAGAGAGAGAGAGAGAGAGAGAGAGAGAGGAGAAAGGTGGAGGGAAAGAGGGAGAGGAGGTGGAGAAGGAGGGGGAGGAGGAGGAGGGTGAGAGGAAATGTCTTATTAGCCTGCCCCTACATTAACCCCCTTCCCCCAGAGAGACACCCACACCCCCTCCAGGTACTACTTCCCTTGGGTGTAGGGTGTATATGTGTGTGTGTGTGTGTGTGGAAAGGGTGCAGCAGTGGGGAGAAGGGAGGGGGGCGAAAGGGGGTTGCAGGGAAGGAATAGAGGGGGGGGGGGGACAAGGATGGGCCCAGAAATTTTCCACTGACCTGGGGCATATTCCTCGTGTATGTATATATGTGTGTGTGTGTGTGTGTTTAAGAAGAAGAAGAAGAAGGAAAATTATTGGGGAAATGTCCACGAGAGAAAATAAAAAGGACAGCTGAAGAAATAATAATAATAATAATAATAATAATAATAATAATAATAATAATAATAATAATAATAATAATAATAATAATAATAATAATAATAATAATAATAATAATAATAATAATAATAATAATAATAATAGGCCTGTTGTCCCACCATTATAATATCTCCATCTGCTTTATTTTACCCATCTTGGCTTCGGGTATCCTATAAATTATTCTTTGTTCCATTAAATTGGTTATGAATAATATATAATAAGCAATACATACAGACAAACAAAGCCACCAAGCTGTATAGTTTATTATTTAGTTTATTGTTTACGTTTAAGCCAACCACGTCACTCACAATTAAACAGTCCAAAGAATTAACACCTACACGTAAATACACACATATTAAAAAACAACAACTTAAACACACATTATAATTGTTTTTAATACACACACACACACACACAATAGCATAGAAACACAAACGTACGGCACACACACACACACACAATAGAATAGAAAGACAAAAATATGGTACACACACACACACACACATACACAGTAGAAGAGTAACACAAAAATATACGGTACACACACACACACACAAAGAATAAACCGCATGGGACAATACGCGTACAAACACACAAAAATATGATGTTCCTGTACAAACCTGTATCAACACACACACACACACACACACACACACACACACACACGGGCTCAAGGAAATCAAAGTACGCAAGTTGGTACAGGTGTGTGTGTGTGTGTGTGTGTGTGTGTGTGTGTGTGTGTGTGTGTGTGTTCTGCCTCACCTCTCTTAATCCTTTCTTTCGTGTCTCTACGTTTTCATTTCCTTATAATTTTTTTTAAATATTTGTAACACATTATATTATCAATATATTTTTTTACACATTATTTTGATCAACATATAAAACTTCTTCCTTCTCTCTTCTTTATTATCTTCTCCCCATTATTGCCTGTTTGTATCCCCACATCTTCCCCCTTCTCTCTTCACCCCCTTCTCCCCTCCCCCCATTCCACCCCTCCCAACATCAGCCCTGAGCAGGTTTGTAGCTTGTTCAGTCTTGGATAGGTAGGTAGGTAGGTAGGTGGGAGTGGAGGAGGAGGGAGGGTGGAGGAAGTGAAGGTGGAGGGAGGGTGAGGGAAAGGGAGGGTGGAGAGATGGAGGAAGAGAAGGTGAGGGTGGAAGAGAAGGTGGATGGAGGAAGAGAAGGTGAGGGTGGAAGAGAATGTGGATGGAGGGTGGAGGAAGGGGTGAGGGAAAGAGAGGGTGGAGAGGTGGAGGAAGAGAGGAGGTAGAGGGACGTGGAGAAAGTAGGTTGAATGAATGCAGTGGATAGGAGAAGAGGTGATAAAGAAAAGGAAGGGTACAGAATAAGTGATAAATGGATAGTAAGGATGCTGGGAAGATATAGATAAGAAAGGGAAATGGAAGGAGAGAGAGAGAGAGAGAGAGAGAGAGAGAGAGAGAGAGAGAGAGAGAGGGTTGAAGGGATTAAGGGAGAGGTCAAGGAAGGAGCAAAGATGAAAATGGAGGAGGGGAAGTATGGGGGATTAAGAAAGGAGTGGAGAGAGGCATATGAAGGACAGGGAGGGGAAGAAGGGAGGATTAGTTAGGAAAGGAGTGGCCTGAAATACAGAGAGAGAGAGAGAGAGAGAGAGAGAGAGAGAGAGAGAGAGAGAGAGAGAGAGAGAGAGTAGGGGGAGATGGGGGGAGCAAAGAAGGTCCCAAAGCAGAGAGGGTCTTGTTCATATCATTTCCGTAGGTAGGTGAGGCTTTGTTCTCCTCTTGTTCTTCCCTGTTCTTCTCTTGTTCTTCCTTCCTTCACAGCTCCCTATCCCTCCTCACTTCCTCCTTTGCAATAATTAAACTTTAAGTTTCAGGAGCGTATGGTAAAATTTTCTCAGTAACATTCGCAATTTAGAGTCAATTGCAAATCAAGTCTACGTATATTGCTTTACATTTTCACAACGCATACACACACACACACAAAAAAAAAAAAAATAGTACATGTATATATTTTAAAGTGAGGCATGAATATTTTGTCGGCAAATTTGGAGGCTTTTAATTCACCCAACAACACACTGCCTCAGATTGAACAGAATTATTACCCTATAGTGACTCACCAATAACTTAAAAGAAGGAAATTGCGGTGCACCTTTTCCCATGCAGACCTGGGTTATATGGTACAAACTCCTTAAGGGGGAGTGGGAGTAGGGGACAGGCTTTTTTTTTGGGGGGGGGGGGTGCGGGATTAGGGGGACAGGCTTGAGAGGGGGTGGTGGTTTTGGGGATGTATGCGGAATAGGGTGACAGGCTTTTTACCCACCCCAAGCCTGTCCCCCTATTCCCGCACCCCCCCCAGTCCACCTCAAAGCCTGTCCCCTACTCCCACACCCCACGTATAGTAGTAACTCACACTCTCCTTCACACATATTATAGGGCAACACACACATAAATTTCTGAGGAAAAAAAACACACATTATGCTTCCACTCCTCTCATCCTCTTCTCCTCTTTCCCCCTCTCCATTCCTCTCATCCTCTTTCACCCTCTCCATTCCTCTCCCTTCCCCTCATCCTCTTCTCCCTCTCCCTTCCCCTCATTCTCTTCTCCTCTTCTCGCTCACCACCTGCTCCACTTTTCCCTACCTCAATTTATTTCCTTTTCCCAGGGTCGTAAAACACTTGTTGGATTCTCACTATTCAATCTCCACAAGCACCAATTTTTCTCTAGTCGTCGGAAGTCCAATGTGATGATGGATGTATCGACAATTTACTCCACTGGTCACCTTTTTTCGTCCTTCCTTCCTTCCTTACTTCCTTCATTCCTTCATGCATGGGTCACCTTTACTTGTCCTTCCCTCCTTCTTTCTTTCTTTCCTTCCTTCCTTCCTTCTTCACTTTTATTTTGTCCTTCTTTCATTCCTTCATTCCCTGATCACTTTTTTTTTGTCATTTCTTTCTTCTTCACATTCTTTTGCCCTTCCTTCCTTCCTTATTTCTTCATCTTTTTTGCCCTTCCTTATTTCCTTCCTTCTTCACCTTTTAGTGTCCTTTCCTTCCTTCCTTCCTTCCTTCCTTCACCAGTCATCTTTATTTGTCCTTCATTCTTTCCTTCTTTCCCAAGTCATTCAAACTATTCCTTATCACTTCCTTCCACCATCTTCAAAAATCGTGAAGATGGGATGAAAGGATGAAAGTGGGATGAAAGGATGGAAGTGGGATGAAAGGATGGAAGTGGGATGAAAGGATGGAAGTGGGATGAAAGGATGGAAGTGGGATGAAAGGATGGAAGTGGGATAAAAGGATGAACGTGGGATGAAAGGATGTACGTGGGATGAAAGGATGGAAGTGGGATGAAAGGATGGAAGTGGGATGAAAGGATGGAAGTGGGATGAAAGGATGGAAGTGAAGGATGTGACTCAGGAATTGGTATGTGAATGGTAGAGTTGGTTAGTGGGTGAGTAGGTATAGGTTATAAAAGGTCCAGGCATGATGCAATATTATCTCTCTCTCTCTCTCGCTCTCTCTCTCTCTCTCTCTCTCTCTCTCTCTCTCTCTCTCTCTCTCTCTCTCTCTCTCTCTCAGGTGTTCTATGCATGTGTGTGATGTGTGTCCGGGGTTTGGTTGTGTACGCCTGTGAGTGTGTTTGTTTGTTTGTGAGTGTGTTTGTTTGTATGTGCGTATGGTTACATTAGGATATGCATGAGATTTTGTAGTGTGTGTGTCGGAGAGAGAGAGAGAGAGAGAGAGAGAGAGAGAGAGAGAGAGAGAGAGAGAGAGAGAGAGAGAGAATGAATAGGTGTATGTGTGCGTGTGTATGTGTGTAACCTTGATGGGAGCGTAAGTGTGAGTGAGTTTATACAATTGTTTTCCTCTTTGTGTGTGTGTGTGTGTATAAAAGTTGCACACTATGTATGTCCTGATAATATTATGTATGTATGTACTGCGTGAACTGTATGTGTGTTGGTGGGAGATACAATAAAATAACACTTGAACACTCACACCTTTGGTCTCTCACCTGTGGCCCTCATCCGGTTCTTGTGTGTGTGTGTGTGTGTGTGCTGACGCATCCTCTACAGACCCTCATATAGAGCAAGATATAGATGGAGATAATTATTGATGTATGACGTATGTATGTATGTATGTACAGTCATGGCTGATAGTGCTGGACCAGGCTCCAAAGAGTGTTGGAAAGCAACTGAACAGAGTTCGAAAAAGTGAGTTTTCTAAACCTCGCTCAACGTTGAGAATGGTTTGGAAAATTCACTTGTTCGAATTTTGTTTAGTTGCTCTCCAACACTCCATGGACCTTGGTCCACCACTATCAGCAATGGCTGTACCAAGGTCTATACAGTATAGACCTTGGGCTGTACAGTCAAATGCCATAATAAGTATCCAGGGCCCGTATTCACGAAAGAAAAGTTCACTCTTAACTTAAAATTTTGTTGGTCGACGTCTCTTCATGGCAAGTATACTAAGAGCCGGCACTGCTTCCAAATAATAATAATAATAATAATAATAATAATAATAATAATAATAACAACAACAGCTCACACAAATCGAAGAGCAAAACAATTTACTGTTTTGATATGAACCTCAAACATTTTGGTGAAGCAGTATTGTAAACATATCAACTATAGTCCAAACTCTCAAGATGTTTTTGAGGGAGTATAAGACACCCATGTGATGTATTAAAAAAAAATTGGAGCTAAAAGAGTCCTTGGAATATTGCAACGAACACACACACACACACACACACACACACACACACACACACACACACACACACACACACACACACAAACACAAACACACACACACACACACACACACACCTATATGGAAGAAGCTTATTTGTTTAGTGGCATAGTCAGGAGGAATCAGAAGTGTCCAATGATCATATACACGATCACAGGGTCCTTAATAAGCTTTACTAAAACTGGTTCACTGGTATGTCATTTGTGGTAGAAACTATTGGTTGCGAAGTTGTTGGTGTTGTTGTCGTAGTTGTTGTTGTATTTGTTGTTGTTGCTGCTGTTGTTGTATCTGTTGATGTTGTTGTACTTGTTGTTGTATTTGTTGATGTGGTTGTTGTTGTAGTTGTTGTTGTTGGTGTTGTAGTTGTTGTATTTGTTGATGTGGTTGTTATTGTGTTTGTATGTTTGTAAATGAATGTGGACAATACAGGATGAATAAAATAGATACTGTTTACTATGATTCCTCCTGACTATACCACGAAACAAACAAGCCCCTTCCATATACGTGTGTGTATGTATGTGTATGTATGTATGTGTGTGTGTGTGTGTGTGTGTGTGTATGTATGTATGTATGTATGTATGTATGTATGTATGTATGTGTGTGTGTGTGTGTGTGTATGTATGTATGTATGTATGTATGTATGTGTGTGCGTGTGTGTGTGGTGTGTGTGTGCGTGGTGTGGTGTGTGTGTGTGTGTGTGTGTGTGTGTGTGTGTGTATGTGTGTGTGTGTGTGTGTGTGTGTGTGTGTGTGTTTCGGGGCAATATTTGAAGGACTCATTTCCCTCCACTTTTCTGACTACATGACACACACAGGGTTCCATAATATAAAGGATATGATATTCACAACACGACCCTGAATAAACGAGATGATATTTGATGCTTATACCATACACACCATAGCCTATATTAACACACACACACACACACACACTGTCTCTCTCTCTCTCTCTCTCTCTCTCTCTCTCTCTCTCTCTCTCTCTCTCTCTCTCTCTCTCTCTCTCTCTCTCTCAAAGGAAAACAAATTGCAAAGCTTTATCAACACAGATTTCTCTCTCTCTCTCTCTCTCTCTCTCTCTCTCTCTCTCTCTCTCTCTCTCTCTCAGGAACATGATGAAAGGGAGTAAAGAAGAGGAGGGTGGAGAGAATGGAGGAAAGAACGAAGGAGGAAGAGAGAATGGGGGAGAGAACGAAGGAGGGAGGGAGGGAGGGAGAGAGGGAGAGAACGAGTGTGGGAGGGAGGGAGTGTGGGAGAGAGGGAGGGAGGGAGAGAGGGAGAGAGGGAATGTGGTGGGAAGAGGAGGAAAAAATAGGGAGGAAGACGTGAGTGTGCATACATTGTCCCCCCCATTCCCCCCTCTCACCCCACTCCCTCTCACTCCTACTCTCACCCCCATCCTCTTAGCACTCTTGCCCTCTCCTTCTTCCACCCCTCTTACACACACCACCACTTGCTTTCCTCCCTCTCACCCCTCTCTCATTTACTCTCACTCACCACACCTCTCTCACACCTCCAGTACACCTCTTTCAACACACACATACACACCTTTTACTTTCATACACACACACATACATACATAAGAATGCAGGAACACACATACACACACACACCTCTTACTCTCACACACACATATATAAGAGTGCAGGAACACACATACACACACACACATCTCCTACTCACACACACATACGTAAAAATGCACACACACATACACACACACACACATCTCTTACTCTCACACACATACGTAAGAATGCAGAAAGACATACACACACACACATACACACACAACCTGGCCACCACTCCCACACCTCAGGACATACCCCCTCTCTCTTTCTCTCTCTCTCTTTCTCTTTACCTGCCATCCCCCCCTCCCCCCCTTTACACACATCAATAAAAATCAAGCAAGGTAATAAATGGGGGAAGGAGAGGAGGGAGGAGGAGTGAAAAGAAGTAGAAGAGGAAGAAGAGAGAGATGAAGGAGTAATGGGAGGAGGAGGAGAAGAGAAGAGGAAGATGGAAGAAAGGAGGAGGAGGAGTGGAAGGAAGAAGAGGAAGATGGAAGAGAGAAAAGATGAAAAAGAAGAGGGAGAAAAGAGGAAAAAGAAGAGGAGAAAAGAGGGAAAAGAAGAGGGAGAAAAGAGGGAAAAGAAGAGGGAGAAAAGAGGGAAAAAGAGAGAGAACAGAGGAAAAAGAAGAGAGAAAACAAAGGAAAGAGTGAAAGGAAGAAGAGGAAGAAAAGAAGGAGAGAGAATTGAGGAGGGAGGGGGCTGCAACAAGAATAACCCAAGTTCTTCAAAACAATAATACAGACAATCTTATGTAGTCGAATAAATAAATAAATAAATAAATAAATGAATAAATAAGCAGGACACAAGAGGATGCTATTACAGTAACCAATTGGAGGAGATATTTATCAACTAAGATTTTTTTGGAGGAATCAGTAGCCTTCAATTTCACACTTTTTTTTATCAGATCTTTATTGACGTGTGGAAATAATAAATCAATCACTGGGTATATATGATTTTTTTTTTTTTTTTTTTTAATTATATTAATTTATTTTTGTTATATATTTAATTATGTCACTAGAGGGGGGAAGAAAAAGGGAAGGAAAGAGAGGAAAGGAAATGTAGGAAGGGAAAGGGAAGAGAGGAAAGAGAGGGAAAGAAAGGTAGGAAGGGAAAGGGAAGAGAGGGAGGGAAACATATAGGTAAAGAGAGGCGGCCTAAGGAAAGGAGGGGAATGGTGGGGGGTGGGGGGGGCGGTGAAGAGAGGGGGCCACAGGAATCCGAAGGGGAGAAGGGGGGCTGTAAAAAGCGGGTAGAGTACTATAGGCCGTCTTGGGGGGTGCGGGTTGTGGGGGGGGGGGCGTAGGGGGGGCGGTGGGCCTGTATGGGTATATTGGTGGCTGTATAAGAAATGCCGATGTGTGTGTTGTGGGGGGGAGGGGGAGTTGGGGGGTAGGGGGAGGGGATGGGGAAGGGGGGTTTGGGGGTAGAGGGGACGGGGGGGGGTGCGGGTGAAGAGGGACAAGAAAGAGATAGACAACTATAGAAAGACAAAATGAAGGTGAATCAATTAATAAATTGTCCAAATCGATAATAATAATAATAATAATAATCGATAATAATAATAATGATAACCAAATCAACCAACACACAAACCAGAGAGAGAGAGAGAGAGAGAGAGAGAGAGAGAGAGAGAGAGAGTGTGTGTGTGTGGGAAAAAAAAAGAGGGAGTGTAAAAAAAAAGAGAGGGACAATAAACGTGAATAAACAATAAACTTAAATGTGTGGGTAAAAAAAAATATATATATATGTAAGACTAAGAGGGACTTTAAACACAGACCTGCCGACTTAGCACCTCTGTATATATGTCCCTCTCTATGGCGAAGATGTTATTTTTTTTTCTGGAGGGAGGG